>JALMGJ010000003.1:150043773-150411273 GCA_023362775.1 Charina bottae | reverse complement strand
ATGAGGGGCTGAAGGGACTTGTATAACATCCAAGAGAGAAGATGGACAATAAGACTGTAATTATGTGTTGAAAAGGCTGGAAGTCATTTATATATTTCTAAACTTATGTTTCTTTCTTTTTCATTTCTCACACTTTTTTGTTTCTTTGTTATTTGTCTTTTATTCTTTGGAAAAAAATATTAATAAATATAAATAATAAAAAGAGGGTGCACTACTTTACATTGTTCTCTTCCTTCTTGAAGGATCAGTTCCACTCTGTTGTGTTCCAGGAGAGATCTGCCTGGAAATCTCTACTTTCTGTAGTGCCTCAGGGATTTCCTTTTTAACATCTACATGAAGCTGCTGGGACAGATTATCCACTGGCACAGAATCTGGTGTCATCAATATGCTGATGATACCCAGCTATACATCTTATCCCTAGGCTGAATAGTTGATGTGGTGGCAGTACTGACCCAGTGCCTTGAGGCTGTCAGGAAAGGAATCAAAATCCAGGAAAGGCAGAATAGCCTTGAGTTTGTGAGCCTAATAATTCCAGGGAAACTCCATCTTTGACTCTGAATGAAGTTTGAATTCATAGTTCCTGTTTGAAAAGCAGATGGCAGCTGTAGCTAAAAGGTCTTTTGCACAGTTATATCTGGTAGCCAATTGCAATCTCTCCTGGACTGGAAAGCTCTGCTCAGTCACTCATACCTTAGTCACCTTATGTTTGGACCACTGTAATGAACTCTACATGGGGCTGTCCTTGAAGAACATTTGGAAACTGCAGCTGGTGCAAAATGTGGTGGTCTGAGTGTAACCTGATATAACCTGATATACTCGGGTGACTTCGCTGCTTTGGGAGCTGCATTGGTATCCAATTGATTTCCAGGTACAATTCAAGGTGATGGCTATCTTTATGGTCCAGACCTGATTATCTGAGGGACTGCCTTTTCCTGCATTCATCTGCCCATCCAACCAGTTAAAATACGCTCAATTCCCTTATAGATCTTGTCCCTACGGGACTGTCACATGATGGGAACACAAAAGCAGGCATTTTCGGCAGCTGCCCCCACTCTTTAGAACTCCCTCCCTGTAGAAATTAGACCATCCCCATCCCTCTGAGGCTTCAGGAAAACTTTGAAGACCTATGTTGCACAAGAGGAGGGTGTTCTATGATTTGAATGTTGAGGTCGCAAGCAGATGACATTTATATTTGTTGGTGTTTATTTTATCAATTAATTTATTTTTTACATTTTTATGAATTGCAGGTTTTCTGGGCTATTTTTTTATATTTGCAGTATATTTATTTATTTATCATACTTATATCCCGCCCATCTCCCTCTCAAGGAGGGACCCTAGGCGGGATTGTTAGCCACCTAGAGCCTGTGGGAATGGGTGGCAAGGTAAATAAAGGAGGGAAAGGGGAGGGGGTAGAGAACACTTGCTCAGTCTGTGAAAATGGACAAGCTACTATTCTCACTCCTACAGAACAACTTCAAAATTTAGTTAAGGAAAATGGAGAAAGAACATTCTAACTTTATACAATTCAGTGACAGAATAACTGATTGTTGAGCTGTGGAATCTCTTTCCTCAGAGATTTTCAAGATAAAGTTGGGCAATCAGCTATGTTTATTAACTTACAGAATTGCATGCAACATATAATTAAGTTACAGAACTCATTTGTTCGTGGAATTCATTTCCCTGAGATATTACAGTAGTCAATAGCTTTGATGGCTTAAAAAAAAAGAGACAAATTCAATAGAAGTCTATCCATGGTTATTAGGAATCTAGCTAAATCAAGCCTCCATATTTAGAGATAGTGTTCTGATGCGTATTAGATGCTGAAGGCAAGCATTAGAATACACTATTGGTAAGACCCCCAGAGCCATCTTGTGTGATCATCTTTGAAAACAGGATGATAGATGAATAGGCTGATACAAGCAGGGAAAAGCTGATAGGCGTAGGTGCTTCTGCTTCCTGGTCTCCTCCTATCAGCTGCTCCGGCTCCGGCTCGGCTTTCGCGCCTTCCCCGCCTCTTCCTATCGGCTCCTCTTCTTCCGAGTTGGAAACCGGCATGGCGGCGAGAGAAGACTCGTTCCGGACAGTGCAGCCCGGTTCCAAACAGGCCATGGACTGGTTCCGGTCCGCAGCCCGGGGGTTGGGGACCCCTGTTGTAGATGACTCCTGTTTTTTCTTCTTGGACTACTGGTCCAAGTAGTTTTGGTTTACTTAAGATGTTTTGGAGGGCTTTAGTTGGTTTGTGTGCTACAGTGATGCAGAAGGTGATGCAGACAGGCAGAAGACTAGCAGAGCGCATCCATGAACACCAACTAGCAGTCAGAAGACACAATGAAAACTCCTTAATCTCACAATACATGGACAGACTCAACCATACTTTCAACTGGGAAACTGTGAGCATCCTCGACCAAGCTAAATCCAAAAATGCTAGGGAATTCCTGGAAGCTTGGCATTCAGACAAATCAGCCATCAATAGACACATAGAGATAAACCACATTTATAAACCATTCAAAAGAAACAATAAAAAAGCTAAGAAGGAAACAAAAAGACCAGAACACACCCTCTCCAGCAACCAACACCCAGATAAGAAGGGATTAACACCAGACAAACAATAAAGCAGAAAACAATACCCTAATCAAGGAACTACCAAGGAGAAAACCACACCCCACCAACACTGGCAGGGCAAGCTACTGTATATAAACAGGGAACAAACTCCTTACACTGATGATATTACCTAGTTGGGTAATGAAACATCTGCAAGCAAACAACCAAGCACAGAGAGCACCAAGGACTCCACAGTTCAACCCTAAGCTACATATATTCTCTTCTATTGCAATCAAGTAGTAGTTGATGGGAAAAACCCTCCTCTGCTTAAGTTTCAAAAGTCAGTCAGCAGACAATACCAGACTAGATAGAAAAATATCCAACCTAGGCTTCCTATGTATTCCTATTAAAACAAGGATGAACAACCTTTTGGGGACCAATGTCCATAATTAACATTTTGGGGGGTTGAAGACTGCAAAGTAGATGGAGTCATACCCCGCATGTAGTTGCAGCAGGATTTGTGGGAAGAATTTCATGAGGTTTCTTGGCTTCTTAACTGTTACATATGCCTGTTTTAGGGCATACTCTAAAGTTTTCTTGTGCTTGCGCTTGCTCTCTCAAATGGCAGGAAACTAAGCTATTTTCAGCAAATATGGACAATGAGAACTCAG
Organism: Charina bottae; assembly: GCA_023362775.1. Lineage (NCBI taxonomy): Eukaryota > Metazoa > Chordata > Lepidosauria > Squamata > Charinaidae > Charina > Charina bottae. Next base: position 150,408,061 of record JALMGJ010000003.1, on the reverse strand, counting down.
AGAGCCATAAAAATTTTACTTGGAGCTACCAGTGACCATCTCTGATATTAAGAGACAGATATAGCCTTTGGCCCTCTCAGGTAACAATACTGTCTTCATGCAAATGTACATCATTTTGTAAAGAACACACAATATATTCACTGATCATTTGGGATGGTTAGCCTATGAGAAGTATTCATATAGTACACGTGGCATGCAGAATATCCTATGACTATAAAACAAACCAACTAGGCAGTTAATCATTCACAAAGGAGGCAATACTGTAGTTACGTCAATCAGAACTAGGAAGCAGTAGGCTCAAAATAAAGGAAGTATGGGCTGGATCTGATGAAAACAATTTCAAGATTCCTTCCTCCTCCTTTACCCCAATATGCTCTGTGGAAAACTTCTCTGCAGGACCAGGGATCCTCCAAAGCAACAGGAGTGACAAGGAAAATTGTAATATTTCCTTAGCCTGATTCCAGTGGAAAGCCTCTGTTGAATCCTAGTGTTTTCCATAAATGGAAGGAGTTCCATCTGTTCATAGAATGACCAATCTGGATCACACTATTAGCCATAAATAAGAACATGCATTAATGGGAATTAAAATAACTGAATAAACATGTGTGCTTGCATATGTGTATAATTATACATAGAACTTGCACACCAACAACAGGAATATTTTCCACTCACTAAAAAATATTTTTCATAAATGTTATTCAGCTGTCCTCTTCTCCGTTGCAATGCAGTATTATAGTTCTCAACATCTGCCACATAAAAAAGTAAGGGTTCTTCCAAAGACTTGCTATGCCTGCAAATATGTTCAGGAAGGTTTACATCAATAATTACACTAACATCTGAGTCTATAATTGTGGCTGTAAGGAAGGGAGGCTTCTCCTGCTGCCATATTCTAAAATCCTTCCATGAATTTTCAGCTTTAATTAAATATGTGAGTGATATTCTATGTAGAGCATAACACAACTACTGTATTTCCTAATTCTTGTGTTCAAGCCAGTCAGTGTACATAGAGGATAATAAGAGGAGTGAATATCAAGAATTGAGTGAATATCAGCATACTGGATGACTTGACTTTTTTGCATTGATTTCCAGCAGATCTAACCCAGTTGTAAGGATCAGTTCTCAGGCTGATAAGCATTCTGGAAGCAGTTTTCTAAAAGATGCTGGCAAGACCATTAATTACCATAAAAAGACCCACCTCCTTGCCAATTCTCAAAAAAGCCATTAGGAAGAAATTACAAAAAGCTCCACCCTTTTGTTTTAGGAGACAAATTGGCTCTAAAAAGGAAATAGTTCAGTTGGGGAAATCCTTGTTACCCCATCCCTTTCACTTCATTAAATTTTGATAGTAGACTCTGTATGATTTGTACCTGGGGAAACAGATTGATTTTGGTTTAAATCTACTGACCTAGAGCTTGACACCAGCCTGGCCTTAAGGTCTCACTGTGTCAGCCCTTCAAGGAAGTCCAGACAAAAAACCAAAACTATGAGTACTAACACTACCTTTATTATAAGGTTAAAGTAACAGAAACTTGCAAGTCTTAAAGCACTTCTCCTCTTTCTCGCCCTTACTTTCAGAGAACTAGGGAGGGTCCCTTCTGAGATGCTTTCCATGCCCCCATTCCTTCTGTGGGTTGAGATATCTCTTGTGTGACCATAGTCTAGGCTGTGGCTCCTCCTCCTCCTGTCTCCCAAGAACAATTCTTCTTACAATTATTCTCCCAGACCATTACACACTGGAAGAGCTTTGTCACATTTCTAGCAGCATTGGTGCCAGATGTTATTTCAAGCGTTTAGGATTAAGGTGATAGGTGATGTGGACATAGTGTAATGTCCTCCACTTTCATGAATCCAACCTGATCAGATCAATGCTCTATTCAATTCAGCATCCTGCCAACCATACAGAAAGCGCATTAGCAAGGCCATGGAGGCAACTATTCTTCCACACAGTTGCCCCCTGCTAACAGTGCTTGATAGAAAAAGAAAATCAGCTCTGCCATCACCAACTTTCTTTTGCTCTCTGTGAGGTTGTCCAATTAAACTGAATAGTTGGCCAGTTTGGGTATCCTTAACTTTGGGACAATTCTTTCGTGCTAAACAACTACAAGATCTCTGAATGTGCTGGTCTGGTTGGCAGTACAGTCTAGCATCTTCTGCTCTCTACTTGGGTAATGGCATATAATTTTATGGTCTGCTCTGGCAAAAGAAATGCCAGGTGACAGCAGATCCAGTAGGATGATCATATTATGTAAACAGCCTGAGCACAAATAGAGAAAACGTGCCATGTGGAGTTATTATTAAAAGCTAAACTGGCAAAGCCAAGACATCTGTTAGTTAGGAGATGCAGCATACTCCATATATAATAATAAGAGCTTCCAGAGGTAATTATTTCTTCTGCCCTAGTGATTAAGAATATCAGAGACTGCATAGTTCCAAAGATCATTCCATATTCTATAGCAGAGTTGTTACAATAATGCTACATTTAAAGTTATACAATTTGACTTTGTTTGCACATATCTTCCCTTCACTCTCCTCCTTCTTCTATCCTACCCTATGTTCCTCACATCTGCTCTAGAGATTCACCCAACCTTCTAAAGCAGACTAGGAGCAACTCAAAGGGGCGGAGAGGAAAGTAAAATTTATTTGACAAACAAATACAATTCTATCCAAAAGGACATGACTGGCTTTTAAAGAATTGCAGTCTATCGATCTCCAAGGCTGCCAAAATTTAGATATGGATTATAGCATGAACATGTTGTAAGGATTTAGAAGAACGTGTTATAATCACTCAGAACATTTTTTTAAAAAATGATGATCCTTGAATTCTAATTCTTGATATCTTATCTATCTCAAACAGGCTAATGTTTCTTCACTAATACATTCAGCCATTGTCTTGAGAAGGGAGACAGGTTTTCTGCCTTCCCATTGGATCTTTGCGGAGCATGAATGTTACTCCTACAAAAGTTTAGCAAGAAAGGAGCATATTCTCCAGTCCCAAAGACTGCTTAGAATTCAAAGATAATTTTTACTTTGGACTTTTTCTGGATTGATCTTGTCTGGATTCAGAAGTTAAGCAAGACCTGGTCTATTTAGCACTCTGAAGGGAGGCTCCAGGAAATACCAGGGTGACAGGCTAGACTCAGAAGTTAAAAAAAAAATCCCTGAATAGCAATAGCAAAACACCTTTTTGTTGCCAAAAAAACCTATATTTATTTATTTATTTTCTATCCCTTTATTATTTTTATAAATAACTCAAGGTGGCGAACATACCTAATACTCCTTCCTCCTCCTATTTTCCCCACAACAACAACCCTGTGAGGTGAGTTGGGCTGAGAGTGACTGGCCCAAGGTCACCCAGCCGGCTTTCATGCCTATAGGCCTGTCCTTGAAGTCACCACAAGTTGAGCTTGAGTTGAAGGAGAGTTTATTCTATTTATATAGAAAGAGCAAATATATTTCCTTTTCTTGAGCTTTCTACAGTTCAAAGAGATCAAGCACAGGAGGAAGAGCACATGCCCTACTATAGAAGACTGTGCATAGTTTGGGGGAATTCATTCTGATGTGAAGGCTGTATACGTGTGCAGTAAAGCTCAGGTGTGGCCATATGTCAGTTCACAGAACACTTTTTCAGTTCACAACTGTTCCATGGCAACTGTCCAACTCAGGGCTGATGGATTCATTGCAGACAACAGACTGGGTTGCCAGATGTGCTTTATTTTAAAGGATTATCTCTTATTCCAAAACATCACAATTCTATAGAAAACAACAGTTGCCCTTTACTCTAGGCACAACAGCACAAGAGTCTTATTGCTAAAACTGTGATCTGCCAAACCTGGCTATATACAAACTAGCCTGACATACAGCAACAAAGCATTTCCCTTTTAAATATGAAAGTCAAACAATGTATTGCCTACAAGCCCATATAATACTAGCTTTACAAGTTTTATGACAACAGAAAAGCGCCTCTGCAAGGTAAAAATGAGATAGGAAAAGTAAGGGGTACTTACCCTTTCCCCTTTCCAAACCTCACATTTCCCTCAGCTTTCAAACAGACATTAAAGTCCCATATGAAGCAATGGGGATGGAAAGGAAGAAAAGATATTTATACATAACCACAATCCCTAAGCAATTTCTGTGTGACAAAAAAGAACACGAAAGTACGAATACATATATTAATATAGAATGTTTCTTGGCCCTGAACTTTAACATTCAGATTTTGGGCAACCACCAAAAGAGGAAATGGGGAAGCATGAATCTGAGGTCCAGAAAGGTCAAAATCTTCAATGCCATAGTTTAGCTCTAAGAATGGATGCAGCCTAGGCTAGTAGTTTTCAAGGGAAACTTGGGGTTCCTTGGAAGTTTATCAAACATTTCTCCATGCATAGCCATGTTCTCACCAAGACACAAATGTGGAAAAGAAGATGTTGTCTACCTACATCTACCTACACCTAGCAACATCTTCTTTTCCTACCTGGTCTCCATGACATTCCCGTTTGTCCCTAGCCCATGAGTGAGATGGGCTTAAGCCACCCTTAGCTATTCTAATGTTTAAGGAGTAGTTTTCCTCTTATTCCAACACGGTCCAATGACAGCTTCAGGATATGTAAAATAGGTTAGTTTTTTTTTCACCCAATACATTGGAAAGAAATCAGGTGACTGGCAGTGCTTGGGAACCAAAGCAATACAGAGAGGAGAGGGACTGGCAATGTGAACAGAAAAAAATCATGCCAACATTGGCTTCTGCTGATTCAGGTTTGAGTGGACAGCACTATAATTGTGGGAAAAGATCCTGAAAACAGCCATCTGGCCCAACACTGTCATACTTTTCCTATAGCACACTGGATGTTTCTTGACATTCATTATCAGGCCCAAATAGTTGTAACGCAAAAGATCCATGATCAAATGTCTTAACTTGAAACAGGGCAGGGGGAGGGATTTTTAGCAGTGCCACTGAGGCAGTTATTAGCCATACTGAAAGGGGGAAAGTGAGGTATCTCCATCACTTCCATCAAGCAAAATTGCAGCTTCAAAGGCAGAGAAATGGCATTAACACCTCCATGCTTAGAACTGCTGTATCAATCCACATTTTAACAGTCAAGAGACCATCTGCAGATCTTTTGCATCTCATCTGATCTGGTTCTTATCTCTCACTGAATGACCAGAGCAGGCCAACAGACTTGTATAAATGTGGACCGAACATAAGTCCTACAATGAATCTCAGAATCTTCTGAAACTACACAACACCCAATTTTGCTAACCGTGACAAATAAGTAGATGAGATATGAGCATCATCAAATCACTACATGATATTGCAAGATGAAGCTCTATTTTTTTCTGAAAAGGAAACAATATTTTCTAGCTACTAGGTAGCATCACTGAACGGAACTGGACTACAGCTCATTTATTTTCATATGTAATGTATAGCTCCCATTTTGGTAATGGGATGTCTAATTTTATTTTGTCTTATCTATTATTTATCGTACAAGGTACCAGAAAAGTCCATTTGATATTGGTGATGGATATGTCTAACCATCAAGTACATTAGGCTTCTGTACACTATTTCTATGTCTGCTTTGGGACCACATATAACTCTGGCCTTTCAAATAGTAACTGGCAATACTGCCTAAGCTGCTTGCTAATTATAAAATGTAAATAGCTAGACTGTTTTAGACAGCCATGTTCTGAACCTGTTACATGGGGAAAAGCTCACTTTCAAGCTAAGAATCCCTGCCCTAGGACAACAGGGTCACCATCAACTGCAGACTATACAATTGCATATTCATAACCTGCTGAAGCCAGAACTGTAAAAGTTAATGAATGACTCTTCCTAGTCTATATCACAAAGCTAACATACAAGCTGGCATGTTTTGCTTGAGAAGTGAAATGGCAAATGCTACCACATGGAGCTGAAACAAGCTGATAAAAATTTCTGCAGAACTTCTACAGTTCACGCCATCCCTTTCACCGTTGTGGAAGCTAATGTGATCGCTATCTCTTCATCATAAGCACTAAATTTGCTGCTAATGTGTTGAAAAATTGTTGCAGCTCTGGCTTCAATTTACAGTTTGCCAAGATCATCTGCTCTGGAAAAAGAAACAAGGCCCAGCCAAAGACGGCATGAAGCATTTGTAAACTGAACCTGTAATTAGACTCTTGGGGCATTGCTATTACAAACAGAAATGAATAAGCAGTAATACAGTATTTATCATATGCCAATGATTATCAGTTCAAGTTCATGGAATTTTTTTTCTTCTTTTTTGAAGTTATATTTCATTTTTATCACTGTTTCACATAATGTGTTCTTTTTATTGCATTTTTACTGTTGTTTATTTTTTATCAAATGTACTAATAAAAAAATTTAAATTTTAAAAAATGGAATCCAAAAAACATTAAAAATACTTTACAATGACAAAATATTTTCAATTTTCACAATGTACATTCTTAAAGGTTTTGTATCTGAATGAATATTCATGGATTTATGACAATATCCCTCAACAAAGATTCATATTCACTCCAAGTACTCTTAAGTAAAACTGATTAATATATTAAAATTAAAAAGTTCAAAGGACACTGAACATAAGAAAGATTAACTCTTCTACACATATTCATTCCAAGTTTGCCTGCTCTTTATTTTTAATTTTTCATGTTTGAAGGCACTGACCCAAGTTTTCTCTGCTTTTCTCAGAGTTCTACTAAGTCAAGCTCCTTGGATAAGGAGCGAAACGTTTCCACTGAGAAAATAGAAATCCAGTTGACATGATTCAAGCTACAGACTAAGTGAAGAAATATTCTTAAATAGATAGCAACAAAAAACAAACCTAGTCAAAGAAGCTCAGCCAACAATAATACCTGCCAAACGTGTTGTACATGTATATGTCAGAGATATAGAAAAAGCATAAAGTATTAGTAAAAGCAAACAAATCTGATCTGTGCATGTGGCATTTATATATCCAAGTTTTGAAAAGGAATAGATACAGGCTTAGAAACTGCACCTTGGTCTAGAAATTCCTTCCCTCTATCATGGTCACCACTGTGAACTCATGAATTTCTAAACCCCTGACCTATGTTTCTAAAAACTACCATCAAAACTTGTTTGGGCAGTTTAATATTTGAATGAACACATGCACAGAGCTCTTGTTCGCTCTTAAAAGCCCCAAACCCATTCACTCTGCAATCCTAAGGCACTGCTCATGTTTAAATCCATCGTTTCCCTGTTTAGGGTCTCACAATATGATCCCTTTTGCTTGGCATATATAAATACAGTGTAACAATATTAAGCCTCCTTATTCTGCTTTGATTTTAAAATTTTATTTCCTATTGGCTTCCAATGAAATGTTCCCAGATTGCACAGAGCAACAGCAGTTCCCTCTACAATTTGCCACCAGGCTGACTTTTTATATGCTTGCATACATTTAGATAGCAGAACAGCTGCCAGCACAAGCTTGGATCCAACAGTATAACAGCTATTTACAGGCACAATTTTCTTAGGAAAAGTTATCAGTGGCACTATCTATCATACTCGTGAATACATTACAACATATACGTAGTATAAAGGTGAAAATTTGAGCCTGCTCCTTCCTCCGCCCCAAAATTGCCTAACCCACTATCCCCACTGCCAAAAACGCTTGATGCACCACCCAATATCCATAAGAATATAGAGCTTTTCCCAGGCCAGTCCTTACTGGGGCTGCAATAGCACCACTGACCAGTATCTTTAGGAAGATGATCTAGAACAGGAGGAGATAACACACAGCTCTCAGCCTAATTCCACATGACCCTTGGTCTGGTTCCAAGTGCTCTGGCCTCTTCCAAAAGTGATTTTCTTTTTCCTGACAGCTGACTGCATAGGAAAGAGGGAGAAAAAGAACCAGACTAAATACGCACAACAAACTCAGCAATAAAGAGGTTAACTTGCTTTTGATTTAGCACATTGCATAAGCCCAGCTACTGAGGTTTATAGCTTAGGATGCTGTGTAACCCCATATACCTCTGATCTGTCAGGAAATCATGGCTCAAAAAGAAAAACGTGAGATCCCTGCCTAGTGCTTGCTTAGCTTGATTTACAAGATGCATCCTGATTTGTTGCTGCCAGAGACAGCAAAATGTCTTGGACCTGCACTTTCAAGGGTCCAATTAAATTGAACTTGTACCACTCTAGAACTCTGCAGTCATACTCTGATAATGTCAGTCCTAGTGGATTTATATAGTGATGAAGAACAAAGTGTAATTTGATGGGCAAAGGAGGTAATGAGAAAACAGTTGAACATCTATGATCTTCACTGTTTGACCCACCCTTATCTCTATCCTGTGACTGGAAAAAAAGGGATATAGCCTCACAAACCCCATCATCCTAGCCAAAAGCACCCAAATTTACATAGCCACCACCCCTAAAATAATATTTTCTTATTAACATCAGCTAGTTATAAACCCAAGGTCACCAACACAAATGGAGACTAGCCCCTCCCCGCTATGCCCTCTCTTATCAAACTCAAGTTTAAGAGAACAGAAGTGGAAGGTAACTCTGAATTAAGAAAAAGCAGGTGAATTGGATAATGCATATCTATAGCCTAATCCTGCTTCCCAGTCTTGGTTCCCAGATGGTTTTGGAACCATAGCTTCCATGATCCCTATCCAGTGCATTCAATGGCAAGAGATGTGTTTGTACAACACCTGAAGGAAGAAAGACTGGGAACCATTGCCAGAGTCATCTTGAACTTGGAAAGCCTTGCTGCAGCCTTGTCTTAATTCAGCCTGAAAGCAGGTGGGAAACGGGTCCTATATCCCACCAGTTATATCAGTGTTTTTCAAACTTGGCAACTTTGAGGTGTGGACTTCAACTCCCAGAATTCCCCAGCCAGCATTGAGTTATATCATTGAAAAACATTGAGTTATATCTTCCTAATTTCGATCATTTCCTACCGGTTAGCGAAATCTACTTTGGCCACTAGATATATTCATGATCACTTTTCCCCTCCATCAGCGGACCCAAAGTTGGGAACGTCTGATGCCTGGCTAGCGATTTCTAAAAATCACGGACGAACTCGGCAAAATTTCCCAAAGCAATCCGTCTTTAGGGAACGATCCCTCCAATTAAGCGAGGCCGGCAAGGAAGCCCGGATGAAAAAGAAAACTGCGTCCTAACAATCGGAGGATACGCAGAAGGAATAAGCACCTTCCCTCTCACGCAAAAAAATGTATTTCGTTTCCCTTTATGGGAGACTTGAGGTTGAACGATGGGATGCAAAGATTTAAATCAGTGAAGAAGAGTTTACGCTCTTCCTTGCCCGTTCTTCCTCTTTCCACCCCATTGCCTGCTAGTGATATTGCCCGAAAACAATATGGCCGCTCTATTGCTCTGTGGACACCCTCCCTCCGGAGAAAATGCGTATGAGCTGAGACCCGACTTGGATGGGCAGCAAGGTCTAGCCATTAGCGACCTAAGCGCTTCTCCCCGGACCAATCAGAGAGGAAGTACAAAGTTTGACTAGCAGAATGGCCCGCCCCCTGCCCTCCTCGAAAGTGAGCTATGATTATGGTGGCTGTTCGCGGGGAGCTTGCCAGGCGTGCGCGCGGAAGGCTGAGGGGCTTCAGGGCAGGCTACAGCGAGAGCGGTTCAGTCTCCATCCCTTCCCGTCCCCCATCAGCCGGCCACCGCCCCCCCCCACCATCCCGGCTACGGTACCTTCTGAGTGAAGCATATCAGCTCCGCCTCCGCTGGTCCACGGTGGCGAAGAGACGCCTCCCTTGTTAGGCGGCAACGGCCCGCCTCTCTTCCCTGCTCGCGGGAGGCGAAGGCTGCCTCGGTAGCGCCGCCGCCGCCCCCCTCTTTCCCAGCTGCCGTCCCGTCTCCTGAGGCCCTTCTCCGCGGCCTATTCTCCGACCCATAGATGTGTTTGACCCTCCTGCGCAGCCAGCCTGTTGGCTGCTGCTGATGAGAATTGTGCCTGGCTGGTGTGGAAAAATAGGGTATTGGACTTAGTTATGACTTGAGAGTCATGAGAGCCAGTTTGGAGTAGTGGTTAAGGCACCAGGCTAGAAACCCGGGAGATCGTGTTCTAGTCATGCCTGAGGCCCAAAGCCAGCTGGGGTCCTTGGGCCTCTCAGCCCTAGGAAGCAGGCAATGGCAAAAAAAACCTCTGAAAAACCTTGCCAAGAAAATTGTAGGGACTTGTCCAGTTAGTTGACCGGAGCCCACAATGAGTCGAAGGCACCCCCCCAAAAAAAAAAACATGAATAGGCTAGAATGGGAAATGGGGGGGAATCAAAAGAAGGCAATGGCAAACCCTGTCCATGTTGTTGCTGAGAAAATGAGGTATGCATCCATGAACTCAGTAGGAGCTGAGCTTGACCTGGCACAGCAGGTTGGTGTAGCGGTGAGGGTGTCAGACTCTGGTTCTTGGTGACGTTTAGGCAGGTAAGGTCGCCCCTAACAAGCTCTCAGTCCAACCTTCTTCACAAAGGTAAAAGCAAATGAAAGTGGTTTGTAAGCTGTGCTAAGTTGTTGGAGGAAAAGTTGGTGAACGTCAAAAGAATAAACAGAAGTTTTATTTACTATCCATTGACATCTAAGTGCAGTAAATAAATAAATACTTGGCAGGCACCAAGTTGAGGACAGTTGATAGGAACAGTTGTGAGAGTTGTGAAATACATTACTGTACTTGTGCAATAAGAAAAAAGCTTTTGGTTCAGGCAGTTGTCTCCAGAGATTCCAGCAGCTGCTATAGTAGCAGCGGTGGTAGTAGCAGTCACAGCAGTACTAAAGCGAAGTCCATTTTCTATCACCACGCAAACAGGCACCAGCTTGAGTCTTGGTGGCTATAGTCTTCAGGGACAGTGAGCAGATTTTCACATCCTTTGGGACTGTGTCCCCAAGTGCCCCCTTTATTTCCTGTCATATAAGTAAATATTTGTTGTTCGCTGCTGTGAGTAAAGAAAACCTTTGCCCCTGGAGACACTATTGCCCCAAACACAACAATCTGCCGTGCATTCAGGGCTGCCCCAAACATTCCTCAAGCCCATTTTCCCCATTTCCGGCTGTGAAAATAGAAAATACAATAAATAAATACAAACGGGGGCACTCTTTTCAGAATGTCTCTGCTACCTTGCTCTGCTTAACGGGAGGACCAATGATACTGGTTGGTCTAGTCCTTATTTTAAAGGATATTTATTATTTCAATTCCAAAGCTCCCTGACTTCACAACTACTCTGGGTGAATTAGAGATAATTAAAAGAAAACAATATATCAAGATAAAAAAGAAGACAGCTGACCGTAAACCAAAAGCCAAAAAGCGAATCAGCCAATAACCAACCAAAGGGTATATGTGCAACCGAGGTTTGCGTGTTGAGACACAACCTATGAGCCCATGTCTCTGCTTTCCCACTCATATTCTCTTAACTTGGTTCAGTGAAAAAGATACTGAATGTCTGTGAATAATTTGAAATAGTATATATTAATTTTATTATGCAAGCATCTCCTCACTAGGGAGTCCTCTGAAAATAAAGTTGGCCATCAGAAAGTTGTGCTCAGTCACTTAAACCTCTCATGTGGGGAATAAGGACAAATAGCTCCATATTCCATTATCCGGAGACTGAGCCGTTGAGTCTATTTCTCCCCATCCCTTGCTTTCTCCCTATCGATTTTATAGCATTTTACTAAATGCTGTCATCCATACAGTTGTCTGCTATCATTTTGTTGACATACTGAGTCAATATTTCATTAAACGTTACCTTTTGGCTTTACCCTTAATTGTCTAGACTAGAGTATGTGTAGGGTTTTTTTTTCATTATTTATTCAACGGTGCCACTAAATTTTGCATTCTTGGATTTAAAAAATAATAATAAAAGATTTTGTTTACTGTTATTATTGTTCTGGCATCAGTTTTTGGATTTCTATATAAAGGAATTAATCTTGTTTTGGGAGGGGAAATGGGAGATGACAAGCACGAGCTCCTGCTGCCTCAGGGACATAATTATGCCCAGAAATACAAAAATGGAAAAATCATAAACTCCATACAACTGAGACTCTAGAAAGTTTCATCTCAGCATGAAATTATGTTTTAATTATTATTGTTGTTTGCATTGTTCAGACTGTCAGTGTACCAGAGTAAGAATTCATCCTAGTTAATTCTTCATAGTACTTGCTTTACCAGAAGATGCATTGAATTTATTTTCTTTTTTGTCTCTCCTCATGCCAGTAATTGTATTTTACAGACAAATTCAGGGCCTTGGCATATAAAGGAAAATGTGATCTAGCAAAGAATTAAATAGGACAAATTCCTGAAGCAAGTTTGTGGACAACAAAAAGCTACAAATAGACCTCCATATCACTTTTTACCTCCAAAGATAATATTTATATTGTTATCTTCCTTAGGAGATGAAAATCAGGTTTCTTAACGGGTATGTATTTATTTGCCCATTCTACTTTGTCCTTTAACCAAAAAGACTCCAGAGTGACTTGCTTAGATTAGTAGTAAGATAGTTTCTGCCTTTGGATATACAGTCTAAAGTCATAACACAAAGAGAGGAGGAGAGAAGCAAGCTCCGGCACCAGTTCTTAATTATTTTTTTGGTAACAACCAGCTGTATAATACAATCCTCTCAATTTCAAAGTAGTTTGCTGTAAATGCAAGAGTGGGACTGCAATTTGAAGAATGTGAAAACATTGTAACGTCTTTGGATCCATAGTAATTGTTCTACAATTACTTGCATCCTAAGCATATTTCCTACCATACAAATGTATATATTAAATACTGTAATTTTTATAAAGGAGAAGGGTTATGCAGAAGTACATAGGTTTTAAAGATGCCTGCTTTACTAGAAGAGTGTTTTTCTTGTTCCAGTTTTATAGCCCTTTGTCTTTCAACCAATGTAACCATGCAAATAACAGTATAAAGACTATCTTTGTTTCTATAAGTTTTAATCACATATATTTCAAGAAGTCAAGCAGAGTGTTCAAATAATGCATTTTAAAGGCCGCTATGACACTATGCAGTTGTATGTGATGAGGAGATGCTACATTTATTTTGAGAGAGAGAGAGAGAGAAATCTGTATTTCATTTGTTACACTGCTAACTTCACTTTAGGTAATTGCATTCAGCTTTATTATTGCCCAGAGCAATAACTGATTGTTAGTTATTGAAGTCTGAAATGATTTTCTCATCTCCCAGGGGAATCTGGAGATTTACATGGTGCACAGCAGTAACTAATAGATATAATCTGGTCATAATGTAGCCAAAGAATGTGTTATTTACTTGTTGAGAACATAGATGTTGAGCATTCTAACATTTCCTCAAGAAGTGGGGCAGATTTTATTTATTATATTTGAACATAATGCAGACTTTTTTTTTGCTTTATTTTGTTTTCTTTCTTTAAAAATAGATTTAACAGGTTTTCTGCTGTTGAAAGATGGTGACACTCTAATTCTGTTGCTCTGTACTTGGGAGAAAGTTCCACTGAACTCGGTCTTATTTCATAATAGAGATGCATGGGACTTGGTTATATTATAAGGTAGGCTGTGTTGTAGTTCATAGATTTTAGTTTCTGTAACAGTAAATAACCAATAGTACAATACAATAATATCATACAAAATTTTCATTATTGATTTTATAAGTAATTGCTTACTATTAACACTTTTATAAAATGAGTTCTGAAGATAACTGTTCATAAATAAATGCTACTGAATTCAGTAAGTGTTAGTTAGTGTATCTATGAAACTCCAGCATAACAGCACAACCCTTTATTCTAAGACTAAGTGCCAGTTTCACCTATTCAGCACTTTATGTATTCGTACCTAGGTATGTTCAAGGCTGCCTCCTCCAACCATATTTGACCTATCCAAAACACCTCTGAATAAGTTGCTGGTAATGTCCATTTCTGGAAATGAGGGGGGCTGAGGTCTGGTGCCATTTCTCCATCACAGCCCTGGTCCTCTGGAATAGTCTCCCCTTGGAGGTAAGATTGGATCCATTGGTAACACCTTTCCAGAAGCTAGTTAAAACTGAATTCTTCCAGAGGGCATTTCAGTGTTAATATGACCTTGCCAGGGTTCTGTTGCTATGCGATTTGCGTTGCTTGATTGATCAATTTATTTACAGTATATTTTACTATGCACCTTTGAATTGCTGTACCTTATAATTGTCATTAATCAACCGGAATTGCAAGATGTGGTAATATATAAATTTAATAAATTTATTAAATAATGCAAATTGCAGCTCTTCAAAAGAGTTGTATAAAATTGCCGCCTGCCAATTTTTTTTTGTTGAACTGTAGTTAATAAACCAACAATGCATTCTTCCAGTGTCTCATGCAGCTTAAAGGCTAGTAATATATCATTATTATTAAGACCTTGCTAAATTTTAAATCATGACTGACTGATTTCATTATTTTCAAGCATGTAGTTAAAGTCTAATTTTACCTGAATCAGGCACTACAGTTTCTGAAGCTAACTTGTGTTTTGTGTTGTGTTGTGTTGTGTTGTGTTGTTGTTTTGGTGGATGGTGCCACAAGGTTCAGTTCTGTGCCCACTACTTTAAATAATAGTTTGCATGAAGAGTGGGAGAGAATGCTTATCAAATTTGCAGTTGTCCCAGGATTGCTTGGGATAGTTAATACCCTAGAAGAGAAAAATAAAATTAATTTATAAATTTACTAGAGGCAAATGCAAAGTTTTTCACTTAAGAAACCAAAATTGAATGCACAGGTATAAAACAGAGGATTTGTGGCTTGGTATTAGTACTTGTGCAAAAGGTCATGGAAACATAGTTCATTGCAAACTGAATGAGTCAGCAGTGTGATGCAGCTGCAAAGAATACAAATACAGTTTTAGTCTGTACGAATAGAGTATGGTTTTCAAATCACAGGATGTAATAATTTATTCTCATTTGGTCAGCCACTTAAACCGCTTTTAGAAGGATTCAAAGAAATAAAACATACTCAAAGAAGGATAACAAGGATCATGAGTGGATTACAAACTAAATCCTCTAAAGAGAGATTGGAAGGATAGGGCATGTTTATCCTTGAGAAGAGAGGAGGAATTTGAAAGTTCTTTTCAAGTATCTGAAGGGATATCATAGAGAAAAAGTCAAGATCTGTTCTCTATCATTCCAGAGTGTAGGACACATATTAATTAATTTAAATTAAGAAAAATTGAAACATTTAGTTGGATTTCATAGCACTTTGAACAATTCAACAGTGCAATCAATTACCAGAGTGGTGGTGGGTTCCCTTCAGTGTATGTGTTCAAGCAGAGGCTAGACAGCCATTTAACAGGGATGCTTTTAATTTGATTCCTGAAGCGGGAAAGCAGTTTAATTCAGTGGCCTAAATAGTATTCTATGTGTTATTTTATAAGAATAAGCCTGACTCCTATGATTCTATGAGAATTAGTGCTTCCTCACAACCAAGTTAAAGTGCTATCCACCAGTCCTTCAACCACCAGAAAAGTCAACATAAATTGTGATGACCCCATTGTTATCTCTATTCTGCCACAGTAATAAGGCCAGTAAATGGAGCTATTCCCCCAGCTTCTTTTCCTTTCCCACCAACCATCACCTGCCAGTGAGAAAATAACCATCAATCACTCTCCCTAACATAGGGTGGAACAGTGAGGGGCTATTTTAGACTGATGCTTAGAACTACAGCTGCCCAATTTAACATGTGACAGAAACTAAGAGGAGGTGCAGGGTAAAGTGGGGGGGGGACTTCTCCTTATGCTCATCACAGCCCCCAGTCCACACCTCTTATCTGTCATTAGAACTATTTCTGAACATGGGTATCCCATGGACAGGGGGACATAGGATGATGTGGGAGGGGGCTCTCCTGTTGCTTCTGCCTGACACAGTTCTTTGACTGCAAGAGAATAGCAGTGCTGGTAGTGACCAAGGAGTTCTGACATTGTGGCCAGCGGCACCTGAAAGTTGCTGGGAAATACCTACAGAGGGCATGCATGTTAGAATCATGCAGTTGGGATTGGTGTGTGCTTAGCAACCAGCACAATGGCACCTAGTTTTGGAGTCATTGGAGTCAGTTACAAAGGTACAAAGAGCTGCTCAGGAATTATGCAGGCAAAAGCCCCTGAAGATGTCAAATGTCCAGTCTTTCCTGCAGCCAGGTCAAAATGGTCCCACAGAGCAATGCCTAGCAACCAGAAGGAAGGGGGCAGGCAAGTGATCAATAAGACTTGGGCACATCCCAGCACTGTCAGTGACGTGTGCTAGATCATGTCTGTTGCAAAAAGTGTGTTGGATAAACACTACCATAAAGGCAAAACAGCTAAAGACACATTTAAGCTACCTCTGCTGTGGGATAGGGCTGAGGCAAAGGGAATGTCATGAGAATGTGGCAGAAAAAAGAGGCTGCTGGGGCATGTTCATACTTAGTTTAGGATAAGTGAGGAACAGCATTTCGTCTCATTTTCCTTTCATCAGGTATCTTTGGAGGGGTGGAAGGTTGAAAAGTAGTGGAACTGGATGACTTAAAAATATACCTTTTCTGTCTCCAGGGTATAAAAATATGAGGTATGGTTCACTTTGAACTGGAGAAAAACTAGTTATAAGAGAAGTCCATTTACTAGTGCTGTGATTTCACCAACATATGTATCTTCTTTCCCACAATGCAAATTGGCAACTTTCTTTAACACAGTAAATGTGGATTATGTATATATGCATACATGCATATACACTCTGTTTTGTTTAGAGGTTGAGAAATGAAGCCAGCTAGGTGACTTTGGGCCAGTCAGACTAAAGCTAGGCTCTAAAATTGATAGTTTCAAATGCTCAGCAACATCTGTAAAATAAACCCGGAATAAGTGGAGTTATAGCTCATAAATCTATTAATAGACTGGTTCAAACTTAAATTATTGCATTCTAATCAAAGAACAGTGTACATGATACTTAAACAAAATACCAGAGGTTGGCAAATGTAGCCCTTCTAGTAAAGACACTTTACTGAAGCAAGTTTTTTTTTCCCCTTCAGCCATCATTAATGTTTTATTATGTTGTTAATCCATTCCTTTTGGAGTTATTGTGGAGTTCAATCTTCTGTCAATGCTATGGAAATTTATGTCTATTCTTCACCTAACAGCTAATGAGTATTGCAACTTGTTTGAACGCAAGGCTAGAACTCCAGGAAAAAAGTGTATATTTGATATACAGTACATGTTAGATACAGCTTTGCCATTATGCTGCTGCGTTTCCTACTTTCTCAAATCAACATTTAATAATATTAAATGTTCTCATTTAGAAAAAGCAGAGTTTTTAAAATGTTTGATTCTAAAGTTTTGAATATCTTTCCTGTCATAGTTTAGCTTTTCTGTACTCAACTAAATGCTTTCTTATGCTCTTATAACAAGCTAGAATCACTAGCAGTGTAATCCTGGAGTCATTTGACCAAAGCAGTTCAAAACAGTCAACTAACTACAGATGAAGTCACCTAAATCAAACCAGGAAGGCTCCAGCAGCTGTGACACATTATTCCATGATGGACTGCAGATAATGTGCACTAAAGCTGTCATGTATTGCACTCAAGTCATACATCATATTGGTCCTCTGTTGGAAGCCCACTCATGCCATTGATACAGATGAGAATTTCCTTTTAAAGTAGAAGAAGAGTGCAGGTTAAATTAAAATTCCTCCTTTTCCCTGGAGCACTGTCCATCTCTACTTTCACATTCATCTTTTCATTAACTTTTTTGCTTCTTCAGTTGTATAGTGCACTCCTGTACCCACAATTACAGGCTGTAAAACTTAAAACATGCCAAAGGAAATCATATAAAACATCCTTCTCCATCTTGGCATTCTCTAGATGGGTTGGCAGTACCATTCCCCAAATTCCCTGGCAGCACTACACAATGGCATTTCTGTCGTCTTCACCAGCATTGCATCTTCAAAATGCCACCCAGCAAGTGCTGTCATGCTCTTGGTCTAGCGATCCTTCTCATGTTTGCTCAGATGTTTCTTTCATAGATAATATTTCTCACATACAATCCATCTTTAGATGCCATGATTCAAATGGGATCAAGTCAGAGATAATACTGTAGTTCCGTGGTCTTCTTGCAATTGTTGGAATCATTTGAGTTTGTTCCTTCCTTAGATGCTTTCCCCTAAGTTGATGCATCAAACAACATGCTCATTTTGAGCTCTGGATTCATAAATATGAGGCATGTCAGTCCTTAGATTTAGCTGACCCATTTTAGTTGATTTATTAGCTATATAATTTACTCTGAAATGTGAAGTCCTTTCTATTTTTGTCAAACTGATTTCCTATCTAAACTCTAAGAATATTTATTTATTTATTATTTAAATTTATCCCCGCCTTGCTTGGAACGAAGGAAATAATAGTTCCTCCTGGGGGTGGTTAGCTTAGTAATATCCTCCTTTCAAGAACACACCATCGCTTGGATTTTTTTGTTTATTTTATAGTAGATTTTTAACTTTTTATAATATGATTGTAAACTGCCCAGAGTCTACCATGGTAGAGATGGGCGGTGATAAATCCAAATAATAAATAAATAAACATTCTCTTTGCCATATCTGCTTTGTCAGTGAGATCAGTGTTAATTTAATAAATAACTATTCATTTAAAACCTCCAATTTTAACATTAACAAAATGATACTAAAGTACATATAGGTTTTTATAACGTACTACTAGTGACTTAACTTATTGCATTGGATTGGATCCAAAGTAGAGCTCCTGCATCAATAGGATTTAAGGTAGCCTATATCCAGCCTATAATTCTGAACCCTGCTTATCATGTGAGTGGTCACTATAACATACTTTTCCTGACACTGGTTGCTTATTTAATATGTTGGCCTCGTGGGCTAAGCTAAATATGCATTAGTCAATGCTGACAGTACTGTAAATAATTTATATATTGCATTACATAATTTAGATCGCAGTATCATTAGAGAAATCTGAAGCTCTCCAAAATCAGTTTTTAAAATGAATTCTTCCAGTGCTGTCAGAGATACCTGAAATCCAAATTAGACCCAATTCATTAATATACAGTAGTATTCCTCAATATAAGATATCCCAGTTATAAATGGTATATTATTATTCGTAAAAATATTAATATTTCAGCAACAGTTGAAGTATTTTTTAAATGGCCTTTTTCCTTTACATGTAGCTAGATCCTACTTTTGAACAAAGAAAACTACCCTATTATTTAACTTACCTTTTCATTAATGCATATCTCTGCTACATATGGCTAGAAATTGGTGGTTTCAGTCCCAGCACATCTGATGAATGCCAGGTAGAGAAGGCTGCCTTATATGACACCAAAGAAGCTTGTGGAATCAAAGTACTTAAACCAAGTTAATCTGATATTTCCATTAAAATACTAACTAAAGAGGTTATCAGAACAATAGCTGATTATAAGATTATTTGAAACAGATGCAGTGCTTTTTATTTTTTCAACCAAATACAGGAGCTTTCAGTTGAATTGCTTAGTTTAATTAGCCATTTTAATATACAGTATATACAGTGTAAAAGAAAGATGCCCATTTATATATATAAAAAATACTAAATAAAACCATGGCAGCGGGTTGTATCTGTGATGTTAATTTGTTCTAATCACATGTCATGGAATTTCTCTATTTCTTTAATATTAATAACAGGCAAGTAAATACAGGTGCACTTGTCCATTTTGCTTGCAATGAAAGCTGATCACTGAATATACTGGCAGCATCCTTCTGTTAGCCATCCTGCCAAATAAGCAGATAGAATTGAGTGAGTTAAGAAGTTAACAAACTTAGTTCACAGATATAAGTAGGTTCAACAGATACAAACAAAAAACCAGATTTCAAACTGTACAGTGGAATACTTAGTACAACAGAAAAGGCAGATTTGAGAGCAAGATGGAATATACATACACTGTGCATGGCACATTGTAGTCTAGAATAGGACATGTTAGATCCTTTCTTTATTCTTTTTTTTTTGCCAGTTCTGTCTTCCTTGAACCTACCTGAGAGCTAGACCACATGAGTGCAGAACTAATTAGATTTGCCCTTGGACCACAGCTAAGGATACACTAACCCTTAGTTTGATCCCCTGCCATTGTCAATCCAGTTTAATAATTATGGTCATAAGATGAAAATTGGGCATACTACTGCAGACCTCTTCCATAATGGAAGAAACTATTATTTGTGGCAAAGAAAGATCCATCTTATGACACTGGTTTTATGTTCAATTGTTCATTTTTTCCTTTTGATACATGTACTGTATATCCTCATTATACGTCACTCTGGCCGATTTTGTCATTTCATTGTGTAAGCATTATCTTACATGCTAAGCTTGCGCAAGTTCCCAGGCCTTCTAAAATTAATTTAAAAGAAGGGGAAAGATGCAAGGACCGTCTTGGTTGTATCAGTATTGGAATCCCTTACCAAGGGGAACTTGGAAGGCTATCTTTTATAGCAGTGCTTTCCAAACTGCCGCCGTTGGCGACACACCAAAGGCGGCAGCAGCAGTGGCCTCGTGTTTTCCGCTAAAACCCGGAAGCGCTGATGGCACGCCGCCACCGCGCGCACCCCTGCGCCACCACCCTGCACGTCCACTTCCAGGTTTTGTCGCAACACACTAAAGTGTCGCAACACACAGTTTGGAAAGCTCTGTTTTATAGCCTTGTGGAAAGCTAACCAACTTCTTATTTAGCAGGGGGGTGAATAATTTCCTTTTTTTTTGTAATGCAGTTTTGTTCACTGTTACTATTTGTCATTCATATGTGAACAAACTTCAGAATCTGTCCAAATGGAAAGACAAAAAATAAAAGCAAACACATTTAAAAATTAGTAATTTAGGGCTATGCATCAGTTCTATTGAATCCTGAATCCCAAGTTACATTTGTTTTGCACAAATTCTGGCTTCTGGGTGAGGACCTATGGCAGTGTCAGGGCTACTACAGTGCAAGCCCTGCCATGCGTGTTGAAATGTATTTGGGAATGGATTATTAACAATGCGTGTCAGTGCAAGGGAGTTTAAGAGAAGGGAGGGGGAGAACACTGAGAGCGACATTCCAGCAAGACCGTTGAAGGATGTTTACAGCTGGTCAAGGCCGTCCACCTTCATGGCTTGGCACTGAAGAGAGACATGCTGCTGGGAGGGGGAGCGTGGCTGGAGGGGAAAAGTACTGGACAATACATCAAGGGAGGGCTGACACGTAGGTGGGGGGAAGAGTGATCTTTGACTGCTTGGCGGGAATTGGTCATTCTGGTCTTTAGATATGTTCTGAATTGTAATACTTTCAATAAAGCTTTCTACTATACTCTAAATGGAGTGTACTGAGGAATGCTGAATTGGAGGATTAGATCCAGAGACATCACAGGCAGGTTAGACATCCCTGCAAGCGTCTCTGCGAGCAGGGACAGCACTGCGGCGAAGATGGTGAGCCAGGTGGTGGGTTCTGGCTGAAAAAATTGTCTCCGGAGAAGGAGAGATCGAGAGATCGCCCAATTGTGCTCTGGATAGCTGCTCCTCATGAGGACACCACAGGAATTGAGTTTCTTGCGGTCAATCGTGGGTTGAGCAGCTTGGGAGCCAAGAAATTACCATTGTACTCAAAACCGCTGTACAGCCTTTATGTACACTTGACCCGCAAAAGCCTCACTTTCTTAAACACTTTTGAATATAATTAATTTACAACTTAAGAGAGATCTTCCGACCAGCAGGAAAGAATAAAGACATTCGGTGAGTTGCCTTCTTTTTGGAATTAAGAAGAGGGAAGATTGTGATTTATAAAGGTTTTAAATGGATAAAGAGGACAGTAATTTTAGAAAACAGAACAATAATTCTTTTTCTTTGACAAAAGTGCCTTTGAAAATAGTAAAATTAATTAGACAAACAGACCAGATCTTCGTGGGAATGTTGATTGTTTATTATTAAGGAAAGTAGATAATTGGTGGATTTTACAAAATAAGATAAGGGTAATAAGAGCCAGACTGGGTGACTATATATACAGAGAGCTAATTGGGACTAAAGTGTTAAAGACAGAGAAAAGCAAAACAGGAAAAAAAATGGAGAAACTTGCCTTTTACTTTCACACTGGTAATTGATATACTTTCACTTTTGGACCATAAATATTACAATGGCAACCACAAGAAAAGCAGCAAAAATAGGAGAAGGAAGGAGAGGTTCACTAGAACAACTTACAGACAAGGGCATCACACCAGTCTGTAGCTTGAATCATGTCAACTGGATTTCTATTTTCTCAGTGGAAACGTTTCGCTCCTTATCCAAGGAGCTTCTTCGGTCTGAGCAAAGTTAGTAAGGGAATCCTAAATTCCCTTACTAACTTTGCTCAGACTGAAGAAGCTCCTTGGATAAGGAGCGAAACGTTTCCACTGAGAAAATAGAAATCCAGTTGACATGATTCAAGCTACAGACAATTCCACCTGGATGACTGAGAACCTTCATAGGCATCACACCAGATTTATTGCAGAAAATGTTTGAGAAATTTAGCAAGAGAATGTGTGAAGTAGTTACCAATAGTTTGGCTGCTTTTAAAAAGGAAGTGGAAGAAAGATTTTTAGAGATAAAAAGAGTATGAAAGAAGAAGTTAAGAAGACTGAAGAATCTGTAGGACAATTGGCTGGAGATGTAAAACAAATTAATGACAAATGACAAAGAGTTTTAAATAGAGAGATGGAGAAAGATTTGGATAACCTGGCATTACTGGAACTGAGAGAAAAAGAATTTTGTTTAAGATTTAGAGCAATTCCAGAGGACCATAGGGAAGATATCAGAGAAAAGATGGTTAAGTCCCTGTCTAACTTTTTGGATTGGGATGAAGATGACACAGAAGCAGGGATTGACAAAGTTTATAGGATTAATACATGATTTGCAAAATTAAGGAATGTTCCAAGGGATGTCCTTGTGTACTTTGTCAGGAAGAAGACTAGAGATCAAGTTCTGCAACAGCACTTTAGTACTAGATTGAGTACAGATGTAACTGTACTTAAAGAAATTCCAATTAGAATACTATACAAGAGAAAAGAGTATTTTTTTCTAACAAAGTCAAACAGAAAAAGATTCCATATAGATGGGATAAGTTGGAAGGGGTGATTTTTACAAAATGCAAAGGAAACAGGAGGATTGGGTTTACTGGATTTAAAACTGTATTTTGCAGCTTGTTGTTTAGTTTGGATGAAAAAATTAGTGTTGCTGAGAAACAAAAGACTTTTAGAGTTACAGTGGCATGACCTGAGGTTTGGATGGCATGGATAAAGTTAATGTGGATTTTAAAAACCAGTTTATTAGATGTGCCATATTGAGAATATGGAATAGATATAAACCCGGGCTGTGCCTGAAAACACCTCTGTGGATCTCAGCATCAAAAGCATTTTACAGAAGAGAACCAACAGGCAAAGAGAAATGTTTAACATACCACGAAGTATTGGAGAATTATCTAGGGGAATATAAAATTAAATCAAGAGAGCAACTAATGGCAGAAGGATATAATTATCAATAGTTTTCCCATTTACAGCTATCAGAAAGATTTAAAATGGATAAAAAGACTTACAGTATGGAGCAAAGAAAGACAGTTTGAAGTGCAATTGTGTACAGATGATGAACATGTAATTGCTAAAATGTATAAACTTTTGTTGAAATTTGAAATGGAAGAAGAATAAGTTAAAGAATGTATGATAAAGTGGGCTAAGAATTTTTGTTATAATATACAGATGGATCAATGGGAAAATAATGTGGTCAAAAGGGTTGCAATTTACATTATGATCTTAAAGAGATTTTTTTATAAAATGATGCATTGTTGGTACATGACTCCAGAGAAATTATCTAGAATGTATAAAGGCATTCCAAATGTATGTTGGAAATGTGAACAACATGAAGGGACATTCTATCATGCTTGATAGACATCTAAAAAAGCTTTTAAAAATTGGATTCAAATACACACATTGATACAGAGGATTTTAAAGATTAATATTCAATTGAAGCCAGAACTTTTCCTTTTCAGACTGATGGATACACAGTTAGAAAAGAGTCATGGAAGATTATTTCAATATATGATTACTGCGGCGAAACTATTATATGCACAAAGATGGAAAGATTCGGCACTACCCCACCATGGAGGAATGGTTGGTGAAATCGACAGAACTTGCTGAGATGGCCAGACTGATTTGTTTGATTAGAGAAAGGTCATTATTGACATTAATCAATGACTGGAAACCCGTTATTTAGTTATTTATTTAGTTATAATTCGATTTATATTCACCGCTCCATCTCCCCCCTAGGGGGACTCTGGGCGGTTTACAAAAATCAATTATTATGGACTCTTTGCATAAAAAAGAAAATAATTTTGTGACTTGTGGTTTTGATGATTAGAAAGAATAGGTTATAGAAAGAAATGAATTATGCTGTAATCTTGGAGAGAGAGGTTTGATTATAATTGTATGTAAAACTGCCAAGAGGAAAATCGGAAGCCATTTCTTTATATTTCTTCTCATGTTTTCTGTTGTTTTATTTTCTCTTTCTTTTTTATCTCCTTTTTTCTTTGTCTTTTTTTTCCTTTCCTTTCTTTTCCTCTCTCTTTCACAATTACTATATCGTTTTCTTTGAATGTACTTCTTATTATATATGTAAAATCTTTTAATAAAAACTATTTTAAAATGTTTTGCACAAATTCTATAGTTCTGGAAGATGAAGTGTGATTTCTATAAAGCAACGCAACATAGTTGGGATAAAGCTTTGTAAGCTATTTGGGATCTGTGAATGCTGCAGAAAAACAGGCATGATCAGTGCCAAAAAAACAAAAGTACTTTCATCTTTCAACATTCCTGTAAGCTTCTGCATAACAATGCTTCCAACTCAAGAGAAGCTGTTTGATGCCACATCATGCTCAGGACATACACAGAGATAAATGAACCAATACATAAGTTACCTTTCACCATCCCTCCTCAGACATGTTTGTTGGTACAGAAGATGTATTAGTAGTTTCTATTTAATTGCCCAATTCTGGAATAAATATTAGAGAATACACTTATTGCTGTTATTTTCTAATAAAAAAATGTGGGGGGGGGGGTAATTTCTCCCTCTGAATTTCTAATGAATTACTAACTGACCCAGTCAGCTGCTGGAGACCAACAAAAACAATATTTTCCTGTGAAAGGAAGATTTTTTTTTCTTCATACAAAATCGCCTGTAGTTTTTATTATTGCAAGAACTGGCCCACTGAACTTAGCTCAGAGTCGAAGGTCTCAATGAGAACACCATGATTAATGAGTTAGCCATTAATGCCAGTAGATTGAACAACTAAAATCTGATTATATTAAAGTGCTTCCCAAACATTAGGGTCACATTAACAGTTTATTGAAACAAGCTGATAAAATTTTAAATGGTCATCTAATTCCCTAGGGCTCCTAATTGTTGCATGATAAATCACTCTGTAGAGAAATCTATTACATTGTTCCAAATGAGAAAATGCAATTTACTGTACCATTAGTGGGGCAGCCAAAGCATTTTAGTCCCTTGTAGAGGGAGGCTGTCCAGAAGACTATAAAATTCTATATAGGTGCTTGCTGCAAAAAATATTCTTAGCTTTCAGACGTATTTGCTAAAGAAATATCACAATGTAATAAAACATTGTATCATATGTAAATCAGTATTTATTCATGTATATAAAACAAGTATACATTCAGGATTTAATTTGGGATTGGTGTACAGTATAAGGTTGAAATTCCAATAAACACTTACTGGGAGTAAATCCTCTTGAGCAACAATGAATCAGACTGCATCATTTTCTTCTTTTAACTACTGGAATATTTTGATTATCTGCCACATTCAAAATATTGGGATTTAAAGTTGTAATCCAGTTTTTTAAACATATATTGCCCTTTCTTTCTTGAGCAATGTAGTTTTGTGATGAATATAAGATGAGGCAGAGCTTATAAAAAATAACTCTAATTGGGTTCATTGAGAAGAAAGTGCAGCTCAGCCTTTACAAAAGAACATTCTTGTTAGTAGCAGGCAGGATTCCGAATCAGTCTGCCCATAGCTTCAGTTTATCTTGTCCCCAGGTTGATCAGAGAAGACCTGTTGGAATGAAACTCTGCTGGTCCAGTTTACAAGACCTTGGGCAGATCCATGATTGTAATTGAGTATAAACTGTTTCTAATTTTCCAAAAACTGCTGTTTTAAAAGTTTACATACCCACATACATACATAAATAAAGGTTATCTGTAAAGCAACTCCTTTGGAGATTATACATGAACATTCTAGCAGGCCTCTGGCTGGAAAGGGAATGAAGAAGCAGCTATCTGATATTTTTTTCTGCCCCCTCCTAAATTTTAAGTTATTTTTAAGAGAGCAGACAAGCTTCCTCCCACATGTTTTGGTGTCCTCCCAGAATTTCTAGACACTCTAGGCATGCTCCCTAGTGGATTTATTTCTCTGTTTCTATAAAGAGCGATAAAAATCCTGCCAAAATAGGTGCATCTGTTCTGGATAGATTACCCAAAAAAATTAGAAATGAAAAAAGAAAATAATGCAATTAGAAAGCCAGTTTGAAGACGTTAATGATCCAAAAGGTTAATTTAGAAAGAGAGAATGTCGTAATTGCTTCAATGAAATATTCCTACACCCATCTTGTCCAACACTGCATTTTACCAGAAACCACTCAGATGCCTCTGAGAAGCTCCTAAGCTCTGAATTACAGAATTTTATAGTCAGAACTACTCATTTAGATCATTAAGTCCAATTCCTGCTTAATGCAAAAATCAAATTAAAGCATCTCTATTAGATGGCTGTTTAGTCTCCACTTGAACACATCCAATGAAGGGAAACCCACCCACTGTCTGAGTAATTGTTTCATTGTCAGACTGCACTTAATGTTTTCTTTCCTAATATACATTCAGAATCTTCTTTCCAGTTAGTTGTCTATAACTCTATGTCCTGAACTCTGGAACAATAGAGAACAAGTCTTGACCACCTTGTGTATAACAGCCTTTCAGGTATTTGAAGAGGGTTTTCCTATTTCACTCCAATATTCTCAGGGTTAACTGTTTCCAATTTGATCATCCTCTCTTCATAGGATTCAGTTTTTAGTCCCCTAGTCATCTTCATCACTGTTATTTTAATGTGTTCCAATTTATCTGAATCTTTTTAAGTGAATCTTGTTATCTGTGGTGCCCCGGACATCAAACTCAAGATAGAGCCTGACTTGTGTCTAACAAAGTAGAAACTTCCTGCAACTTGGAAATTGTACTTCTTTTCATACAAACTAAAATTGAATTTTCCTTTTTTGTAGTCAAATCACACTACTCAGTTAGTGTGCAATCAGCTATTGTGCCAATATCTTTTTCACAAGTACTATAGCCAAACCAGGAACCTTCATACTATTCCTATGCATTTAATTTCTGTTTCTCAAGGGCAGAACTTTACATTTGTCTTCTGAAAATTTCATCTTGCTCCTTTCAGCTCCTTTCTCTATTCTATCAGTTTTGTTTTTGTCTTCTAGAATAGGAACTATCTGTCCCAATTTTGTGTCACAAGCATTCCTTCTATCGTTTACTCCAAATTAATTGTAATAATCACAAAGTGTAAGACTCAGGACTGAATTTCATGGCATCAGATATGATACCTGCAATTTGATGAGGAACCATAGATAAGCACTCTTTGAGTACAACTTTTGAGCCTTGACTTACGACCACTCGTTCAGTAACCATTGAAAATTACAACGGTGCTGAATGAGGAGGACTTACGTCTGGCCTGTGAAGTTGCGGCCATCGCAGTGTCCCCGCAGTCACGTGATCATGATCCAGGCACTCAGGCGCCTGGCTCGCAATTACAATGTCTCAGCAAGCCGCAGTCACATGATCGCCATTTGCGACCTTCCCTGCCGTTTTCCCACAAGCAAAGTCAATGGGGAAGGTTGCAAGTCACTCCCACCACTTTTTCTCCCGAGGAGCCCAACTATGGAGTACGAGATCCCAGGGATCTCGTACTCTGCAGCACCCACCTCCCACCCAACCACGCTCTATAGCACCTGCAGCATCTACCCATGTCTCTCACCTGCACTCCCCAGCATCCACCTGTAGCCTTCATCGGCCCACCTACGCTCCCTAGCACCCACCCGTGGCACCCCACATGCTACTCCCCTGCGCTTCTTGCCTGGGACTCCTACTTCTTCCTGCTTAACAACCCACATGGTCTTGGGGTTATGACAGCAACTGGGACTGCTGGGATTGCAGTCACTAAGCGATGTGGTCACGTGACATCACACTTTACAACCGCATCGCTTAACGATGGCAATCCTGGTCCCAATTGCCGTTGTAACCTGAGGACTACCTGTAAGTCTGCTAATGCTTTTCGTCCCTTTGTTTTATACTCCAGTGAGTCATCCTGAGTCTCTTAATTCTGTCTCCCTTCACAGGATTTAAGGAATGCTTCTGTCTCTTTGTTTACCTGAGGGTTTCTGAATTTTTGCTTCAGGGCCTTCTCCCTGGCTCTCTACAGTTATGATCTGCTTTAGAATCTTCAATTATCAAACTGAGTAGTCTATAGTTTGCAGAATCTTCCTTTTTACCGTTTTTGAAGATAGTAACAACATTGTTCTTCTCCAGTTATCTGGCACTTTACCAGTTCTCCAAAATTTCTCAGTTAATACATAAGTCCAGACCATCAGTTTCTTCAGAATTTAATTCATTTAGTCCTGGAGATATAACAAGATTTACTCATTCAGAGGAAATAGCTTTTCCCTGACCATCATTCTTAGGCTGACCATACGTCCCGTTTTGAACGGGACTGTCCCGTTATTTCACCATTTCTGGAGCGTCCCATCGTTATAGTAAAATTCTCAATTTTGTCCTGTCCTGTTTTTGAAAGTTCCCCGGTGTAGCGCACACATGTGCGCGCACGCCCCTGCACACATGCCCCCCCCGCGCGCGTGCCCACTTTGTCCGGCGACGTTTTTTGCCTCAAGGAAATATAGTCAGCCTACTGGAAGGAGAACCGCTCCAATGGACTTAGCGGTCCTGGTATATCCTCCCCGGTTGCAGGGATGGTTGTTTTAAAACGCCCATCAAATGTGGAAATGTGTTTGCCAAAATAATAGGGAGAAAGAACCTGACTGCTACGGAGATTGTAGGTATGACTCGAGAGGCGAGATAAAATTAGGTGCCTGAGGTGATTCTTTAAAAGTGAGTTAGCCAAATTTCCTTCAAGTGGAGCTGGTAAATTAATGAATCCCAAAGGCAGGAGAAGGAAAGAAAAGAGAAAGGAGGGTGGATTGAATCGGCAGGGGGATGAATGCGAGCAGCCGATGGGGAACTGGGAAGCTCCAAGGGGGATGTTTATTGAGGAAAAAAAGCCTGAGGGAACCGGGAAATGAAGATGAGAGGTTGGAAGGAAAAGAGGCCAGAAAAAAAGGGGTTGTAAGAAAGGGAGGGGGAGTTGAAGGGAGGAACTTGGCTTATTTTAGTTTGAAGAGAGTTGAAAAGTGAACCTAGGATTGGTGGGGTGAAGAACCTGGATTAGCGATAATGAAGAAAAGAAAGGTAGCACCAGCCTGAATAAGCTCTTTTGTTGTTCTTAACATGCTTCACCAACCTCAGCTCATTTTCAGTTTTGCTGTCCTAGTATCATATCTACTTTTCCAGGCTACTTCTATGTAGTCTTCCTTAATTATCAGACCCTCTTTCCATCTTTTATATATGTCCTTTTTTCTTGTCATATCTTCACTAACCTTTTTAATGTGGTAAGAAGATACTTATAAATTGGCTTCTTCTCTTGTTGAATTTTTTCCCTCTTTGGAACTATTTGCAATTGTGCTTTTAATAGCTCCTTTTTTACGAACTTCCACCCATTTTGAGCTCCTTTTTGCATTAGTTTCTCTTGCTATGGAATCCTATTTATAATTGCACCATGTTTATTAAAATCTACTTTTCTGAAGTTCAAGGGACACATATGACTGTTATTAGCCTTAGTTTCCCTTAAGTTCAAGAACTCCAAATTATATTTGCCTTGGCATTCATGTAATCCAGCCTTCCACAACTTGTTGCCCTTCAAATGTGCTGGATTTCAGCAAGTACATATATCTGGAAAACATAAGATAAGACTGATATAATCTTTATTTAGCCATGTAAAATATTACCCCACATATTTTGTATTCCAAGACTATTCCATATGAAATGGCACATCTCTCCATCAGATCTAGACCTTCTCCTAATCAGCACTGATTATCCAGCTCATTTACTATCACAGATGTAGCCTGGGCTAGGAGAGGACAGAGAAAAGAAAGAACTCCTGAGCCCCTAACCATCAGTTGCCCTAGTTTAAGCATTGAACCAATGAGTGCTCAGGTTGCTGCTCCAAATAGTTAAACAAATTGGTCTGATTTTTTTTCCCCACTAGAATATCGGGGAGGTTTTCTGGCCCCACAGAATTCCCACAAGGCTGTACAGTTAAAGTGTATTTCTAGACAAGATATTTCTAAATGAAATTTAGAAAAGCATGTCATAATTCATATACTGTATCAAAATCACTGCAGGAAGTGCAGAACTGCAGATTACTTCTATGTCAGCCTCATACTTTAAAATATCAGTTTTATGTGCCATCTATATTTAACTTCGTTTTAATGTTAGAAAATACCTTAGATATAATTTGGGCCACTTCTTCAGAGAGTGTAAATTGGTTTCTACCATAGAAGGGAGATTGGCTTTCCAGCTGAAGGTGACTGAAAATGAAAGATTTTTTATTGATAGCTGAAGTATCATTTGACAGCATTAAAATGTCACTGATGGCATAAATATCACAATAACATTTAATTAATGTTAAGTTGGCACATACCCAGGAAAAAATTATAAATGTTGACATTCCCACATGTTTGGTATGAGAAGTAATACAACAACTTAAATTAAGGCAAATCAACTTATTCAGAATCCAGATATTCTTTTCATCTCAAATTATAATCCATGTTATCATGTCAAGCAACATTCTTATTGGGAAACGTTCCACTGCCCAGCAACCCAGTGTTGCTGTTGGAATGTCATAGAAAGGGAACTTAGAAGCATTCAGGTATGGGTACTACAGTATCTCATGCAAAAATATTAATGGGTTCCTCTGTGTGTATGTCAGTGGGAAGATAGGAGACAGGCTTTTAGTAATATAGCAATATAGCAAGCATTATAGTAAGCATTAAGTACAACTAGCTCATACTCTAACACACGGGTTTGCAACTTCTTTTGAGTGAAGGATCCCATCAGTTGTTGAATAGCATGACAGGGCTGTTCAGTAAAAGGGGATGGAGTCACATTAAAAAAGGGTTTAAAGAAAGATTGTACCACAATGAAAATTTAATTAGATTAGAGTCTAAGGAGTTTGATACATTAATTTTGTAAAATTGGGATTCAAAAATAGGGCCTTAATTAATATATTGAGAGCCAGTTTGGTGTAGTGGTTAAGGCACCAAACTAGAAACCGGGAGACCAGAGTTCTAATCCCACCTTAGGCACAAACCAGCTGGGTGACCTTGGTCCAGTCTCATTCTCGGCCCTAGGAAGAAGGCAATAGCAAATCACTTCCAAAATCTTGCCAAGAAAACTGCAGGGACTTGTCCAGGCAGTCACCAGGAGTCAGTACTGACTCAAAGGCACACACACAATTTTTTTTAATGTATTAAAGACAATATTTCTAGGAAATAGTCCTTTTGGATACTCCTGTTACCAATCTGTTCTGATGTTTTAGTTTCTCATGCTAACAAAATATGCCATCTCCCAGCATACAAACCTTGACTTAGTGAAAAACATGTATACTGGAATTTTTGAATAAGAAAAGCAGTGCTTAATAACTACAACAACACAACAACAATATTCCCTTTCCTTGCTTTCCATATCACCCTATCCTCACAACCTTCCTAACCTCTTCCTTTGCTCTGCATGCAACCTTCCCACTGCAGCTGATCTTCCTAGTTCCACCTCTCACTCTGTTGGGTAAATCCTAAGTCAGTTTAGATCCCTCCACTTCCTCCTTTGACGTGGATCATCCCCAGCCTGCTTCTGGCTGTTCTGCTTCTTTTCCTAAGCTGCTCCTTTTAGGAGGCATCAGAAATGAACCCACCTTTTAAATTTCTTTTATTGACAAATTGGAGACTGCATGGATGGTACTTCAAACCAAAGTGCTACCCTCCGCCTGCTGCATTCTTATTTCCTCAAGAATCTCTCTGGTTCTCTGCTGAGCACTGCAGTATTCTGGGGGATGATGTTATGGAATGTGTCTCTGAAGGGGGGGTGATGTGGTGGATTTCAGCGAAGGAGGGAGCACATTTCAAGGAGGTGGAGGAGATAAGAGGAGGCACAGTCTGGGAGTCAATGGTGGGAAAACGAAGAGGTTCAGAATAGCCCCGCCCTAGAGCTTTCCCGGATTATTTCCCTTTAGGTAAGGTAGAGTAGCTTTAGTCTGGCAAGATTCTGTCTACACAGTGTGAGCAAATTGTCATGGGTTCTTTTTTATACCCAAATATTTATTGTTTCAGGCTCAAAATGATCCCCCAAAAAGCACTGCACTCTACAACACTTGGAGTTTTTATATCCCCCCTTGCAAGGTGGGGAGATGTTTTATTTTAAACAAAACTATCAGTACAAAAGTGAATCTTTCAAAAGCTATGTGACTTTTTCTAAAGCTAATATCTTACTATCCCACCTTATTACTAATGACACTATGCTACTAATGAAACTCTACTATACAATGTTATTCTATTCTATTCCTACCTTACTATACTCTATATTACTACTTCTATGCTATACTATTACAAATATATCCTAACTATTCTTATTCTACCACTACTATTACTAGCCTACTGTTTATTTATTTATTTATTATTTGAATTTATCCCTGCCCATCTCTACCATGGTAGACTCTGGGCGGTTTACAATCAATATAAAAGATAAAACCTATACATTAAAACTACTATAAAAATAAAAAAATAAAAATCCAAGAAATGGTCTGTTCTTAAAAGGAGGAAAACCACTAAGCCAACCACCCCCAGGAGGAACTATCATTTCCTTCACTCCAGGCCCGGTGGCAGAGCCAGGTCTTCAAGGACTTCCTAAAGGCCAGGAGCGAGGGTGCCAGTCTCACCTCAGGGGGCAAGTTATTCCACAGGGCGGGTGCTATTGCCGAGAAGGCACGCCTCCTGGATCCCGCTAGATGGAATTCTTTTACAGAAGGGATCCGAAGCATGCCCTCCCTGCATGATCGGATGGGGCGGGTAGATGTGGTCAGGAGAAGACGGTCCCTCAGATACCCTGGTCCCATGCCATGTAGGGCTTTAAAGGTGATAACCAACAGCTTGAATTGAATCCGGAAGCAAACTGGTACCCAATGCAGCTCACGGAGTAGCGGTGTTATATGGGCTGATCTCATAGCACCCAGAACTACCCGTGCAGCTGCATTCTGGACCAGCTGAAGCTTCCGGACACTCTTCAAGGGTAGCCCCATGTAGAGCGCGTTGCAATAATCTATATGGGAGATGACAAGGGCATGAGTGACTGTTCGGAGGGCCTCCCGATCCAGGAAGGCGCGCAACTGGCGCACCACCCGAAGCTGTGCAAAGGCCCTCCTGGCCACGACTGCCACCTGCTCCTCGAGCAGGAGTTGTGAGTCCAGGAGGACCCCCAAGTTTCGTACTGAATCTGAACGGGGTAGTGCCACCCCATCCAGAGTTAAAGATGACAACTTCCTGGAAATCGAGATGCCATCAATCCACAGCCACTCCGTCTTACCAGGGTTCAGCTGAAGCCTGTTGTGCCCCATCCAGGCCCCTACAGCCTCCAGACACTGAGAAAGGGTGTCGACTGCAACACTTACTTCACCCGGGATGGAGATGAACAACTGGGTATCATCAGCGTACTGGTGATACCTCATCCCATGGTGACGGATTATCTTACCCAGCGGCTGCATATAGGTGTTAAATAGGAGAGGAGAGAGAACCGAACCCTGCGGCACCCCACACAAGAGGGGTCGAGGGTCAGATCTCTCCTCTCCTATCACCACCGATTGGGAACGGCCCTGGAGAAAGGAGGCGAACCAGCGCAAAACAACGCCGCCCACCCCCAATTCCCTGAGCCGCCCCAAAAGGATACCGTGGTCGACGGTATCAAAAGCCGCTGAGAGGTCCAAGAGAGCGAGAATGGATGCACTCCCTCCATCTCGCTCCCGCCAAAGATCATCCATAAGCGCGACCAATGCAGTC
Source organism: Charina bottae (assembly GCA_023362775.1). Taxonomy (NCBI): domain Eukaryota; kingdom Metazoa; phylum Chordata; class Lepidosauria; order Squamata; family Charinaidae; genus Charina; species Charina bottae. Next base: position 150,373,875 of record JALMGJ010000003.1, on the reverse strand, counting down.
TCTGTCCCATATCCCGGCCTGAAACCTGACTGAAAGGGGTCTAGATAATCTGTTTCATCCAGAATGCCTCTTCTTTCTGTTTCCTCTGGACTCCAAAGTCTTTGGGAGGAGAACACAACTTCTTTTCTTTTCTTTGGCTGCTTTCCTTCGTGGCTGCTGCAGGGCCTCAGAACACACCCGTCTCATCTAATCTCCTCGTGTCTCCTCCCCAGCTGTTTCAAGTCTGTGGCTTTTATCGGCCGCTCTGCCGTCCTGACATTGGGGAGGAGGTTTGAAATAGGAGTGAGGGAGGCAACACAGGTGCCTGCGATTGTTCCAGCGCCTGCTCTTCCACACAAACAAAGAACTGGAGTTTGAATGGACATATTCTCTGTTGTTATTGGGCTGGGCCTGACAGATAGAGATGGCTGATCAGCCCTGCTGACCAATCAGGAAAAAAAAAAGAAATGACAGCTGTCAGAACAGCACATGGAGAATTTTATATTGTCCACCAATAAGATGCAGGAGGTCTCACACCAGAGCAGCCAGCAGTAGCATTGTGTATATCTATTTTTCTTTCTGTTGTTATAATCTTTTATTCCAAGTGACATTTTCTTATCATTTACATAGGTGGTCAGCAGAGGCAGATTTACCCAACAGAGGCAGCTTTACCCTGAGGCAAAATGAGGTTGCCATCTTGAGAAGTGGAGCAGAAGAGAGGCAGATGTGAGCTATGGAAAATGAAATCTCTGGTCATATTAGTCTTCTGTAGCAAAGGTACTGTAACAGTCTTGTGACACCTTAATGACTAACAACCTTGTTATCACATAACAATTCATGGATCACAGTCTACTTCATCAGATGCCTTCAGTACAGCCCAGAGAGACTTACATGGAGTTGATGAATAGCAATGGGGTTTTCCAGAGTTCCTCAAAGATTGTGTCCCACTTTAATTTGTGTGCATCGTATAGGTATCAGTTGGGTTTGGGGGGCAGTCATGGGTGTCAGTAAACTTAGGTTAAGCAGGAGACATGATAAATGAACACCAATAAAAACCAAACTTCCCTAATGTTTTGTTTTTCTGAATATTTATTCCAAATCCTACAGATTCATGGTGCTTTTAATACTATTGTCATCCCTGAAATAAATCACTGTGTGTACTTCCTGTGATCTTTCAGAAGGCAATAAAACAGATTGTTTTTAATGGCTGTTCCAGCAATGAAAAATATCTTTGTTAGGTGGAAACAACAAATTGGATGCTATTTCAATTCCTTTTAATGGCACGAGGATCTTTGCAACATGCTGTGAAAAATATTCTCTTAATGATAGGCCTGTGGCACAACTTAAGGAGTCATCAAGAAATAAATGCTTGGCTGTCTGGCTGGCAGCTTGGTGTCCCTTAATTGAAGTATTATAAGATTCTGTGAAGAATAAACCCTCTGGGGTTTTGTAGCTAAATGGCACGGACACCTCTGATGAGACATGTAGATGAAGACATGTCAGTAGAATCTTCACCAATTTGCTGTAATAGGAGGGACTGATTAATTTTGTAACCATGGCTGCTTCTATTAGCTAACCTAAAGAATGATTTGGACTTTATTAAGCAAGACATTTCTCTTTTTCCAAGAGACTCCTGCACCAGTTATTTATTTCCAAAAGTGAAGTGATATGCTGTTCTCATAAGGATCTTAGTTTCTTATTTTGTTTGTTGCATAATAATAATAATAATAATAATAACAACAACAACAACAACAACAACTATTATAGCATTTATACAGAAATAAATTACCCAAAACTAAACCTAAAATAGGAGTAGTAATATGTGGCTTCCCAGATGTTGTTACAATAGATTGTATTTCTCAGTAACTCACCACTGGCAATGCTAGCTGGACCTGCTGAGAATGTTAGTTCAGCTACATTTGCAGGACTACAGGTTCCCAACACTGCCCTAAGACAGTATTATTTATACAACCATTAAAAATGACCCAAAATTCTAATCATTCTAGTGGTTAAGGCAACAGGCTAGAAACCAGGAGGCTGTGAGTTCTAGTCCTGCCTTAAGCATGAAAGCTGGCTGGGTGACCTTGGGCCAGTCACTCTCTCTCAGCCCAACTCACCACACAGGGTTGTTGTTGTGGGGAAAATAGGAGGAGGAAGGAGTATTAGGTACGTTCCCCGCCTTGAGTTATTTATAAAAATAATACAGGCAGGATAGAAAATAAATAAATAAATAAATAATAAAAATAAATATATGTAAAGAGTCTTGACATTAAAATATCACAGTCCCTGATATGTTGGGGTAAATCTTTTACACTCAACACAGATCAGAAGAGGCAGATTTCAGTGATTCTAAGTGTTTATTCTGAAAATGGAAGAGCTTCTTTTCTTAAAAACAAACATCCATACACCCAGAAATCTACTGAGTTTTACCACTGGGATACTTACTTGTCCCAGCCAATAAAAGATACAGATACAGAAGAAAAAGATGTCCCCCCAGAATGGAAACAAAAGTTTCAGACTCAAAATACAGATGGCACTCATTCACCATTGTCCATGGCTCCATTACCCATGGTATCATTTGTCCACACTTGCTGAATAGACCAGACCCCGGTGTCCAGGTAAAGGTTTTCACATATCCAATGTTTTTGGCTTATTTTTGTAACTATATGCATATGCCAAATGGCAGATGGGCTTTTGTGCATGTATGAAGTAATTTTTTCAGGCTTTCGTTATCCTTGGTTTCCATGGTTGCTAGGCTAGAATGAAACCCCCATGACTAATAAGGGCTCTCAGAAATAAATTCACTTTCCTTACTATTCCTAGGAACATTCCAATGTGGCTTGGAATCAGGGAAGTCTGCAAGGAGGGGGGTCAAAAAAGCCAAGATGTGTAAAAAGCTTCAGTCACATGGTTGTGGCTGCCATATTGACTTTTTTTTTGACACACCCACCCACAGACACCCTGCCTGAAATAGTAAAATATCTCCAAACCCACTTATGCCATTTTTGCTGGGTTTGTCCATGAAAGCTAATGGAAGGGTTTACTAGTCTCTGTGCAAGTAGATTAGCAGCAGGAACTCCTTGTGACTTTTGGCAACTCAGCCACATTTAAATGGCTTGGTATTCTTGCTTGGAAAAAAAGGCAGTTTCATATCCTCTTGCAATGAAGATGGCATTTCTTATACTGTATACATTTTTAATGTCCAAAAATGGAAATTGAAGCAGCTAAATCAAAAGTATACAGCGTTATATTTTTATCCCTCCTCCCAAGCAATGAAACAGTTTTTAATATTTTAGTATAATTGCCCATGGACATCCAGCAGCATTTGGTTACACATAATCAACTAATGTTTTATGTTTTAGGACTAGATTTAATAAAACATGAATTTTCCCATGTGATTGGAGCTACACATTCCAAGAATTCTCTGCATAGGAGACTGCATTTCTTATGCGGAGCTCTAAACCAAAAATGGCATTCTGTATTTCCTTTTGTGGTGGAGAAAAAGACAACAGCCACTTCTAGGGGATGCTTGCTATTATATTAATCTTCAGAGTCAGAGGACAGTTGCCACTTTCTCTTTTCTAATACATTATGTTCTGAGTGCCAGCTATTCGCTTTGAATGAACTAGGATGTCTGTGTTCCAAAATTTATTAGTTTAACTAATAAAAGTATTGTCAGGTTGTAGTTTTGGATAATATACTGTTCAGCTTGATGGATGATTGCCTCCAACTACCAGAATTCCTTGTACATCAGTTTCATCACACAGGTCACTAATGCAGGGAGGAAGTATCAAACCGCCATGAGCAGCAACCCTAACACATATACCCCCTTCCCCTCAGACATTTGAGCCTTTGAAGTGGGGTGGGTATGTCTTACCTCTATCTCCTCATTCACTGGTGGGCTGAGGGCAAACGGAAGGGACATCTCCAGATATCCCATGCTGGGAGTGGCATCATGCCAAAATGCTGGGTGTTGCTCACATGGCAGACAAGGTAAGCATGGCTATAAACCACATGGTTTGGGGTGGTCTGGGCAGCCAAATTGCACCTGCAGCCTCATGGTCAAGGACAGGCACAAACCATAGACAGCATCTAATTGTGAAGGATGGCTTTGGCCATCAGAGCTGGCACCAAGTTTGCTACCAGTGCTCTTCTGACAAGTGTCATACATTTGCTAGTTATTTCCACCAGAGTGTAAAAGAGAGCTGGATTGTAGGCCAGTGCCAGTTCAAGCTCCACTTATCTATACATCTATTCCTTCAAGATATCCTGCTTCAGTGGAATTCACCTATATGTACATATGTGTCCTTGAACCCTAGGCAGTCCCTTTGCTTAAGTCTTCTACTTTACATTGAACTTGTTAAGCACTGAGACAACGGATTACGCTAAGTTCTTGCTGTAAATCCTTGGACAAATTCAAGGAGAAGCTGTTTCTGAGGACAAGAAAAGCATATTGGAGTTGTGCATTGGCTGAAGCCCTTGGGTAACAAGGAAGAATTTGTGCTTGCCAACCTGTATGGCTAAAGGTCAAGGGAACGTTGTGACAATTTCCCCTACTGTAGAAAACTCCTGGAAGTGGCCCAAGCACAGGAGAAGAAACAGACCCTTTCCAGAAGAAAAGGCCTGGGCCATTTAGTGCGCACTCTACCAAGCAGCATATGTGAGTCTGATTGGGATAAACTGTCGGGGTTTTACAAAAATACGATTTGCATTTTTTATTCTTTTTCGTATTTAATTTCTTTCTTTTATTCTATTTTTATATACGGTCTTATTAATGTTCTGTGTTTTATATTCTGTACTTTGATATGCCTAATGGCACCTTGATGTGGCCCTGGGAAATTTTATTGAAACAGTTGCTTCACCATCTTGGATTTTATATTTCATATTATTTTATGTTTTTATATTTATGTATATTTATATTTTTATACTGAATCTGTTTTAACGATATTTTAACCTTTTATTCTCCTAACTTGCTTGTAAACCGCCCAGAGTCGTTTATCGAGATGGGCGGTGAAGAAATGTGATAAATAAATAAATAAATAATCAATAATAAACTAATTTTATTTATTTATTTATTTATACTTATATTTATGCCCCGCCCATTCCCTCCCTAATGGAGGACTCTGAGCGGCTTACATACATTGTTATACATTATACTTTATACATTTTCATTATACAATCCGCGCGTAAGGGGAGGGGGTAAGGGAACTGACTCTTCCTGGCTTTCTGGACTACATGTCCCACGATGCCTTGCGTCGGAGCTGGCTGCTGACGTCCTGTGGGTGTTACTAATTCCGGGATTTGCCGCCATTCGAGGATCTTCCATCTGGTGGAAACTGACCCCCGACAGGACAGGACGCCAGCATATTTTCCCACTTAAGGTGGTACCCAATTTATCTACTTGCAAGCTTTCGAACTGTTGGGTCGACAGGAGCTGGGACTAGCAACGAGAGCTCACCTCGTTGTGCGGGGATTTGAACTGCCGATCTTCTGACCGGCAGCCCTACAGCTTCAGCGGTTTAACCCGCTGAGCCACCGCGTCCCTAACTAATACCAGCAGCAGCTTCAGCAATCGGGGCTGTGGTTCCAGCACAAGATCCAGATTCAACTTGCAGCAGGGAGAAGACCAGTGTCACCTGTTGGATTGCCTGGCAGAGCCAAATGCTTCATTGTCTATTACCTAAGCAAGATAGAAGGGGGAAAAACCTAGGATTTTGTGCCTGTTGAATTATATGCAGCCTACAGGAAGCTCTGGCGTGGGCTGGTCCATGAAGTCACGAAGAGTCGGAAGCGACTGAACGAATAAACAACAACAAAACCCTGGTAAGACCGAGTGGCTGTGGATTGATGGCTTAGCGTCTTCTGGGAAATTATCATCTTTGGTTCTCGATGGGGTAGCACTACCCCGTTCAGAACCGGTGCGTAATCTGGTGGTCCTTCTAGACTCACGACTCCTGCTCGAAGAGCAGGTGGCAGTCGTGGCTAGGAGGGCTTTCGCACAACTTCGGTTAGTGCGCCAGTTACGCCCATTCCTGGATCACGACGCCCTCCGTACAGTCACTCATGCTCTCGTCATCTCCCATGTAGATTATTGCAATGCGCTCTACATGGGGCTACCCTTGAAGACTATCCGGAAGCTGCAGCTGGTGCAGAATGCGGCCTCGCGGGCAGTTTTGGGTGCGTCAAGATCTGCACATGTAACACCGTTGCTCCGCGAGCTGCATTGGGTGCCAGTTTGCTTCCGGGTACAATTCAAGGTGTTGGTTATCACCTTTAAAGCCCTACATGGCATGGGGCCAGAATACCTGAGGGACCGTCTTATCCCCATGTTATCGACCCGCCCCACCCGGTCATTCAGAAAGGGCCTGCTACGAACCCCATCAATTAAAGAGTGTCATCTGATGGGGTCTAGGAGGCGGGCCTTCTCTGTGACAGCGCCCACTCTATGGAACATCTTGCCCCCAGGGTTGAGACAGATCTCCTCCCTCCCGACCTTTAGGAAAGAGCTGAAGACCTAGTTCTGCCGCCTGGCATGGGAAGGAGGAAGGGATAGTTCCTCATGGGGGTGGCTAATCCCCTAATTTTATAACTGTCCTTCTTTTAATTATTCCATCACCATCTGGATTTTTTAATATATATTTTATTGTATAATTGAGATTTTAGACCTTATTTTAACTTATTTATTGTGAACCGCCCAGAGTTCCCCATGGGGGGAGATGGGCGGTCATAGAAATTAAATAAATAAATAAATAATTGAAAGGAGTAGACTAATACCGCTAATCTCATATTATTTTCAATTAGCACCTCCATGTTAAAGTCCTCCTGACTTCTCCCTCCCAGTAGTAAATACACAAGTACTTTGTTTTTGTACTTTCAATGGGAGTTTTCTTTCTTTTTTAAATCAAAGTTCACCTCAATACTCAGTTTGCTTTCATTCTGGGTGACAGCCACCAATAAGGATTGCAGCACCCTACGTACTTTTGTGACTTAGTTGTCAAAACAAGGGAGCAAGCAGGTCATATGGAGCTCCTATTAGTTCCTGTAGTTGGAATACTCGAAACATACCCATTTTTATCCTGATGGAATGAATACTCAAGTCCTTCTGAGTTTTCTGCAGTCAGAACACCTCCAGTTCAGATTGTTCCACTGGAAAATTCCAGATGGGGCTGCTTTGCTTTGAACTCAAAACAAAATGTGTTTTTCATTTTGTGCAAATCCCTACATTTTCCCCAGCTAGCATCTGCTTCCACAGCTGCCCACAGATAGAAAAGTTACTAGGAGAAAGTCTAGCACCTGGGGAGACAGTCTGCATGGAGCCTGGAAACAGAATGCTTTTTTAAAAAAATGAATCATTTTATACATTGGTATAAAATTAGCTGCCTTAGCAAATGGCAGCTCCTAGTTGATCAGGTCTGGACTCAATCCTGGTTAATGCTTCAGAGGAAGACTGCCAGAGAAAACCAGGGCTGTAGATAGATTGGGAGACCAGAAGACCAATCCCATCCATCCTGTTGCCAAGAAAAGTGCATGGATATGTCCCTGAAATTATATCTCTCTGCTGGTCTATGGCCATAATAAAGATTTGATTTGAAGTTATATCTTATCTTCAAAATTATTGCAACACTTTTTGGAACTCTACATCACTGTGGTTCACTCTCTGCTTCCTTGCTGAGCTGAGAGGAAGAAGCAGGGAGCCCACTGGTGCTAGCGAGTGTGATCCTTGTTTGGAAGGCCCTTCAAGCTGGGGGACAGCGTCTTCCTTCTCTTGCTCAGAGGGGAGCTGGGAGAGGAAAGAGCTCTTTAAAAGCAGAGACCATGCTGGTGACAGTGACCCCTACATTAAAGGGCTTTTCCAGCTGAGAGGCCTATGAAATGCAATAAAATGGTAAAGAGAAAACCCATTTCCATTTAACACCATTTGAGCTGGATTGTTAATAGAAGTGACACAGCAAAAATGTCCTTGCTCTTTATTAGCGTTACATAAGTATAATGCTATCCTTTCCTTATAAAATGGCTTTATAGCTATATAACATTCCCCTGCCATTATAACAAGGTGGTTATTGTTTTAATGAGTGCTACAGAGGTCTAGTGCTATACTTCTGTCATGTATTTCTACATAATCCTTACAATTAAAACGTAACTTGGAAATCTACATTTCTAAAAACTTTTTCAATGCCAAAACTTGAGGTTGTCTGAAGGAGCTGCTCCCAGCATGATTAGCACCAAGGGGCACCTATTTTAATTTGCTTTCTGGGATACTTTCATGAAATGAATATTTAGGTATCATGCCTTACCGCATGCCTTATCCACACTAACAAATGTCTTCGGGATAAAAGGGAAAATAATAAACTAAGGCTTTGCATAGTGCTTGTTCAAAGGGTTTCATATCAATTATCTCAATGACAGTTAAAATAGTCTTAGAATGGGAAACAAATGTCCCCAAAGAAAGCCACAGCAAACCACTTCTGTGTTGGTGCCAAGAAAATTGCACAGCAGTGCCCACGAAGTCACCAGGAGTCGAGCCCAACAACTTGAAGGAGGCTCTCCCTTTACATCTCAAACAGTGTTATATTACAGAGAGGAGCCTAGGGCTATGATCCAGTGCATATTCACCTGGGAGTGAATCACACTCTGTATTGTACAACTTCTTTCTAAGAAAACGATGGATAGAATTGGGTTGCCCAGGCACTTAACCAAATTCATAGGGCTGTAAAAGAATCTACCACAGATTCCACTGGGGGTGAATTTGGATATTCACGTCTGACTGCACTTTGCAACAGCACACAGGGCCAGCTAAGAGTCTTCTTTTGCTGATCAAAAATCAGAAGAAGTGAAATGGTATGCTAGTGAATGTTTTATAAAAACAGCAGTAGGAATTTTTTTTCCTTAAAAAAAATAGCTTCACATTGATTTGCTTTTTAAAAGTCTGCATTAGAGAAATTTATGTGCCAAATGCTTTGGGACCATTTATATTAACAGTTATTTTTTAAATATAATTTTTATTAAGAATTTTACTTACTAATAAAGGCAGAATAAAACAATCTAAAAAACAAAAACAATAGTAAAAACTGTGAATAGTTTTGTGAATAGAATGTGAATATTTTTTAAAAATGACAAAAAAAAGCATATACCACAGTAGAGAATACATTTTTATATGACAAGTGAATAGTTTGGGCCTCCTGCAAGTACTACAGCCCTCACATTATTTCTCTTTTTCTTTTTTCCTGCACTTTTTATTCATTAATTCCATTCTCTTCTTTCTCTAAGTTTTGTTTGTATTAAACAAAACTTAGAGAAAGAAGAGAATGGAATTAATGAATAAAAAGTGCAGGAAAAAAGAAAAAGAGAAATAATTAAGAAGTGACTTCCAAACTTCATCACACAAGTATAAACAAATTTAATAACTCTTCACCCCCTATAAGGTTACAAACAGATATCTCTTCGCATCCCATATTCCATCCCTTATCTATAAGCAAATCCATAAAACATCAACTTTTCAATCCTGGTGTCAGCAGTCCAGAAAGTGTTGCCAGAACATTGCAAAAAAAAAAAGTCTTTTTTTTAACCTTGATCAAATAAACCAACTTTATATTCATTCCTTCATTCTTACAGTCTTAATATTCAATCAAATATTGTCATAGGATTTGATTTCTCTTCCATCTTTCTTTACCCCAACGTACTGATTTTAACAAACCACTTTTGTTGATCCAATAAGAAAACATTTTCCAGGTCATTCTCTTGGTTTATCATTTGTACGTCCCTTTTAATTTTTTAAACCTCAGCCAGTTTCTTTTGTACAGTATATCCAGTAAAGCGTCCTTTTCCAAATCATTCTCTTGGCCTGTCATTTGTAGTTCCACATTCTGTACTTTTTCTTTCTTGTCAGATAAAATTTGTTTCACATCTATCATTCCTTTATTAACATCTTTTAGACACAGTCTATTCATAGAAGCAGACATTATTACTGACACTGTTGATACTGTAGTTACTAATTTCTGGCTCCATTCTTCAAAGATCTCCTTTAATATTTCCGATATTATAATGTTTTGTGTCACCAGTATTAACTAACATCAAGAACAGGCTTGTATTTTTTTTCTTCTGCTTAAATTCTTTAGTCCCCTCTAGTGTCCAGTTTCTAAACTCATCACTTATCTTTTGTTATGACTTGCAATTGCCAGGATAGCCAAAATAAGTCTGTTTCCCATGAGAAGTTGTTTATTTTTTATAGTTAATTCCAGAATATTATAGTAAAAATCAATATTCCAAATTAATCTGGACCTTTAATCTGTTTATAACTTTCTTATATCAAAATCTTATTTAGCTTTTTGCTGTTTATTTCCAATTCTTTAATATATCACACAGGCAGCACGTAATGAAGCAGCCATTTCTCACATTGTGTTCTGCCAGTGATTTAGGAATCGAAGTCCAATTTTTCTGCCAGTATGGGTCTAGATGGGGATCCAAGATGGAGAAAAACTGTGAGGGCTTGTAGTACTTGTAGGAGGTCCAAACTATTCACTTGTCATATAAAAATGTATTCTCTACTGTGGTATATGCTTTTTTTGTCATTTTTTAAAAATATTCACATTCTAGAACATTTCTCTCTTACAAATGAACCCTAAGGGTTAGTTTTCTAACAGGATGAGGACTGCTAACAGAAATTTTAGCATCTTCACTAAACCATCATTGCCAGAATTCTTCAGGAGAAGCTATGATAATGATACTTTTGGGGGTATGACATCAGTGGAAATAGTCTAGATTTGCTTAATATCCTGTGAAGTATTTCATCCTGAGCAGGCAAAGGATTGCTGTAAAGATACTGAAAAAGTGAGTGTTCTTTTCGTATACGTTGTGAAACAATTTAATAATAATTAGTAACAACAACTGAACAAGAAAGTAAGCAGAATTATGTATTCATTCATATTTCTGCTTATTCCTTTTGCAAGTATGGCTTGCAGATTGTTAAAAGAAACAGTCCCTCCCTCAAGTTTACAGTCTAAAAGGACACGGCACAAAAGGAAATGGGAGTGAATTGGGAAGAATACTTGGATACTGGTTCTTGGGGCTGTGTGTCGTCTTCCTGTCCAAACCCAAATGGCTGCCAGATGGCAATTATGAGATAGGTGGACCCTGGTGGGGATGACTTCTTAGGTTGATGGTGGAATAGGATATAGAATAGAAGTAATAATATAACAAGAAAATTAAAATGGTATAATCGATGTATTTCTGTTATTCCAGTTAATTAGTGTATAATTATAATTATAAATGCTCTGTACATCTTTCTGAGAAACCTGAAGAACATGGTGAAGTCTTCAGACAGAATGATTCTCATGGATTCTGGTGAGGTTTTGCCATCTCCATGCTGAGCTATGATTATTTAAAACTATTTTATAAGGGCTGTTTTAGGCATTGATAAAAAGTCAATGAAGAATTAAACAATGAGGTAAGCTAGGCCTATACCAGAGTTCAATGAAGCAATTGCTCTTGTGTGTGCATGTGTGCATTAAAAATGTGCAAGGTTTTTAATGGTGTGCATTGTCTTAAGGCATGGCACCTAAGCCAAGTGCTATTTAGTATGTAGCATGCTTTAATAAAAATAACGTGTCTGGCAAGGTCTAAAAGCTTTTGCAGCTGCAGGGGCATTTCTTAGAAATAAAGTTTGTGTTTACACAGGTGCAGCCATATTTAACAAAAAAAATATATGCAATGAAAACAGCTGCCTGTCTGTTTTCTTTGGCAAGGCTCATTCCAACTGAAATAATTTGTATCAAACCTCTCTCTCTGTTATACCTATATAAACAACACACACACACACACACACAAAGGAGAAGTAAAAAAAAATCAGTGTATAGGATTGAGGTTGCTCCTCATAAGTTATCCATTAGATAAACTATCAAGCCCAAACAATTTGAACCAAAATCCATTGAAGAATTTTTTTTCCAGGAGTGTGTGTGTGTGTTTCATGTAGTAGGAGTCTGGCTCCTTAGGTTGGAATTGAGCTCAGTGGGAACCTGTTCCTTCTTAGTATAAAGCAACTTCTAATGTTCCCATTTTGGCATTATTCGGGTAATTAGTGCCAGGAAGGTACCATCACTGAAGGTACTAACATCTTGAGATCCTTCCACATGGAGCACTGAGATAAAACCACAATCAAGTTCTCCTCATCCCCCACTCCCAACATCAGTGGAAATCTGTACCATCCAATGAAAGGAGAGGGCAAGGAATCCTTGTACTGAATTTAGGATTAGGAATTAAAATGCAATTGGGAACAGAGGTAGTGAAAAAAATCACCTTTTATTGTAGCAAAAGGCATGTGGTAGAGATGAATTAATCCCCCCACCAACCCCAACAGTTTGCTGTTTTTAGATAAGTCAGTCCTTTGATGTTCCAAACATATTCATTTGGGGGTCTAGCATTAGAACTTGTGCAACAGATTTCCTAGGGGTCATTAAAAACCATGGCATACTTTGGAGGGAGGTGCGCACTTGCCCCACAGTGTCCTTTCTTTTTTCAGTGTCCTTGCTGCTGATGCCTATTGAGATTTCTTTTTTTAATTAGGAAACTCAAATTCTCATGTCTTCTGTCTGATCATGATTTCTTCCTCTATCACTTTGCTAGCCTAGCATTCTTTGTCCCTTGGATAAAGAAACGTTAACTTAAGGAAAATAATAATGCTGGCAATAATTAAGCTGACAAGGTTTTTAAAAAAGGAAGCCATTTGCTTAAAAACATTTGAATAAGATATTGTAGAGAACTTGTCAACATCTTAGAAATTTACAGCCATCAGCAGGGTAATCATGTATTTGACAAAGCCCAGCAGCTGACTGCAGAGTTCATCTCCAGCTTTTTCTGTAGGGCAGATGTTTCATTTTAATACTCTTCATATTGTAGATTAGGATTATGTGTTTTTCTTTCTTTTTCTCTCCCTCTTCTTTTCAACAAGAGAATAAACCTGACATGTTACTAATGTCATTTCACACTGTGGGCCAGATGGTGAAAAATGCAAGGCTTACAGATCTGTTTATATAGAAGGGTAGAGAAAGGCAGTAATATTTTGTTTCTGAAAAACTTCCAGCTCTATCATTTGTGCCTTTCATCTGAAAACTCAGTGGTGAATAAAGGAGGAGTCTCTGAACTTCAGGAAATAGTCTTGAGATTAAATGGTTAAAAATGTAACATGTGGGGGGGTGGGGTGGAGAGGGCAGCATGTCCTGTTATTTGTGGTTGCCACAGCAGGGCATTGAGAACATTTATAGCTTTGACACAGGTCATTTCCAATAGAACTAATTTGGCAGCTGTTTCATTGCGAAACATAAAATTAGTGCTGTGCTGAATTTATGTCAAGTTTTATTTTCAATGTGAACAGTGATGCTTTAGTAGTTAGAATTGTCAAAGTATGAAAAAACAATTGTCATTCCTTTTTTCATACTTTTTGCATTGGTTTACAGCCATTGTTTTCCCAGTCGGCAACCTTTTGTGAAAAAGTTTCTTTTAGACGAGTTTCCATCCAATCAAGGGTTGAGGTAGTAAAATCTATGATCTCATAACTGCATACAGCAAGTCAAAAATGTTACATGATGATGTTATGGGGCAAACCAAACCAGGCGGCTGTTTTCCTAACAGAAGAAGGAAGAAATATATCCCTATGTCCTGCACAAGTTTGCCAGTAATCCAAGTCCTCTCTATTTTATACTAGTGATTTCATGTAGGGTAGTCATGACAAGCAGCATCCTCATCCACATTTTGCATCAAGTAGTCAATGTTGCAGGGTTTAATGGGATCAAGTGTTTGAGGCAGAACTCAGCATTGCTCATTTATAACATTGGCCAGAGGTAAGTCAAACAAGCCCACTCATATTTCTCAAGCAAGGTTTCAGATGCCCTTGCTTGGAAAGATAGCTGAGATTTCCACATATTAAGAAGATTAAAGTCTGTTCAATGATGCTTGAAGCTGTGCTTAAGTAATTCCCTCCTTTCAATTTTTCTCTTTCAATTTTTCCTCTTTCTTCTCTGGTAATTGGAATAAGAGGAAATGTTTTCTTAGAAGTTTCTGGTATCACAGGCACTCTGGCCAAATCTCCAGGTCCCAGAGTTAGAGGAGAGAGAGAGAAATAAAGTCACAATAGAATAAGAGAAAAATGGATATCTTAACCTACTTCCTCATGTAGAAATGGTAGCAGTTTGGTGATGGGCAGGGGTGTCCAAAAGTGTGATCAGCTTGTTCTTTATGTGTGTTACATCACTGCAGCCACCATTTTGACTTTTTTGATGACATCCTGCAGACACCCCGAGTGATGGGGGAGAGGTGGTTCTCCAATTTAGATTAAACATGCTCTGAAGAAAAAATCAGGAGTCAAAATGAGCATCGACGGCCAAGAAAGCAAACAAATGGATCATCAAACAAATCAACCCAGAGTTCTTACTCAAGGCACAAGTGCCCAGACTCAAATTATCCTACTCTGGACACATTATGTGAAGACCTAGCTCTCTGGAGAAGGCTCTAAGGCTAGGAAAGGTGGAAGGAAAGAGAAGAAGAGGACAACCAGCAGCAAAGTGGATGGACTGTTATAGTGGCAATGGATGCACCGTTGGAAGACCTGAAAGACCAGGTTAGGGATAGATCAACATGGAGAACATCTATCTATGTGGTTGCTAGGAATCAAAAATGACTTGATGGCACATCAATCACTATACAAAATCTATTTCTTGTCCATGTCAATTTTACATTGGGTCACTGTGTTGCATCCCATTTCATTATAGTTTTTTAAAATACCCATTATATAAACATTTGCTTTATTTTTACATTAAATATTTGTGTACGCCACTTCTGTAAGCATTGCATCCTAAAATAAGTAGTGTATGTGTGTGCACATGTGTATTTTAACTAATGGGATAGTGGTAAATTTGAAGAGCAGGTATTCTTAAAGATACAGTGGAAAATGCACAGATACATACCAATGGTACATATCATAATACCCAATTTAATAGGATCAGACAGATTGCAATCCTATGTATAGAATAAGATCTATTGAACATAGAAAGTTACCCTTAACCATCTGAAAAGCAATGCTTCATCTTGCAAGCATTTGTATTTAAACTGATAGAGTGATATAGAAATTACCATCAGAGGAAAGGAATTAGAAGAGTCTGGTAGTACATTTTCCAACTAACAAATTTTATTAAAAGGCATGTCAGAAAAGGTGCTAGTAGGCATCTTCTGAGTTTTTGCCACCATAGACTAACATGGCTGTCCTACAGCATCTACAGTGGGAAGGAAAAATTCTAGGCTTGATCCTTTGCTTAATGCTAATATATCACAAACAATAGTAAAACTTGAAAGCTTCATTGTCACCTTAATCACCTATCAGAACAAGGGAAAATCAATTATATTGGCATGCCAACTGGTGACATCACTGTTTCTAATCAAATTTAACTTAAAACAAGCATTCTTCTTTCTCAGAGTACTGACATATCTATTTCACTTTTGAAATAAGTATAGAAGAGTTGGTATCTGAATCTACTTTTTTCCTTCTTCCTTTTAGATGCTATTTTGGATTGCAATCTATTATTTTTGAACTACTGTATAAACCACCTTCCATGTTTTGGCAGATAAACAATATATAATAGTACAATCCTACACATATCAGAAAAAAGTCCCAGTGAGTACAATTAAATTTACATACTGAGAATGGGTTTAGGATTTCATGCTAAATATAGCTAATAAAAATTAGTCAATCAACCAGTAATGTTGACGAACATTACATTTGAGGTTGAGAGAGAGGAGAAATCTTATAATTACCTCTATCATCATTTATTAAAATTAAGGGACAACCATGTCATTTTTCCCTTTAACATTCTAAGAGAAAGAAAGAAAGAAAATCTGCCTATTATCTTTTTCAAGAACCTGACACTATGACAATGGAATAGGAGCTTGTCACACTATAATAGCCCCTAACTGCTAGATAAATGCTGTGCTGGAGCAGAGACATTTATCAAAAATAAACATTGAAGGAGAGCTGACAGACATTGATCCTGTGATAATGCTCTGTTAAAATGACTATTTCTCCAATGCCAAGTGACTGATGTAGATGTAGTCATTATGTCTGAGGAACGCTCATCTAAATGCCCTCTCACTGTGCCATATTCCAGCCGTTAGCTATTAAAAGTTTAACATGCTTTTTTTTTTAAAGCATGCTTTCTGCTATTCATTTTTATTTGGGAAGAGAAAACAGCTTGCATAATTTCACATTTCTAGTCCAGCTCAAGGTTTCGTGCTTTATTTTTCCTGCCCATCTCCAAGATGGGGATGGGATGGGAAAATAACAACTTGAGAAAAGAAACTGTGGTAGTAAAGAATGCAGTAGGTAGAACATCAACAGAAATGACCTTACATCTAGGAGCTATAGACCAGCATTTCTTAAAGTGGTGTTATCTCCCATAATTTGGTATATCATAATTTTATGTGCCTCTGTCAAACAGGCCCGCAACTAGGGTCTGTGTCACCCGGGGCAAACATAGATTCCGTGCCCCCCCATGGATTCCACGCCCCTCCGCAGGGTCAAGTCCCTCATCCCCCACAGGGAACAGCAGCACGGCAGGATGTAGAGGAGGAAGGGGACCCTCCCCATCCCCGGAGATGCCGGGGCTCCCGCTGGCCGGCACAGATGGGGAAGGGGAGGGTGCCAGGGGCAGCCCCCGTGCAGCCAAGAAATGCCGCCTTCCCCCCAGGAGTGCCCTCACTGGCCCACCGTGCAGCACAGCAGCTTGCGGGCTGCTCCAGGCAATTGTGGCACCCCCCCCCCGGAGCATCGGAGCGGCAGGACCACCCTGTGCCTCCCTCCCTCTGCAGTGAGTGCCAGTGAATCAAGCACGGCGGGCAGGAAGAGGCGTCTCTGCAGAAGCGCTCGGCTCAGCTGCCGGGGTGTGCCTGCGCAGAGGCAGGCTGGGATTGAGGGTGGTACTCGGCGGACGCAGATTGGCTGCGGCCTCGGCCAATGGCGAGCGCATGTGAGAGCCGCTCGGCCTCCTTGGGGCAGGGGGCGGGCTGGCCGTCCTGTCTCCATGCTGCCCCACAGACAATCACCGCCGGCGGGGGCGTTGCATGTTGCGCCCTATCAGCGATCGTGCCAGGAAACAGTCAATAGACAAATACTATTTTGTCATTTTGGCGCCCCCCCCAGTGCGGCGCCTGGGGTACATGCCTCGCTTGCCCCCCCTAGTTGTGGCCCTGCTGTCAAACTCTCTGTCTTACCTAATATTTTGACTACATTGTCCATTTTATGACTTTCACTGAAGTCTCAAGCGTGACTTAGTTCTGCAACTGATCTCTTCTATATGTGTTTGATTTTCCTATGTTCAGGTGATTTCTAGTCCAAGATAATGGCAATAGATTACCTTATACATCTGACATAAAACTGTACTGTAACCTTTAATCTACTCTTTTCCTTGGGGCCATATAACATTACGAATAGTTTAGATGAGCCTTCTCCAGCTTGGTATCTGCTGGAATATATTTTCAGAAGTCACAAGTGATGCTGGAGCATATCTAATTGGAGAAAATTGTATAAACTACTGTACTTATTAAACAATTGAACAACCTAAATCAATATGGGAATAATAAAAATCACCCAACCTATATTTGATATAATTGATATAATTGAGTTTGTATGTGGAAAGAGTTTTAGAACCTTAAAACCATCAATTTTAGATGTTAGGGATCAACAGTGACCAATAACTAAAAGAGCTGGTGCCATACAAAGCAAATATGGACACCTGACAAGTGTCCAAGAAGGGCATTCCATAACTGGGACACTACAACCAAAATGGCACTCTCCCTAACAAACTGCTGGAAGGTGACAACATACCACTACACATTTTGTTTCAGTCCACTTTGTAGGACTCATTTCCTTAGAAAGAATGCACTGGGCTGTAGCCTTAAGTAACTAAAATAAGGCAGCATTGCCAGGAGGATACCATACAGGCTACTTTGTTTAGCTTTATGCTTGATGTTTCCAGTTTCATAGCATGGTGTTACACATCTTGAGCTTCAGTCACTGACCCCCTCCTGTGTAAAATTTACAAAAGCTCAGAAAGTTGGTGGAATAACCAAGGAAATCATTTTTTCAGTCGATTGAGTTCATAATGGCAAAAAGCCCTGTGAATGCTATCTTATAAATTAGAAGATCCCCTGCTTTCTAAATAGTTCAATTGAAATCAGCTTTTTGCATTTATCCTTTAGGTCATTCAGGCTCAAAATGCTGTTAGCTCAGAGTCCAGAAGTCAGATTTTTAAAGGGAAAATGTCAAGTCCTTTTAGGCTGCTACTGACCTTTTAAACCAGATTAGAGACTTGCAGCATTACACATGGATTTTCTACATTTTATAGCACAATAGTTAACAAATGATCAAATGCAGCTCCCAAGAACATTCTTTGTACAAGCTTGACATTTTCAGTTTTAAAAAGATATCACCATTCCATTTTACAGAAAATTACTCTTGAGAAATTAATCATTTCCTGCCCTGTGGGTCTGACATACATGAGATGACCACATGCAGGTTACTTTAAAACTCTTCACCTCTGATCCACCTACATTTACACTTGAAATTCTAAATCATTTCTGAAGCACTCTCTGATCTGTTGACATATATCTGTCAGTCAGAGAAGAGAATGACTTGGTTTAACACTATCTGCTTTGCTTTATAACTCTTCCTTTGCCTTCATTTTTTTCCTTTTCTTTTTATTCCTCCATTCCTCCTCCTGCAAAATCTTTCTTCTGTCTCCAATACATGGTGCTGAGCATTTCTGATTTCCAATTTTGTGGGGTTATAATGTCGTGGACTCTTATCCATCCAGTGAGAAAGTTAGTAAAGGACCAATTACTTTGGTCCTTGCCATTGCTATTATGTGTTTCCTAATTCTTTTCACTAATGGAATTCTTTAATCCCTGTAATTTATATACCTACATGGCAAACATACCCCATTGGACAATAGGTTGAGGCAGTTCTTCAATAAGTGAAAATCGACAGACCAACATTAAAGAAACAGCAAATTTAAGGTTTACCTAAATATCTTGAAATTTATTTATTTATTTATTTATTTATTTATTCGATTTATCACCGCCCAACTCCCTCAAAGGGACTCTGGGCAGTTTACAATCCAAATATAAAGTTAAATTAAACATTAAAATGAACAATTTAAAAATACAATAAATATAATAAAATCAAGATGGTAGTAACTTCTTAAAACATTGGAAAGGGCAATTCTAGGGCCATCCTAAGGTATTAGCCATCCCCAAGAGAGGCAGAGCCAAGTCTTGAGTTTTTTCCAGAAGTCCAGGAGCGAGGGGGACTGTCTTAACTCTGGGGGAAGAATATTCCACAGAGCAGGCGCTACTGCAGAGAAGACACGCTTCCGTGACCCCGTTAGATGGAATTCTTTGACTGATGGCGTCCGTAGCATGCCTTCCCTGCATGACCGGATGGGACGGGACGATGTAATGGGGATAAGACGGTCCCTTAGGTAACCTGGTCCCATGCCATGAACGGCTTTAAAGGTCATAACCAACACCTTGAATTGGACCCGGGAGCAAACTGGAACCCAGTGCAGCTCGCGTAACAACGTTGTTACATGTGTCCGATAAGGGACTTCCAAGATGGTTCGTGTGGCTGCATTCTGGATCAGCTGAAGCTTCCGGATACTCTTCAAGGGTAGCCCCATGTAGAGCGCATTACAGTAGTCTATATGTGAGATAACCAGGGCATGAGTGACCGTTCGAAGGGCCTCTCGTTCCAGGAAAGGTCGTAACTGGCGCACAACACGAAGTTGTGCAAAGGCCCTCCTGGCCATGACTGCCACCTGCTCTTCGAGCAGGAGTCGCGAGTCTAAGAGGACCCTCACATTACGTACTGGGTCTGTCTGGGGCAGTGCCACCCCATCCAGAACTAAAGATGGCAATTTCCAGCAAGTAAAAATTGTGTGATGATGGTTCAGCATAAAATAGATTCTAAAACATATTGCTCATTTCTACTGGCAGTTCTTAATTTCAGATCAGGACCTTCACAATTCTGAACCCTCAAAAAACTCTCTTATCTGCCAATGTCAATTAATATCTATCATTTCTTCCCAAACCCTTAGCCAGAAAAGCAGTAACATTTTGTTAACATTGTAATTCCTTAGTAACTAGAATTCTCCAAGCATTCCATTATTATAAAGATAGATGGGTCCCAAGAACATGTGCTGTGGCCTGATGCTGTTCATCTCCAACATCCTATTTAAACAGTGAAGGACTGAAGAACAACTGTAGCCATGGCTGTTGTGGGTCTTCCGGGCTGTGTGGCCGTGTTCTGGAAGTTGTGGTTCCTAACGTTTCGCCAGTCTCTACCTGGGCACAGAGATTTCGCTTCTGTCTGTGCTCCTGCCCTCTGAAGATGCTGGCCACAGATGCTGGCGAAACGTTAGGAACCACAACTTCCAGAACACGGCCACACAGCCCGAAAGACCCAGAACAGCCATCGAACTCCGGCCGTGAAAGCCTTCGACAATAAACTGTAGCCATGTTGGGCTAAATGCACATAGAAGGCATTTTCCTTGTGATAAAAGCATTATACTAGCTGCCAGTTCATTTCGAGTGAAATACAAATGCTTGTTTTTACCTTTAATATTTATATGGTTTCAATCTTGGTTACCTAAAAGAAACCACCTTCTATATGATTCTGTCCCTCTCTGAAGACACTAAGAAAGTTTGTCTCCAAATGCCATGGATTTACTTGCTGATGAGCCTGCTCTATAGCTACTGTGCCCCAGATTTTTCAAACTGTTGAACCAAAGAAACAGATTTCCTTGTTGACTTTCAAAAAAGGTCTTAAAGACATTTTAAAAATGGCCTTTTCATTGTCAATGGCTTTAAACTAATTTGTTATGTTAATATTTTAAATTCCAGTTTAAATTTCTGTAGTACATTTCTATGAAAATACAGTAGGATAGACATTAAATTTTAAAAGGCGGTTCTAGTGCTCCATAAAATCAGGGCTCCTGATCCTGAAAGGAACCCTTCAGCCACACCAATTATACTGTAGGTCCTCTTCAACTCAAGATGAATGGAAGCACCCCATCCTAGTTCATTTCAATGAAGCCTCTGCACAAAAACCTCCCTTTGGATTGTGCCCCACCATCATTTGGAAGGGTATTTTCATCTGCATGTTTGGCCTCAAGGATCTCAGTGCTTGGGAGAATCCTATCCTATGTCAATTGGCTATGCAAGCTGCCTGTGGAGAGCCAGGGAGACGTCCTTGAAGCAATTATTCAGAAATCCTTAGGTAAACAAAAGGGACAGAAGTATTCCTTAAGTTCTGGGAAGAGAGATAGAATTAAGAAGAGACTCAAGATGATTCCTCCCTGACTCACTGGGGTGTAAGAGGTAGGGGAGGAAAAGCATTAGCAGACTTGCAAAATTCTGTTACTATACCCCAGTGTTTCTCAACCTTGGCAACTTGAAGATGTGTGGACTTCAAGTCCCAGAATTCCCCAGCCAGCCTTGCTGATCTGATCTTCCTGATCTGGTCTACCTCAATGGGCTGACACCTAACTAAGGTGGTGGAAAGGAGGCAAGTTAAGAAGAATCCTGCGGGATTAGGCCAAAGGTGTCTAGTCCAGCATTCTGTGACACGGGTGAAAAAAATGCCTCCAAGAGGCTGAAAAATAGGAAATGTTAAACCCACCAAATTTTTATTATTGAAGCCGAAAAATAGCTTCTCCTGCAACTAGTGATGTGCACACATGCACACACACATGCTACTTTTGCAAGATGAAATTACCATAGACATTTGACAGATGCCATTTCCACTCCCCCTCCCCACCCCTGCTATTGTCAGTTCTAAAAGAATGCTATTTTAAAGATTGCGTCAGAATTCATCAAATCGTTTACCTATCACTATAGATAAGCTCTGCATAATGGAAAAGCTCTGTAGTGTGACAGGAAGATTAGGTTAAACTGAAGCAAATCAGTGTGATAGTTTTCCATTACCTGAACTCCAAACAGGATTGTCAACAAAGGCTGACACAGAATAATGATTCTGCTGCCATCTCACACTGAGCAGCACATAAAGGATAAAGGCATATTTTGATATATGTAACTCCTCTTATTTTTCTCAGGTATATCATGTAAGTCAGCAGGTCAACCTATAATTACAACTCACCAACGGCAAGCAAGCAAAGGTTGAACGGCACTCTTTCTATTTTCCCTGCAAAAGGAGCTGTGTTGCAATTAAATCCCTGGCTCTTCCTTAGCCTACAAGATGTAGAAGGAACCATTTCATTAAAAATCTGTCTACCATGTTGGTGTTGTTTAACTGCTACCCAGAGGAATTTCTCTATGGAACTTGAAATTTTTCAGGCCACCAAGTCAATTTTGCTTGATCCCAATACAGCCAAGGAGCAAAAGTGGCACCCATTGGCAACTCTAGAGGTTGCTTCCAGTTTAGAGGGTACTGCAGGATGTGGTTAGAAAAAGACAAGGCAGTGGTCACAATATTGTGATCAAAGTTTCTTATGTGTGACCCCCTGCAGACCCCCCATGACAGATTGTAAATTTTTATGTGACAGAAGGGGAAAAGAATTAAACACCCGGGGGAGGGATAATATTAATATTGGTCAAGATTAATTTTAATTATAATTTGCATGAAAACTGAATGGAATTTTGGAAAGATAATGGAGGGAAAGCATCCAGTGGTTATGGAGAGAATATATGGTGGCCACAGAGATAGATCAAATCTCTTGGCTTCAATGAAGCATTTCTCTAATGAGATTCTACTAAGGAAGTTGGCAAAATGTGGGTTGGACAGTGCTACCATTAGATGGAAAAAGAGCTGATTGAACAATCACATACCAAAGGAATGTACTTCAATGGCTCTGCCTCAAGTGGGAAGAAAGTGTTCCATGGTATTTATTTATTTATTTATTTATTATCCTGCCTTAATTATCTTTATAAATAACTCAAGGTGGCGAACATACCTAATACTCCTTCCTCCTCCTATTTTCCCCACAACAACAACCCTGTGAGGTGAGTTGGGCTGAGAGAGAGTGACTGGCCCATGGTCACCCAGCCGGCTTTCATGCCTAAGGCGGGACTAGAACTCACAGAATCCTGGTTTCTAGCCTGTTGCCTTAACCACTAGACCAGGGCTTTCCAAAGTGCCGCCGCTGGCGACACGCCAGAGGCGGTGTGGCGGCGGAGCGCGTGCGCAGCGGCAACACAGGAGGGCGTGCAGCGGCGCGCGCGTGCACAGCGGCGGCGCGGGGGGCGTGCGGCGGCGCGGGGGTGTGCGGCGGCACGCGCGTGCATGGCGGTGGCGCGGGGGGGCGTGCGGTGGCGCGTGTGCTGCCGCTGCCACCATGCACGCGTGCACCTCCGCTTCCGGGTGGTGTGGCGACACACCACGCTGTGTGTGGCGACACACTTTTGTGTCGCGACACACAGTTTGGAAAGCTCTGCACTAGACCAAACTGGCTTTCCATTCTAGGCTTAGAATGCTGTTCAACATATCTATAAGTGACTTGGATGAGAGGTTAGAAAATATGATTATCAAAATTGCAGATGACACAAAGATAGGGGGCAGCAAACAGTGTAGAGTACACTTTTGATGGATCCCAAGTGAAACATGACTCAACAGTGTGATGCTGCTGCAAAAATAATAAATGCAGTCCTAGACTACAGCAGAATCAAAGTCAAAAGAAATCGTCTCTATTCTAAGTTGGTCAGACCATACCTAGAATGTTGCTTCCAGTTTTGAGCGTGACATTTTAGAAAGGGCATCTGCTACTAGAAGGGGACAAAGCGCTGGAGACCATCTGCACAAAAGGGCTTAAGACAACTTGGGTTGGAAAACAGCAGTTGTGAATCGAAACTAGAAAACGCCATTTTGAGGTGCATTTACAATAGACTGAGATTGGGAGGAGGATGACATCAAATGTTCTGGCACTCAGGAAGTGGTGAGCTTACTAGTGATGAGCCAAGCAGAAAATGAATCTGCTATTAGAGTCACTCTATGAAATCTATGAAACAGGGGCATGGTGGCTCAGCGGGTAAGACGCCAGGCTTTTCGATTGGAAGATCGCAAGTTCGGAGGTTTGAATCCCTAGCCCCGTGTGACGGAGTGAGCTCCCGCACTAGCCCCAGCTCTTGCCAACTTAGCAATTCGAAAGCATGCAAATGCAAGTAGATGAATAGGTACCACTTTGGTGGGTAGGTAACAGCGTTCCGCGTGCGTCATGCCGGCCACATCGCTGTGGAAGCGTCTTCAGGCAGCGCTAGCTCTTCGGCTAACAAACGGAGATGAGCACCGGCCCCTAGAGTCGGACATGACTGCACAAATGTGAGGGGGGAACCTTTACCTTTTTATGAAATTTAATTGGCAACAAGAAGAAGGAGATCCTGCACACTGGATCTGGTGTGACTTTATTCTGATTCAAAGGATCTCCTGGGTGTATCTTATTGGATGCCAGTGATAGTTTACTAAAACATCTCCAAATATAATGTCAGGAAACCTTGCCCAAATGCAAGTCGTTTTATGATAAGAGTACAATTCTTTGTAAGCGCTTTCTTACTAGCAATCCTTAGCACTGTGGTTCTCAAAGTGTGGAGAGAATGTGGCTAAAAGGACTGAAATTCAAAAAAAGACTTACTGTATGGAAGATTGGTTTTGTATATGACAACTGCAGCGAGACTACTATATGCAAAAAGATTGAAAAACACTGAAATATCCACAACGGAGGAGTGGATTGTGAAGATTGTGGAATTTGCAGAAATGGCAAAACTGACCTGTTTGATCAGGGATAAAACAATAAATTGAAGAAGAACTAAAGAGCCTCTTGATGAGGGTGAAAGAGGAGAGTGCAAAAGCTGGCTTGAAACTCAACATTAAAAAAACCCAGATCATGGCATCTGGTCCCATCACTTCCTGGCAAATAGAAGGGGAAGAAATGGAAGCAGTGACAGATTTTATTTTCTTGGGCTCCAAGATCACCGCAGACGGTGACTGCAGCCATGAAATTAAAAGACGCTTGCTCCTTGGGAGGAAAGCTATGGCAAACCTAGACAGCATATTAAAAAGCAGAGACATCACCTTGCCGACAAAGATCCGTATAGTTAAAGCTATGGTTTTTCCAGTAGTAATGTATGGCTGTGAGAGTTGGACCATGATGAAGGCTGAGCGCCGAAGAATTGATGCTTTCGAACTGTGGTGCTGGAGAAGACTCTTGAGAGTCCCTTGGACTGCAAGGAGGTCAAACCAGTCAATCCTAAAGGAAATCAACCCTGACTGCTCATTGGAAGGACAGATGCTGAAGCTGAAGCTCAAATACTTTGGCCACCTAATGCGAAGAGAGGACTCACTGGAAAAGACCCTGATGCTGGGAAAGACTGAAGGCAAAAGGAGAAGGGGACGGCAGAGGATGAGATGGTTAGATAGCATCACCGATGTAATGAACATGAATTTGAGTAAACTCCGGGAGACAGTGGAGGACAGGAAGGCCTGGCGTGCTATGGTCCATGAGGTCACGAAGAGTCGGACACGACTAAACGACTGAACAACAACAACAAAAACAATAAATACTTTCATAAAAGACTGGAAACCTCTGATGGACTTTTTGCTGAAAATGGAAAAAAATGAATTGGTGATTTATGGATTTGCTAATTAAAAAGGGTTGAATATGGGAAGAAGGGAACCATGTAATGTAATCTTAAAGATGGAGGAGAGATAACAAGTTGGTAATTGCTGTAAAGAAGATTGGAAGTCGCTTCTTTATATATCTTTTTCTATCTGTACTGTTTCCTGCACTTTATCTTTTATCTTTTTTCTTAATTTTTCTTTATATACAGTATTTTCATGTTTACCTTTTACCTATGTTAAAATCTCTAATAAAAATTACATGTATAATAGCACTATTCTGCTCTTTTATATATATATATATATATATATATATATATATATATATAGAGAGAGAGAGAGAGAGAGAGAGAAATAGATAAAAGATAAAAGAATATATATATATGTGTGTGTGTGTGTGTGTGTGTGCGCGTGCAGAATAATGCAAGGTATACTTCAGCAGACAAGGGGTAATATCAAGGTTGCTAAGCTCTTCCAGTGATGCTGTGAAAAGTAAGGAAGAAAATTCTATGTGAACTTAAATAAGAGAACACGTGTTAATGATATGACCATTATCTGATTTATTAGTGAGCTGGCTTGACGTCCTGGTTGGTTCCTTGGTCCATTTTGTCTGATGCAGCCTCTCAGGCCAGAATGTTGCTAAGGCAAGAGGAAGGCAGTTGCCATCACTACAGAAAAATTTAGAGCTTTCTTGTCCTCGCAGGCAGCCACCATCTTGCCCTGTGTTTACCAATTTCACGTGTCATTAAATTAGCCCTAAGACACCTTTTGTGTGACATGTGGAAGTAAAGCACAGCCTGTAACTTTAATGACCTTTTATGCGATTCAGTCTATAAAACATGAAGCCTGCCCAGCAACGGTGTTACGTTCATGGCATTTAAAGAAATATTTTAATATTCAAGAATAAATCTGCAGTGAAAGGATTTGGCTGGCTCTAAACTAAAGCTAATTGCATAAAAGACATATAGGGAGAAACCTTTAATTTAAGATTGTAGGTTATCTTCAATAGATACTGTAGATCCATTAAAAAAAAAAGAAAACAGTATCTATCAAGTTTGCAAAATGAAACTACCAAGGGTTTCAATCCTGCACTTAGTGAAGCTGCTTGAATCCTATTCAGGTCAATCGAACTGAAAATGCCTGGCTATAAAATAACAAAGAGTTATTGTGGCATCTGAAAGATTAAGCAATTTATTATCACATCAGCAACTGTGATCCAAGAAAGATCACCAGGTAGCCCTTGGATAGCCTTGAGGTTTCCCATCCTTTTGAGGTCAGCCGTGATCAGCTCAGTGTTGTGACTTACTACAGGCAGCAGAAAAGGTTCCCTCCCAAACAGCGTTCTTTTGAAGTTGCATCTTTGCTCACCATTGAAATAACAACAACAAAGATAAGCTTTATTCAGCCAAACACTCTCTTAAAGCTCTTTAAGGATAAAGAAGCAGAGTCTCAGACCGTACTGAATATGGACATTCAAATGAATGCAAAGATTTGGAAAGCAGGATTCTCTGGTATAGAAGGATGTTGAAACTGTCTGGCTCTGAGCTTGAGCTTCTCAAACTATTTATTTATTTAATTTTTATCCCGCCTTTATTATTTTTATAAATAACTCAAGGCGGCGAACATACCTAATACTCCTTCTTCCTCCTATTTTCCCCACAACAACAACCCTGTGAGGTGAGTTGGGCTGAGAGAGAGTGAGTAAGTATGTTTGGTCCACAGGAGTATTTAGCATCCTGGAAAGCACACCATAGGGTGATGTGTTTGTCTGGGGGAGTGGGGATTAAGGATGTCAGACATCTGAGAATGGCAGCTCCAGAGCTAAAGTCAAAAGGTGCTGACAAGAATGATCTTTGGGGCAAATATGTGCTTGGGATAATGAAGACCATCATTTAATTCCTCTTCTGGGACTTTTAGTACAAAGGATATCAGAATTATAGATCTGAGACCCCGCCACAGTCCCTGTCTTTTATTCATTCTTTGTACTAGATCTAGCCATGGGGTGTGAGTGCAGGATAACTTCACTTGCTTGGACTACTTTAAGCAATGAAGGAGAAAAATCTGGACATTTACTGGGTGTTTCAGGAAAGAAAGTTGATTGTTTATGAGAAGGTGGAAGCTTTGGATAACTTTCCTTTTGCCTTTCTTCTTAGCCATACTTTGCTCTTCAGCAGATGAGAAAGCTCTTTAAAGCCCCTCATAAGATGAGATTCTTTCCCCATCCACCCCAGTGAGGCCCAACTTCCTGATGTTCTCTGATGTGGGTTATTACTGCTCCCTAGAGGCTGCCCTGTGCAGGGAATAAATCTGGATGGTATCATTCAGTCCAGGATGAAGATCATTCAGTGGCCTGTTAGAACCAGTGAATGGAACAGAGCTTAACGTTGTGTAAACTCGTGGGCAGAAAAAGGATATTGTTTAAAAACACAGCCTGTGAGCATGTTAGAGAGATTCAGGTTCTTATTCTTATACTTTTAGCCCACCCAAGCATAAAGAAACACACGCTAAGACATTGCAGGTACAAAAAGTAAGTACAAAAGAGTTCTTACATTTATTTTGTCCAGGTACAGCCATTTCAGTAGAAAATTGGTTTCAGTTTTTCTGTTCCCTAAACTGTATACCTCTGGCCCTGTTTGCTGCCAGAGGCTGTGTGGAGAAAGGGGGGGAAATCTCATAGGCCCATCCATGTGGCCAAGATGGAGGGAGAGCAGCTTGCATGCTGCTTCTCTGTTGGTGGAAGGAGCAGAGAGAGAGAAGAGGAAGTGGGAGGGGCAACAAGTAGCTTCCTCTGGAAGCACAGAGTTTGCCTCCTAGGTCAATCACCCATATGCTAATGAGGCATGCTTGATTTGCCGTATTCCAACACAGGAGACCCTTTTTATTTGTTTGTTAATTTGTGTGTCAGAGACAGAATATTAACCCAACTGGAGACATTGTTTTAGCTTTCTTTCATGCCATCTCCCTTCCACAGTTTGCAGGAAGTCTGTTGAACAACCTTTATATATGGTAGATATGTCCATTTTACTAAGCCAGGATTTTTAACCATGGTTTGCTGGTTCTCAAATGGTATTAAGCCATAATACGTCATTCATCTTAAAGCTGTGCAAGACATGTAGGATCCACCTTGATGACATGCTTCATACCACTTCTTTTCTCTGAGGCATGTACTGATACATTCTTCTTTTGACACTTCATGGCTGGAAATAAGCTCTGTGCATGTTCAGAAGCCCATTTTATCCAGCAAAGCAATGCAGCCGTTCCACTCTACTGTTTAGAAGGGGATAGGAGTGGGGAACCCCTTTATTAAGCTACTTCAAAGTGGCAGTTTACATGAACTTTCATCAAATCAAAACAGTCTTCAAAGATCCTAATTCACATATCACTTTGTGCCAAAAAGCAGAAAGCCAAAAAGATATGCCACCCCTATCATTAGGCAAAATGAAGGAACAAATTCAACTGGTGAATGAGGACAGATGGTGAACTGAAGCAAAGATCATCCCTAGTCACCAGCTGGAGCAGGTGCTTCATTGTTGTCCAGTCAGCCACTGATGTGAGACCATAACGACCCCTCTTAGTGTGGCACTTATGGGACAACCAGGCAGTTGGCCAGCTGTAGAGTCAGTGCTGCCATTTTAGTGCTGGGGATGGGGTCTGCAGACAAGAGTAAGTGGAAGGCAGGGAGGGGTGGGCTCAGTAACAGATCCTTCCTCCATTTCAGGTAATATTGCAATTTAATTTTTAATTTTTAATAATTTTTATTTTTTAATAATTTTTAATTTTTATTGTAAGCCGCCCAGAGTCCCACAGTTGGGGGAGATGGGTGGTCATATAAATTTAAATAATAAATAAATAAATAAATAAATAAATAAATAAATAAATAAATAATATGTTCCCTTGAGTCAGCTAGGACATAGAGCAATATACAGTATGAAATGGGTGAAACTATTGGTCCACGTAGCCAAGTTTTGTGTAATTCAGTTACAAGGGAATCACATTCTCTGAAGACTCTGCTGAAAGTTATATCCAATTCTGTTTAGTATCCCTTTTAAAAAGAGATACTAAGGACTGACTTGGCCAGCAAGAGGAATGCAGGAAATAATTTGATTCCACGTAAATCTGTGTGTCTCCCTAGGATTTTATTTCCCACTCTGAAAACAGTTCTCATGCCGAGACCTTTCCCATCATTTTCTGATGAAACTTTTAAAAATAACCTGGGGTTGAACCAGGAATATTCTTCTTGCAAAGCACGAGGTCTACACCTGAGTTAGAGGACATTGTTTTGCAAATAGGATTTCCAAAATATAGTGAAGAGCACTCCAGCTAGAAAATAATGGGATTATGTATTTAATGAAGCTCATGGTCACTTAGACTTCTATGGCTCCACTCTCACCTAATATATTGATTAAGAATTATAGGAGTTGTGATCCAATACATCTGGAAAGTGCCAAATCAGGGAAGGCTATAATAGTCATAATAGCTTTCCTTTGATTTAAATCTCAATTCCGTAGGAAAAAATAAGATGGCCTTGCCTTGCACTAGGATTGCTAAGGAAATAATATATTACATATTCATATCCTTACTTTGTGCCCACTATTTTATCCAAAAATGCTATTTGGAAATGAGAAATTATTTGCATATCAGCTGCCCTATTCTTTGCAATCATTCTTTTTATTTGCAGTTTCTCTGCAATCATTTTCTTTTCCCTCATTTCAGAAAATATAGACAGATAGTAACTTCCAGTGGACTTGGGAAGGGAGAAGAAAGGAGTTGTAATGAAATATGCTAACAGTTCACCAAATACAGCGAGAAGGGTTTGTGCCTTTGGCAATAGGAGTATACATGAATGACACTATTGTGTGAAGCCAACCATTGTGTTCCTCAGACCACCAGAAGATGGTCTTTTTGCATAAATATTTGACTGCATTGAGAGATGTCTAGAAATTTATTTTTGTAAATCAAAACATTTTTTGTAACCAAATGTATTAAACTGAGTCTTTGGTACTATGTCTTCTAGTTTTCCACCATCTTACGCAACTTGATCTCTTGTATCCATTTTTGCTCTACATCTTTCTGCATTGTTCGTATGAGTAATCTATGAGTGATTCTCAAAGAGACTGGCAGCTGTTTTAAGATTGTGGTTGTTGGTTATGTATTTTGCATCTCTCATTCCCTGACTTCATCTTGAAGACCGAGAGCACAAAAATGTTGGAAGAGTAAATAAGAATGGGTAAACAATATAATTCTGATCATTTCCATGTGAGTATTTACAAATCCTGTTATAAAGGGGAAGGAGAACCAGGGAAAAACATTCTACTTCCTAAAGAAACAACAAATTCAGAAAGAAAGCACAACCAGCACAACCACTTTCCAAAGCAGAAATGACACTTGTGAGCTTTCACCTCATCAGGAGGAAAGAACTGGTGGTGTTTGAGAGTCGGTAATGTAGGGTTACCATATCTGGACTTCAAAAATACCAAAGACCACTAGATGGCAGCAGAAAGTTGGGAATTTGTCAACTGTCCTATTGCTGCCACCTAGTAATGACTTTGAGTTTTGCAGCCCAGAAGTGGTAACCCTAGAAAAAGTGTTGAGCAAATATTCAACAGCAATAAGGGAAATTTATATACTGATGAAGGGAGTAAAACAAGCAGCACTTCTAATGATTGGTCCTTTGTTTCCCCCCTGACCATAGAATTGTACAGTGGAGTCCATGTCAGTTATTTCAGCTGAACGTTTCCATAACACAGATGCAGACACCACTTCCACCCCCCACAGCAACTGAAAAAAAAATTATCCTGCAATGGTAATAAGGATATTTCTATTAAGTTAGAGCAAGTAAGTCACTCATCTGGAAAAGCCATCAGCAGATTGGAAACATGAAATGTTTCTGCAAAAGAAAACTGGTTAAAAAAATTTTTTAAAAAATTATGTGAAGCTGAATATTGAAAGCCTTACAATATTAGCATGTTTCCAGAGGTAGGCTGCCTTCAAACCCAGATATCTTAGATGTACTGTGTGTCCATAGGGAGGGGTCAAAAAGTTCAAATGGCATCCCCAGCCATTATGAATATGGTGCTCAGAACGCCTAGCCAACGTGGGGAGAGCTGATCTAGACGTTCCAGCTATTAATTGTCAGGCCACTATTGTGATCCAGTAATTTGAGAAGAGAAAAGGATCCCAAAGGCTTGGAAAAGGATTTCCAAACGTATTGGAAATAAATGAGCAACTTAATTAAAGCTCAAATGTCCAGGCTCAAATTATCCTTCTTTGGACACATTATGCGAAGACCTAGTTCTCTGGGGAAGGTTCGAATGCTGGGAAAGGTGGAAGGAAAGAAAAGTACAACCAGCAGCAAGCTGGATGGACTCAGTTACAGTGGCAATGGGTGCTCCATTGGAAGACCAGAAGGACCAGGTTAGAGACAGATCCTCATGGAGAAAATCTATCTATGGGGTCACTAAGAGTCTACACTGACTTGATGACACATAATCAGTCAATCAATCAATCCATTGTCTGTCACTGTTACTCAGCTTAAGGCATATGCAGACCCAAGCATGCAGGTTTTCAACCACATTTTATACTGATCATTCCCTGGATGTCCATAGAGAAGGGTCAGAAAAGTCAAGATGGAAGCCACAACCATGCAAACAAAGTCCCACCTTTTTTATGTGCATTGCAACATACATAAAAAGAGGTGTGGCTTTGATTGCATGGCTGTGGCCACCATCTTAACTTTAAAAACAATAGATACCCTTGGATCCTTCTTTTTCTTTGCAAGCTTTTTGTTATATTTTAAGGGTAGCCAAAATACAAAGGCTTACTTTTGAGGATAAGATGCTTTTAAAACAGATACTGATACAAAAATCAGGAACAAGTGGGGACAAACTTGTATATCTATTATTCTCACACTGTGAGACCTATTAATATCAAGGTGTTTTTAAAAACAAAATGTCAATCTCCCTTCCTAACAATATTTTTTTTTTTTACCTTCAGGCTCTTGTTGTAGATTTTATGAACATGACTCAAATAAATTGGCTCCTTTTCCTTGGTGGCTCCTTTAATTATTTTGTTATTATCCAAGGAACTAGTTTAATTTAAATGAACACAATATTCAGTTGCTACTACCTAGAGAAAATACTGGCTCTGAACATCCTGTTTTGTAGTTAAAATGTTAAATGCCAAAATGAAGCTACTTCTATCTATTTCTGTTTCCTAAAGTCCTTAAACTGGTCAGTTCGCTATTTGCTTTTTTCATTGCTAGGATGAGGGCCAAATTTTATTTTATTTACTTTTGTTAGATTTACATAACAAATAGATGTTAGATTTCTTCCAAAAGTTCAAGACAATGTACATAACAGGGCTTTCCAAAGTGCTGCCGCTGGTGACACACCAGCGGCAGCGGCGGCGTGCGCGCGCGCACGGCGATGGCGCGGGGGGGGCGTGCGGCGGTGCGCGCACACGGCGACGGCACGAGGGGGCGTGCGGCGGCGCGCGCACATGGCGATGGCGCGCGGGGGTGTGCGGCGGCGCGCGCGCACAGCGATGGCGCGGGGGGCGTGTGGTGGCGCGGGGGGCGTGTGGTGGTGCGGGGGGCATGCGGCAGCACGCGCGTGCATGGCAGCTGCTGTGCACGCGGGCGCTGCCGCTTCCGGGTGGTGTGGCGACACACCACGCTGTGTGTGGCGACACACTTTTGTGTCACGACACACAGTTTGGAAAGCTCTGGTACATAACATTCCCTCCTTCAATGTTATTCCCACAACAACCACCCTGTGAGGTGGGTTGGACTGATAGAGAGTCTGGTGCAAAGTCACCCATTGACTTCCATGGCTGAGAGTGGACTTGAGCCTGCATCTGCCCACTCATAATATATCACCTTAACCCAGTGTTTCTCAACCTCAGCAACTTTAAGATCTGTGGACTTCAACTCCCAGAATTCCCCCAGCCAGCATCCCAGAATTTTGGGAGTTTAATTCTACACATCTTATAGTTGCTGAGATTGAGAAACACTGCCTTAACCAAAGCAAACCACACCATCTTAGTTCTCAGTTCATTATTTCATTATTGTTAACAGTATTGTTTCAGTTGCTCAGAGGCATTATTCTAGGCATAAGTCTGCAACCTGCCCGTGATCTTTTCCCTTTACAAAAATAAAGGGTTTTCCACTTCTGAAATGGGGTACACATAAGAACCATTTGATGGGCATTCCTTTCAAATGCTCAAAAAATAATGCCTATCATATTAGAGCATAGTTAAAATATATAATTTTAAAGAAAATAGGAAAGGGGTGTGTGAAAGAGGAGAATGATTGCAAATGATTTCTACTGTGGATGGGCAAACATTTGTCTATTGAGTTCCTCAGGGGCAATCTATCAGAGGCTACATGGTTGATGGGGACAGAGAAGTGGGTGGAGATGCTGATCTTCTGTCTCATGGACACCTCCTTTCTCTCTCTCTGTCTTCCTCTGGTTTCTCTCAGCAGCTAAAGGGAAAGGACAGGTAGTTATTGCCAAATTTCTGAGCCAATCTCTTGCTGAGTGAGGTTGAAATTAGCTGAAGGGCTGCATGCATATAGCTTGAAGGTGAATGTGTTCCTAGGGCTGGAAGTTGCCACTCTGATGTATATTTTGGCCTAAATCCAGAAGGACTGCTGTCAAACATAGGGAAACAAAATACACCAAAATAGCCTTGACTGAGGTAGCATTGAATTGAATGCTGTTGTCTTTCTTTTTCTGATCCAAAATATCCACAAAAACATCCACTGTGTGTGTGTGTGTGTGTGTGTGTGTGTGTGTGAAAGATATACCCCCAAAAGAACAGATGTTTCAGAAAGTTCAGAAAGCAAAAAGCATACATGTGAGATAGTTGCATTACTCCAAGTTGCATTACTCAAACACTTGATTGTGTGGGATAGAACTACCCTATCTGGGCTGCAAAAATCCAGATGACCACTACATGGCAGCCAAGAGTTTTCTGGACATGGATATGGTACCTCAAGCACAGGGACCGCATAGCTAAAGAGTGGCATGGAAGGAAGGAGGGAGGGAAAAGCTGCTACCATTGCTGCTCTTACCACCTCCTCCCCAACTGATACTGCTTCCAAGTCTGTTGTCACATCAGCAGCAACAGGTCCTGGGAACAACACTTGGAAGGCTCCAGTGGCTTCCCTGGTGATCACTGCTGGCTGCTGTCCTCCCCTTTTCACTCTTCTCTTCTGTTTGTGAAGGAACTGAAGGGGGGGGATAGGCGGACCATGCCTGGGCTGCAAAATCCAGTTGATTTGCCTGTATCTAGAGCAGAGCTTTCCAAACTTCTCATGTTGGTGACACACTTTAGACATGCATCATTTCGCGACACACTCTTACAGCAGGGCATCATTTTGTGACACACTCTTACAGCAGGGCACAAGGCAGACACTAGGACCTGCGCGGAATCACAGCAGGTTTGGAGGCAGCCAGGCACAAGGCAGGCACTAGGACCTGGGTGGAATCCTGGCAGGGCTCGGAGGCAGCAGCAGCCGCGACACACCCAGACACTGCAGCCGACACACTAACGTGTCCCGACACACAGTTTGGAAAGCTCTGATCTAGAGTCTTCTGAGGAAAGGGGGCATGAATATTTCATATGGGAGAAGGAAAAGATACTTTAGGTGAATGAATTGGTGAGAGTCTCAGACCTGTTGCTGCAGGGGGAAACAACTGGTCATCAGGTGACCTCGCCTTCCCTTTCTCTAGCCCACCCTCAATTGCTGCAGCCTTGGGGGAGGGTTCAGTGACTCATCTCTCTACCATCTGAGAAATTTACCTTGGAGCACAGTCAGATATCTCTACTTACACCCCTGCAAGGACATCAGAGAAGCTTGTGTAAAAACAGGGAGATTTTTGCTCACTTTTTGATGCAAGGAAACATGTTGCTTTGTGAAGCCGCTTTGACAGATTGTTCTGCATGAATTGTCATCAAAGTGAAGTGCTCCTTTGAAGCTTTGGACAGCTGAATCAACAACTTGGATCAAATATGTAAAAGGGAATTTGGAAAACTGTTTTGACCCCAACTGAGATGCTTCAAATTCATTCAAATTGTTCCATTGGATTGGAATGATGATCTGAATGAACAGTTCAAATCAGATTGGAAGCCATCAGCATATGATAGATATGACAGACAGACAGACAGATAGATCTAGAGCATAGCTTTCCAAACTGTGTGCCGCGACACTTTAGTGTGTCTTAGTGTGTTGCGAAGCGGCGGCAGGGACGTGCACGGCAGGGGGGCACACGGCAGCGGCGGTGTGCATGGCGGTGGCGGCAGCGGCGCGCCATCAGTGCTTCTGCATTTTAGCGAGGCCGCCGCCGCTGCCACCACCACCGCGCGCGCCGCCGCCGTGCACACCCCCGCGCGCGCCGCCGCCTCCATTGGTGTGTCGCCAACGGCGGCAGTTTGGAAAGCACTGAGCTAGAGAGATTTGTTAAATAACTGAACATTTGGTGCTTCCTTTATGGTGTTGAAAATATGTTGCCTGACAAGGACCAATTCATTGTTCGTCCTAATAGAAGGAATGGATTTGTTGGCCTCTTTGTGAACACATAATTGGTATTGTATCTTGTCCTGTACAACAGGACATATTGACCTCAATGGATGGGATTGCCTCATCAGGTTCATAATTTGACTTAGAAATGAAGGTCTGAAACTATCCACAATATATAAAGCGTAGATTAACTGCCATCAAAAGTTATTTCTGCATGCAACTCCCATCATCCTGGATTCAACTATATAGTTACAGTATAATAATACAGTAAAGACCTAGCTATCCAGCTCTGGACACAAGGGTCAAATATTCCATTGGCTTCTAACCAAATAAAGTACATCATAAACTACCCAAGAATTAAAACAACATGTAGCCATTTGTATACCCCAACTATCTATCTAAATGCAAACTGTATTTCATTTCCTGAAATAATAAGAATGTCAAATCTCCAGCTTTAAAAACAGAAATAAAGAAAGCCTAAATGTGTTAAAAGGAGCTCTGTACACTATCCAACACTGCTGCTGTAACTAAGGTGAGGTTCCTGAAAAAAGAATCTTCACAATTGTAGGTAGCCAGGTTAGAACATCATAGGAATAGGATTTTATTCATGAGAAACAGATGTGAGCAAAAGCAAAATAAGAAAAGTGCCAAGGTAAGCATGAATCATCAGAATAACATTTCACACATACAAAAAGTAACAGCATAATTACATGTTTGTACACATTTAGGTAAGGAAATACAGTATGATTATCCAAAAATATTTTAGGTATTGTTCTGGTGAGTAAATATATTCACAGGAAGAACAAATATACTTGAATTTAACCCAGATTTACAAACTTCACTTTTTGCCACTGTGGTATTATGGTTATGGTGTTGGATTAGGACTGGGGAGACCCAGTTCCAGTCCACCCAAAGCCATTTGCACCTGTCACATAGAACTCTTACTCCCAGTGACCCATTAAAGACCACAGGTTTCCCAGTATCATGAGCAGCAGGACATCCAGACCATGGAGGACCAGCCTCAAGCATAACCTGTGTTTCCAAAAATATCTCTTGGCCCCATATAGACCCCAAAGGCATTCTTAAGACCCTGTTCTTAGAATACAAACCACTTTGTGGGCTTTCTCATTGGCCACTCTCTATGGCAATCATTTTAGGAGAGTGCCCACCAGTCCAGTTGGTGTCTCCGGTGTAGACAAAAAAGCTGTTTGTGTGAATAAGCTTTGTTACTGGCCTGAAGATGACTCTTCAGCCTACAAATTATAAAATGGCCTCACAAACCAGTGGACATACCAATGGCTCTCAACCAATTTTTGCTTAAGTCAGCCTGCCTCCCCTGACCAGCCCATACCTGAACGATGCTTTCGGCTTCTTCTGTTTCTCCGTTCCCAGAGTCTGTTGTCAGACCTGGCTCACACTTCAGCCTGTTGGAAAGTGGACTTCTATTCTCCAGCTGCTCCACATAGCAGTATCTGGGTGCTCCCCATGGGATCAATTATGTGTCAGGCTTTCTGACCAGGACTTGGGAGTAAATCACAGATCTCCTGACATGTCACAGCTTAGCTGGATTCCTCAAGTAGACTTACCACAGAAGACCCTCAGACATGGCTTGGCTAGATTAGAATTTTTAATTGCAGACAAAAATGAGGCATCCTAAATAGCTGGCTGCCCACTCCCAGTGACAAGGGGTAAATGACTTTCAAATCTTCAGATTTAAATCCTCAAGAACTCAAGGCTTCTTCTTCTACTCTTCTGAGTCAATGTCTACTAGATGCAGCCTTCCGGGGCCTTGAAGCTGAGAAGTTGTTCAGTTGTGTTCTGCTGGGTCCCATCTCAACCCTCCCACTCCAGGCATTCTTAGACTAGGTTTAGTCTAGACATTTTTAGACATACGTAGGTTTGCCATATTGACTGAAATTTGGGGATTGTAGTTTAATTCATCTGGGTGGGGCATTGAGTTAGAAATGCTGCTGTACAGCCTTCAAAATACAGAGTCCATTTGCTGGCAACTATATTTAGAATGTTCTCAATTGCCCCTTTTAAGCCTGATCGAACTTACCACCACACACGATGCTAATCATTGGAGGAACATGAGTAGTTGTCCACTTGTGACCATAGCAGCTGACATTAGCAGAATACACTCTGGCAAGACTCCAAAACTGACTCTTCTTTCAGATCCCCTGTCATACTGCAGTCATGACTATGGAAAGCTGTGTGACTTTTTCTACCAATTGTTTGTCTAATTAGTTTTTTACTATAAATATGACTGACCCAGGGCTGAGCTGATTTGTTTGACAAAGGGAATGGATTTGATCTCTGCAGTGAAGTCCTACCCCAGCTGGAGACTGACAACATCTACGAGCCTCCCATTGCTACTTCACACATCTCTCTCGGCTGTGCTGCACAATCCATCAAACCTGTCCATCAGATCACACACAAAAAGGGGGGACCTCACTACCTCCTCCTTTTTCAAGCTGAACCTCTGTTGCCCACTGCATCACATTTTGAACAATCATTACTTCTTCAAACTACCACTAAGATGTCATGGTAGTGAAAGAAAATAATTAGATGCCAACTTTGGCATAATAGAGTATTTAAAAATCAATTAGTCCCTAATGAGAATACATCTCAAGTTTTCTCATGATTTCACCAGTTGACACACTGTATTGAAGTATGCTTGCACACAACAGATAGGCAATATCTCATGAGAAACTAGAGCAAAGTTGCAGATTGTCTTTTACTTTCCTTTTTTTTCCTTTTGCTTCAGGGCTCCATTTAGCTCTTGGCATGCTAGCTAATGCACATGAACTTCTTAGCTGGTCAGTGTATTTAGTGCACATGTCAAGTTAAGTCCACACTGAGTTGATCTGGGCATCATAAAGTCTGATGGCAATTAAAGAATTTCATAATACTGGCTAGGAAGAGAAAAATAAGAACCCAGTATTGCCAGTAACTAAGGCCTTTTATGTTTCATATTTCCAAACTTTTCTTTTCAGTCTGTGAAAGCTGAGACAGAGCTGGTTATTTTTCTGGACAACAGTTTTTAGCTTCAAGATGAAAAGGAAAACCTTCTCCACCAATTTCACAATGGTTTCATTCAAACAAAAAAGAGAAGCCGGGACTATATTCCTTAGTATTCGACATCCAAACCCACTCCGCACTGAGCTGTTTAGTGTCCACATCAAAAATTAAAAACCTGTTGTTATTACAAGCCTTCCAACCTCTGACAGAGGGGAGTGGGTACATATGTTCTGCTAAGGGAACAAATGCCTTGCATTGTAATAACAAGTGAGAAGAGTTGCTTCCAGAGAAAGGGGGGAAATGTTTGCTTCAGAACAGATTCTGAAACACCAACTGCAAGATAGGCACTTCCCTACAGAATAGAGAGCAGATGTTTCCAAACTGAGGCAGGGGTTGGCAATTGGAAGCTCAATCCCACT
This sequence comes from Charina bottae, assembly GCA_023362775.1. Lineage (NCBI taxonomy): Eukaryota > Metazoa > Chordata > Lepidosauria > Squamata > Charinaidae > Charina > Charina bottae. The sequence continues at coordinate 150,334,274 of JALMGJ010000003.1, read as the reverse complement.
GTGGCTAACCAAGTACTGGGCTATAAAACCTGATGATCTGCCACCTAGTTTTTCTCTCATATGCTCTTTCACTTCTTATAACGGAGTCTTGTTTGTCAAAGAATAGAAACCGAAGGGGACACATCAGCAGAGAGCTGACAGTTTCTAGGGCAATGCCAGCCCTGTGGGAGGGTGGCAAGAGAGCCACCTGCTCGTTTTACCCCATTGCCACCTCCCTCCGTGGCAGCAGAGAGAGGGAGGGCAGGAAGGCTGGGAGACCATGTCCTGCCCAGGCTGCGGGTTCCTCAAGTGTGGCCAAGGGAACAGGGGAGCGAACCGGATGAAAGCGGTGGAAGCTCAGGTAAAGCTCTGAGGGCGCATGATACCATTCCACGGTTGAACTTGAAGGGGTTTTATCTTTGTGGAAGGACAAATAAAACTGCTCTCCATGATCTTTAAATGGAGGCAAGGGAACAAAGTGTCTTGTAGGTGCAAAAAATGTAAAATTTAAGCATCTAAGGAAAAAGCGTACGTTAAACCAAGGAGAAATGGACCCATTGCACTCTGCGTGTTTTTAAGTACTGTACTGTAAACATCTCTATAGTGTATCTGTGTATCCCTATAGTGTATTCTGTTTGAAACAATGATCATCCAACATCAAATTCGCTGGACCGGTCATGTTGTTCGAATGCCTGATCATCGTCTTCCAAAGCAGCTACTTTACTCCCAACTTAAGAATGGAAAACAGAATATTGGTGGACAGCAAAAGAGATTCAAAGATACTCTCAAAGCTAATTTAAAAAAATGTAATATCAGCATTGAGAACTGGGAAGCCCTAACTCATGAGCGTTTCAATTGGAGGTCATCCTTTATTAATGGCGCTATGGACTTTGAAGAAGCACGAGTACAGGGCGAAAAGGAGAAAAGAGCTAAAAGGAAGGCACGTCAGGCAAACCCTCATCATGACCGTCTCCCACCCGGAAACCTATGCCCTCATTGTGGGAGGTTGTGCGGATCCAGAATTGGCCTTTATAGCCACTTACGGATCCACCGTTAAAATTTTACCTTTGGAAGACAATCTTACTCGGCTACGAGTGATCACCAATGATGATGATGTTGGAGGACAGAGTTCTCTGAGCGCTGTGCTCAAAAGTATTCTGTCCCATCACCAAGGATGTCATAAGGCTTCATTGCCAGGATTTCTATTTTGATGACCCAGATGACACCTGGGTCAAAATCAAGGCCCAGGAAGTACAGGCTTTCACGGACCATATAAACACATATATGTATTATAAACCATATAAAGGATTCCCTTACCAACTTCAAACATTACCATACTAGCACCTCTAGTTGGACACTCTGAACACCACATCCATAATTCGGAAGAATTTGTTTCCAAAGCAAAGACCCTGAAACTGGATACAGATGAAACTATGGTCTCCTTTGATGTGTCCTCCCTTTTCACCAGCATCCCCACCACTCATGCTCTATCCGCTGTCAGGAAGAGACTAGAAGAGGACAGCACCCTTGAAAGGACAAGCCATCTCAACCCAAACCAGATCTGCCATCTTCTGGACCTGTGTCTTAACACCACTTATTTCACATACAGAGGTGACTTTTACAGACAAAAACACGGCTGTGCCATGGGTTCTCCTATGTCACCCATTGTGGCCAATTTATACATGGAAGAAGTGGAGAAGAAAGCACTCAACACATTCCAGGGAACGGTGCCCACCCACTGGTTTAGGTATGTGGATGACACCTGGGTCAAAATCAAGGCCCAGGAAGTACAGGCTTTCACGGACCATATAAATACTATAGATGCCAACATTAGCTTCACCAGAGAAGACACCAAGGACAACAGACTGGCATTCCTAGACTGTGAAGTCCTCATTGGGACCGGTGGCAAGCTAGAAATAGGGATCTACAGGAAACCCACACACACAGATCAATATCTGATGTTTGACTCCCACCATCCACTGCAGCACAAACTAGGAGTCATCAGGACATTGTCACACAGAGCAGAAACCATCCCCACCTCCATGGATTCCAAAAAGAATGAAAATCAGCACCTGAGAACAGCTCTGAAGGCCTGTGGATATCCAAATTGGGCCTTCACCAAATCTAAATCTACCACACCTAAAACAGCGACAGATAGGGCTGAGACTCAGAGTAAACGAAAGTACCTGGTCATTCCCTACATGGCTGATAAAACGGATATTTGGCAAACACCACATACCTGTATATTTCAAACCCACCAACACACTGAGACAGAGGCTTGTACACCCCAAAGATCAAACTCCAAAACACAAGAAAAGCAATGTAGTTTATGCAATCCAGTGCAGTGAGGAGTGCTCTGAACTCTACATTGGAGAAACCAAACAACTTTTGTACAGGAGGATGGCCCAACACAGGAGAAGTAACACCACAGGACCAGAGTCAGCAGTTTATCTTCATCTAAAGGAAAAAGGACACTCATTTGAGGACATTAATGTTCACATTTTAGACAGAGAAGATAGGTGGTTTGAGAGAGGGGTCAAGGAATCTATTTATGCCAACTTGGAAAATCCTTCCTTGAATAGAGGTGGGGGCCTCAGGCACAATCTTTCCCCCATCTTCCTTCCTGCTTTGTCTTCTGTGCCTAGGAAGATTAAGACCATTTCGCAAGCTCAACAGCAGCATGGTGATCTTAACGATCCTCCTTTAGATGATAAAGGGACTTAGAAATAACATCTCAAAATAACCATGACCTAGCCCCAGGTGCAAGGTCACACAGCCACCTAGAAACATATTTAAGGATCCCCTTACTAACTTTGCTCAGACTGAAGAAGCTCCTTGGATAAGGAGCGAAACGTTTCCACTGAGAAAATAGAAATCCAGTTGACATGATTCAAGCTACAGACAATTCCACCTGGATGACTGAGAACCTTCATAGACATACAGTCCATTAGATTGGGTGAAAGGAAAATTGTCTTCTCCCCACTGCCCACACACACAAACACTCACTTGGCAACTTTGCGACTAAGATAAATGCCAGAACTACTTACCCACCCACCCATAGGCATGTCACAGAAATCGTCTTCCCCTTTGAATTCAAATGCAATTTATTTTCTATTGAATTAAATAAGAATGGAGGGGATGTGCTCCCCCCCAAAAAAACAGCTTTCATACCATGCTCTTTAGAGGAAGATCATAGATATTACGCATGTCTGGTGTCCGAATCAGGTCTGATTTTGACCTGAATATTTGCATTAATTCAGAAAATTGATCTGATTCGATTCAGATCTGATTTGCTTAGATGGAATCTCTGAATTGATCCCAATTCAACTTGTACTGATTCGGATAATTAAACACCTGAATCTATACTGAGAAAGCAGACAAATCAGTCTAAATCAACTCAAGTATATTTAATTGGACAAAGTGAATCAATCTGCTCACTTAATTTATCAAATCTATCTGACAACCCAAATCAGTCTGAATTGGCAAAATCAATTCGAAGCATCAAATCTTTGCACATTTAATGGATATATTTGTGACAAATGAAAACTAGATTACTCCCTCCTCTTGCCAAATTCATTTCTGATCCTTGGGTAGATTTTAAATAGAAGTCCTCCAAGAAGATTCACAATAGACAGCATCCCTTCCAATACAATGATCAGTACACTATGTTCCATATACACATACAGTTATGGATCACCATAACTAACAAATGATACATAAGCAGTGATGTGTCTGTCTGAGCATTCAAAAAAAATCTGCAGGTGGTAATGGAAGCAGTCATGCCACTTGCATCTCAACCTTCCCATAAGAATTGGCCCTCTACCCATCCTTCCTGATTGAAGGAAGGAGCTCTAAAGGGGGATTCTATGCAAATTAGGGTGAATTCCTTGTGATGGGAAGCTCAGATAATTCAGGGTTCCCAAACACAAAGGGAATTCTAAGCACATATAGCTGCATGCACTTAGAATCCCCATTCAGACTTTCTCTTCCAGGTAGCAAGATCAGCACATGAAGATCCTAGAGCCAGGCTCCCATGTAATTAGTTGTGCTCTTAAATGTGAAGACCATGTCATTGCTTACATCACAGAATGCTTAAAAGAAAATTTTGAAAATGTGAAAAAAATGCCTGAATGAGGCATTAACAGAGTGTCAGAAAAGGGCTCCCTGTATCAGTAATTCTGTGAGTTTTAATTTCCCTTTAATGCAGTACTGATGAGATGTCGAAAACATCACTAGTAAACAAGATGAGAAGTTGTGCTATCACTCAACAGGCATACATTCACAACCTGACATCTCCTCTCCTGAATTAATCTTTTTATGGTGACAATGTTTGCAACTGAAATTGCTGGATTTCAAAATCTGGGAGCTCTGGATTTCAAAACAATCTGCTTTAAATAGCTTAAGTTTGTTTGTCTTGTGAACAGGGGAATCTGCAGGGGGGTCAAAACAGTCAAGGTGGCAGCCACAACTATGCAATTAAAGTCCTACCCCCTTTTTATATGTATTGCCCACCATCTTGACTTTTTTGACTCTCACTGCAGATGGCCCTATTCTGAAAATAAAAGTGCACTTCACATTTTATAATCCTGTTTTTGAAGTTCAAGTTTGTCATATTTGAATCCTTTGTTCAATTCTGAAAGTTGAATGTTGAAACTTGTCAAGTACATTCCATAAATAATACCATAATACTGTAGCTGTATTTTGAGTACTTTCTGAAATAAATACTATTTTAAACTGCACATTTTACTGCTTTTGCCTTTTACTAATTTTAGAATCAAATTTCATTAACTCAAATATGTGATTTTCTTCAGAACATGTACCCCACCTGCAATATACTCCTAGATAGGTGAATACAGGATTGTGCCCTACACATAAAAATACAGGTAGTCCTCGCTTAACAACCCTAATTGGGACCAGCAACTCCATTGCTAAGTGAAGTGGTCATTAAGTGAAACATCACGTGACCACCCCACTTAGCGACGGCAGTTCCAGCAGCCCCAGTTGCAGTCATTAAGCAAATCGCCCATGATCGTTAAACGAGACATCACGTGACCGCAACTTGCAACCTCCTGCCGGCTTCCCCAATGACTTTGCTTGTTGGAAGCCGGCTGGGAAGCTTGCAAATGGCGATCCCGTGACCGTGGGACACTGCGACCGTTGTCAATGTGCGCTGGTTGCCAAGCACCTGAATCACAATCACGTGACCGTGGGGATGCTGCAACCATCATAAATGTGGGGACCGGCTGTAAGTCACTTTTTTCAGTGCCATCGTAACTTTGAACAGTCGCTAAACGAATGGTCGCTAAGCAAGGACTACATCTATAACATTTTAACACATCAAAAAACTTATGTCTTTTTTTTTACGTTCTCTGTATCTGAATATAAAAAGCATAAAAAGGACAGAAGCTTTGCCTAGAAAGAATATTAGTTGTTCCAAGACAAGTTTAATTAAATGAGCAGCGACTGATCAGCAGTTGTATTGTATTTTGGTTTTGGAAATTTCTCTTCCTGGTAGAAATTACGCTTTTAGTTGCCTGCTAGGATTTGGGGCCCGATAGTCACACTCCCATGATTGGCAGAAAAGCTACTGCCCCCATGTCCAGGAAATTCCCATTACTACGTTTACATGCCTTGTCCTGCTTGGATTCAGGGTGATTAATTTCTTTTATTGCAAATGCACTTTCTATCAACCAGCCTAGTTAAATGTTAAAGAGCAAGCTATGTAATCAACACACAAAAAGCAAACTCCATAATGAAGGAGTGGCACTCCAAGTAGTTTCTGAGTAGTCAGATACTCAAACCTGTGCGAGCATCTGGCCTGAATTTCCACTGCAGTGGGAGACATTTGTGGTGACCGACAGGGTGCTCATTAAGGATGAGTAGACCGCCCCAGGTTGGGGGACAGATTTCCATTTTTTCAAATGGTCATATCACCTTCTAAAACGCAAAATCTACAAATTCAGATGGGATGGTGGGACACATTGCCTCATAGCTAGTCTAGGATGCACTAGGGAAAATGCCTTTGTAAATTTTTTAAAAGATAGAAGCCACTCATACAGTTTAGAAAAGTCCCATTGTGGACCTTTCTTTCAAGAAAGCGCCATCCATACTTAAGAAATATTCCATTATTTGCCAGTGAAATATACAAAAGTTTCTTACAGCAACATCCAGAGTGGAATTCTTCTTCCTCCCCAGTGCTCCTGCATCATGAAGAGATGGTGCGCCCTTAAAGGACCAGTTGTACTTCTCATAGTGTTCACTCAATCCCTCAAAGAGTCAGTTAAATCATGGCATTTCTCTTGACTAGGCCTTTATGCCAGATTTTCTCAGACATCTCTAATTAAAAGCCAAGAAAGACACAGGTAACTTTTTGACACAGGGATGAGCTAACAAAGTTTAAAAAGCAAGCACAACATACTGGTGAGTGCCAGCAAGACAAGACTCATCGATGGCATGTCCCTATTCAGACTGGAATTCAGCTAGGACAGAGTGGCTGACACGCCTACTTTGACAGCGTTGTCTTCTGAATCATTCCCAACCAGAGACAGGAGGGAGCATAAATGAATAGCTGCTGAAGCTTGAAAGGAGCTTTTGATGTCAGCTTCTGAAAATGGCATGCATAATGCCTCAAATGGGCTCCAGCATATGAGGGGATGTTGCCCTCTTCCATAGAGATCTGTCAGAAGTTTCTGTCCGTGTATGTGTTAGTGTGCGTGTGAGTTTCCCCCCCCCCCACCTCTCCAGTTCCTTGAAACACAATCCTTTTTCTGCATAGTCTCTCAGTTTTCCCAATGCTGCACCAATGATGAATAATTTACCAGGATGGAGACAAGAGAAGTATCACTGGACTCATCCCTCATAAGCTTGTCACATGGACAAGACGTATCAATGCCGCTATTTCTGTGGGGAAATGAATGTGGAGACTCTGCAGAGATCTTCCAGCTACTTCAGTAAATAGGGCCAAGAGAGTAGGTTGCCACTGCAGTGTGAGAAAATGGGGGGGGGGGAGGGGAGAGAAAGAGGAAGGAGGCAATGACGGATCTCACTGACAGGTTTTAGCATCATGTCAATATTGCACATACATTTAAAGTGCGAGTTGCAGAAAGTTGAGGTTTGGATTTGTCTTTCAGTGAGAATTCCCTGTTTTCTCTCTTTTGCACTGGATGGAAACTATGTGATCCCTTTAATAACTGAGTTACCAATCCTGATGATGCCATAATTATGGTGTATTTCATTTTGGTGTCTTTGGACAATGTAGTATAACTTAAGCTCTCCTACCCCACACTAGATTAGTCTGCTAAAAAAAAAAAGGAATAGCGGCTATTAAAGATGATAAATGCCTCTGGGAGCATCAAAGAGGGAAAAGTATAGGCTTCATTTGCATTCTATATTTTAAAAACAACAACAACAGAGAGATCCTCGGGTATTCTTTGTTCTGTATATATTTCTTCTGTTTTAAATTGGACAAATTTAATTTTATGCATGTTTTGTTCACTGCTATTCATAATGTTACACCCAAACACACATATGAATGTATTCTCAAGTACAGCATTTCATAGCTTTTATCTATCTATCTATCTATCTATCTATCTATCTATCTATCTATCTATCTATCTATCTAACTTATCACAGCCTATCTCCCCCGGAAGAGGGACTCTGGGCGGTTTACAGCAAAAACACAATTAATTAAAATACAGTTATAAATACAATAAATAGCTATAAGATTATAAAATGTAATAAAATCCGGATGGCAGAGGTTCTTCTTCAATCCATGAGTCAAAAGGGCCACTCTCGGGCTGTTCTAGGGAGCTAGCCATCCCCAGGAGTGAACACTGTCCTTCCCGCCCCAGGCATGTTGACAAAACCAGGTTTTGAGTTTTTTTCAGAAGTCCAGGAGAGAGGGGATCTGTCTTACCTCCTGGGGAAGAATGTTCCAAAGGGCAGGGGCTATTGCAGAGAAGGCCTGCTTCCGTGACCCAGCCAGATGGAATTCTTTAACAGAGGGGGTCCATAGCATGCCCTCTCTGCATGCCTGGGTGGGATGGGTATACAGATGTACTGTAAATACCACAACCACTTGAGCACGTCCAGTTATCTCTTAGTGACTGCTCCTACCACATGAAAGAAGAAAAAAACATATACTAGGTTTTGGTAACATATACTGTACCTCTAAGGTTACAAGGTCTTGTATTCATGTAACTCTTGCTTGGATCAGCCCCAATTTATAAAAGATCAGTTAATACCAGGGGTATTCACAGGGGTGTCAGTGACATCAAAATGATGGTTGTGTCCAGGCAATCAAGTCTAGGGTAGGTAGATTCTACTTTGAGAAAGGATTCTCATAGAATCCACAGCCTCCAGACACCAGGTTAAGACTTCCATCTTGTGCCTTTGGTTCAGTCGGGGGGACAGTTGTATAACTGAGTATCATCAACATACGAATGATACCTTACCCCAAATCATCAGATGATTTCCTCCAGTGGCATCATGTGGAAGTTAAATAAATTGGGACAGAGGGTCCAGGTGCTGACTCTTAGCAACCACATAGGCACACCCTCTCTAGAATTATCTGTCCTCAACCTGTCCCCTGTGTCATTCTCCAGATTTTTTGACATACTTAGATTAGGACTTTTACTGATTCTTCTTCTGTTGCTTGCCATATTTCTGTAGATATTCCACCAAATCTGACTTGGTAATGACCACAATGCTGAACTAACTATCTTCTAGCACTAGAGGTTCTTGTAAATAGGGAATATCTTCTAAGGTAACTTGGATGTTGACATCTTTAATGTACAGAATTTCAGTATACTACTGCCATCTTTGTTTGATTTTTGTTCCATCTTCTTGATATCAGTTACTATCTGTCCATTAGCATCCTTTAGCATACCAATTCAAGGTTGAAACCTGAAACCTGTGTTTGAATATCTTTGGGAAGACTTTCCTTGGATTTGTGTGTGTGTGTGTGTTTGTTTCTATTTCTGATGTCTTCACAGATGTCATTGTAATACTGTTTCTTGTCTCTTCTAACAGCTCTCTGACATTCTTTGTTAAGTTCCTTCTAGATATCTTTGTCTTCCTTGGCTTTGGCTTCTCTTCTCTTTCTGGCAATTTCTACCATTTGTTCTGACAACCAGTTTACTTTCTTCTGTTCCTTGGCAGTCTCCATTCATATTCATCTTCAACAACTCCTTTGATTTCATTTCACAGTTCCTCTGGTTCCCTATTAATGAGGTTCCAGACTTCAAAGCAATTATTGTTGTTGTTTTTAATAGTGGGCAGATACTCAAGTTCATATTATAGAAACTGGATGGCTTTGTTCTTTTGCTGTAGCTGGACTTGGAACTTGCACACAAGCAGTTTATGATCTATTCCACGTGGCCCCTAGCCATGTCTTTGCAGTTAAAACTAGGCTCTCCCTATACAGATCCTATTATAGGTCATAATGATACCAACCATGCCCAGGCCTGAACTGTAACTGGAAAGGGTCCAGATAATCTGTTTCTTCCAAAATCCTTCACAAATGCCACATCTGTCTGTCTATCATCTTCATTCATTGGCGATCACTCGTAGCCGAGTAAGATTGTCTTCCAAAGGTAACATTTTAACGGTGGATCCGTAAGTGGCTATAAAGGCCAATTCTGGATCTGCACAATCATCTATCTATCTATCTATCTATCTATCTATCTATCTATCTATCATCTATCCATCATCTATCTCTTTATAAAATGTACATGGCCATCTATTTTATACAGCATAATCATAGGCAGCTCACAACAATCATCACCATTCTTACTGCCAGGCCCAAAACGTGGCTCTTACCCTTATATACCCCTACCAGTATATTTGTTTTTTGTCTTCCTCCAGTAATGCTGTAGGTATCTCCTTTGAAACTCTCCTGGAGTTCCTCAGAAAACCAAGGAGTCTACACACATGCACCAAGACTGGTCTACAGGAAGAGGCCACTCAGGAGCAATCCTATCAGGAACCTTTTTTCCTACATATTCAATAGGTCAACAAGATGCCCAACAAAATTACCCTCTGGAAACTCCCTAATCACCTTCTGAAAACTAATTGAATCTATTAGATGCATGGGGAGAGGTGGGCTTTCCAATTGGTCTGACTTCTCTGTAGAGATTAATGGTGCCAGTTAACCACATGGTTACCAGGATATGAACTGTCCACAACAAAGGAATAGTTCTTACCTCCACAAACTCACTCCTGGCCAGATCAGGCCTCTTCTGTTCTGAGGTATAGACCAGATACCAGTTCCATAATGAACTGGAACAAGCCTATAGTCATCATGTGGCCATGAAATCATGAGCCATCTCAAACTTTACTTCCAAGGACAGCCAATTAAAGTCCATCAGAACTATCAATCTGAGTGTATCAAACACCAATTGTGAGGCGAAACTGAGCAGCTCAGGCAGAGCTACTGCTGTGAAGCTAGAAGGATAATACAACAGAAGCATCCCTAGCTTGTCCTTCTGCAAATAGGGTCTCACATCCAGCAAAGGTCAAAAATGTGAAGATGGTAGGAGACATGCATTCAGAGCCCTCAACCCTTTTGTATGCATGTCAGGAATCTGCAGGAAGGGTTGGATGGGAATTGGCAAAACAGTTGTTGCAACTCATAATCCAAACTCTGCCTCCTATATATTTTATGTGACATTGCAACACAAGGCCAAAACGTCAGAGCTTGCATTGTGATGTCACAATGTACAATGCAACTTGGCATCATCAAGTTTTGGAACAGATGCCTATACGTAGAACATAAATTTGATTATAAATCCAAATGTTGTTCAGAGATTTCAAGTAGTCTATCAACAATTTGCTTTCTCAAATACTTTGTCTCATTTATCATTGAGCTGTGTACCTAAATGCCTCACGGAAGGAATTGTAAGGGGGGGGGGGGCGGAGAACAGAGGGAATATGTTCCATACTAAAGAGTGCACTCTTTATTTCAGCTCCTGCCATTAATCTTTTACATACTATGGTGAAGTTGCTTTAAATCATAAATCCTCCACAATTCTCGGTGGAGTATCTACTTCTCTGTAGATTTAAACAGCTGCTTTAAAAGTTAAATTCCACTCCGTACCCCCGTCATGCTAGTTTTCTCTGTTTTTGGTAAAGTTTTTTGAAGTCCATGCTTTAAAGCCCATGTCTGTGTTTTCTCACACTTCATGTTTGTCCATTAGCAAGGTCAAAGAGAATTCCCTGATGGAAGGCTTCAAATAACATTCTCACTGCCCCTCACCCAGTGCAATGCAGTGTATTGGAATTAGTGGTTTCTCTTTCAGCATCCTGTTTTGTTTTTACCCCCTATTTATCTTTGCAACTCTATGCTGAGCATGGTGAGAACTGATAATAATATTAATCAGACTAATAACCATTAGGTAGGGCAGGGCAAAGCTTTGAAGATTTAATCGCTTCATCCCTCTCTTATGCTTCTCAAGCATACACATATATGCAAATGCAGACAGACTTGATAACATGACATCAGGGGAGAACAGAAACATACATACAGTATACACATAAACACATTCCTCCATTACACAGAAGAAAAGATAGACGCCTCTTATGGCTTTTGCTGGTAAAGGGGTTAGAAAGAATTCCAGGTGCCATGTTCTTAATGCATTCTCTACCACGTTTATACATTTGGGTGACAAATGCTGTGCCCAGTAACTTGGCAGATGGGCCCTTTTGTCAATAAAGGCAAACACTGATACCTGCATTGCTCCCCACCAATCATCAATGGATTTAAGGAATTCAGCCAGGATAAAGTTATTACCTGGGTTTCACCCACTTTCGTTGATCTATTTCTCAATTTCTGCAAAAAGACGGGCACCCAATCAAACAGAGACTTAGCTGCTAGATTGTATTCAAATGGTTCCTAACAAGCTTGGTGACTAACCTACTGAATCTGGAAGTGAGCTTCCTAGAGTTCCCCTGAAATCTGTCATGCCAGAGGAGGCATATTGGGGTTCAAATGTGCAGCAGTAGTATGCCACAATTTGACTATACCTGTTTTCTTCAGATATATGATTAGTTCACTCCATGTACAGTATTTGATGTGGTGGCCCTCTTTATTTCCTACAGCAGAGCTTTCCAAACTGTGTGTCGGGACACGTTAGTGTGTCGGCTGCAGTGTCTGGGTGTGTCGCGGCTGCTGCTGCCTCAGAGCCCTGCCAGGATTCCGCGCAGGTCCTAGTGCCTGCCTTGTGCCTGGCTGCCTCCAAACCTGCTGTGATTCCGCGCAGGTCCTAGTGCCTGCCTTGTGCCTGGCTGCCTCCAAACCTGCTGTGATTCCGCACAGGTCTTAGTGCCTGCCTTGTGCCCTGCTGTAAGAGTGTGTCGCGAAATGATGCATGTCTAAAAAGTGTGTCACCAACATGAAAAGTTTGGAAAGCTCTGTCCTACAGAAACGTTTTATATTTTCTTTTTACATCTAGAAGCAGTCTAATGGGTCTAGAGAAGAGCTTTATACTATATCCTAAAAGAGCTTTATACTGTATATCCTAAAAGTCCCAGCTAGAGTGGGGGTTTTTTAAGTTGGTTTTTGTTTTCATTGTTTACCATTGTTCTTTGAAGAAAGACACTTCTGAACAAACTTGCTCTTACAGTATTGCTATGAATTTGTGAGTTTCTCCTTCCAGTCAATTTCTGCAGCCTCTGAATTAGATTCTCATAATGACAAATGATGGAAGGATTAGAACTATTAAAACTTTCCACAACTGTCTGCAAGATGCTAGAATGCTTTACCAAGTTAAGAGGTTCTGTCACTTCCCCCCCCGCCCCCATCAGTAAATGTCTTTTAAACCAAATTGGGCCACCTTCCTCTACAACACTTGGCTGATAATTTGACAATGCCCTTAAAGAGCCATCAGGGAGGTACAACTCCATTGTCAAAGATAAATCATCACTGTTGGTCAGGGCTCTGTTCCAAAGCACATGATCAAGCTCGCTAGACACGAAGTCAGCATATTAAATGGGGGAAACCGAGGGAGAAAATTAGCTTAACAGCTGATAGGTGTTTGTTCATAATTATTTATAAATTGCAAAAACACAACTTTCAGGGTTAGGAGTGATGTTAAAAGTCAACTTTCTATGCTTATTCTAGCCCCCCCCCCAAAAAAAAAAGAGTCAACCAGAGCTGTCTCCTATTGGCTGTAATTCTCAACATTTACGTTTATTCATCTATGAAGCATGTCAAGGATTTGGATGTACTGTATGGGCTTGCAACTAGTTGGAGAGTGACTGAATCTTTAACGACACATCAAAGACCTAGAAGTATAAATTGATCTTGTGTGTGCAACTTGAAATCATCAAATATAAACACCAAATCTCCACCAAGTTTTCCTCCTGATTCTGACTGGAAGAAACATCTCTTCTCTTTTCCTTTCTCTTCTCTTCTCGTCTCTTCTTGACTGTGAGCAATTTGGGAGGGAAAAGAGTAGTTTTAAGTAGATCAACAAATTTGCCTAAGGAAATTATTTAGCATGGAAAACCACTCTGTGGAGAAAGAATTAGGAACCTCTCCTCCCCCTACTGGATGGATCCATCACTCAGAATGCTTCCTCCAAATCACTTGACTTTTTAGAAAACATAGTTCAGGTAAAGCTCCATCAAAATCTGTTCTGCAATTTTTCAATTTGTTTATTCCCCTCCAAAAGAGTAATCTATTTTTATGCCTTATTCTCAGGATATTTAAGAATTTTTGCGTTTCTTTTGGTGGTGTTTTTGGGTTTGCTTAACTGATGGTGGATGAGGATTATCCTATAGAGCAGGGGTCCCCAACCCCCGGGCTGCGGACCGGTACCGATCCATGGCCTGTTAGGAACTGGGCCGCACACTTCCAACCGCGCCATCCCGTCCGCTTACCACTTCCGTCCGCACCATCCCGAAACCATACCCCCCCCCATCTGTGGAAAAATTGTCTTCCACGAAACCGGTCCCTGGTGGCAAAAAGTTGGGGACCGCTGCTATAGAGGTTGTTGTTTGTATTACTTTCCATCACTCTGACTGCCAGCATTTTCCAATGTGAAAAAGTTCCCTTATAAAGTCTTTGTTTGGATTTAATGGAAGGATGAGATCCTAAGGAGGTTGCAAGGTGCTCAAGAGATTATTGCAAAATTAACGATGAAAGTTTACACATATCCCTTGAATGTGGGCAGAATGCAAAAGAACACCATGCTGCATAAGAATTTCACTAAAACTCTCTTCTCCTATAAAAGAGATTTCAAAAGCAATTTCCCTTTCATGAAGTTGAACAAGAATGGGAAGGGAAAAAATGCAGATTTTTTTTCTGCATGGCATTAGTTTCAGAACTCTTAACTTGTACCAAGCCTAGCTTCTTAGACCCATCTTTGTGTGAGGAGGAAGCATTTTGAATGGCGAAACAGTGGGGAAGTCGTAGCACCAGCACTGCTGGAGAGTTCTAGGTTAGAAAGGCTGTCTTAGACCACTGACCAGCAGCTTCCGTTGGCTCAAGTCTGCACCAGGGGCATCTCGAGGGCTACACATCAATAGAAGCTGGCCTGTTTTGCAATGAATTTTAAGAACGGTGTTGGCACCAGTATGAGGTAGAGAGACAACACAATTCCCTTTAACTGGCATTTTTAGTAGAAAAACAGTATCAAAATAAAGATTTCCTTACACTGAAAGAATCATATTTCTCTTTTTTTAATTTTCAGAAACATGTTTTGTTTTTTAATTTCTATTTTTCTCCCTTTTCCTCTATTCTATCTACAATTCCACAATCTATGACATTATATTTTATCACCATAAAATTTTGTATGGCTATTTTACAGTATACTTTGCTCTACCTTCTCTTAACTTTGGCCCCTCTCTTTAGCCTCCCTGGTTCTTCAAGCTTTCCCTGTCCTCCCAAAACCACGTGCCCCTCAATCACTGATTAACTGGGTCTGTTGCTGGATGGAGGGTTGTGGTCCTCTCCCTTTGGCTGTACCTGGAGAACTGCAGCTGCTGGTCAGGCCTTCCAGATGGTTGGTGGTGGGACTGCTACTCAGGATTGCTTTCTATCAAGTTGCCAGAACCTGGACTTCAGTTGCCAGCACCAGGGTTTTTTTCTAAATCTGCCAGCTCCTCAGCCATTTGGAAAGAGACATGGTCATATCTGGGCAGTTCCATCTTGCCAGCACTGGGCCACTCACAGCACCAGCATTTGGGTCTTCCCAACATTCTGAGCTTGCCTCCAGCATCTTCAGGGTTTCCACTCTGCTTGGACCATTAGAGATCTCAGCCAGCGTTCTCTCCCATTGTGAACACTGCCTTGCCCAGCTGCCATTCCCCCACCACGGTTGTTGTTGTTGTTATCATTATCATCCTTATCTTCTTCTCATCCTCTATTCCATCACCATATTCTTCTCTTCATTCAGATCCTTTTCTAAAAGCTGGCTCTTCAAATATGGTAAAGATGGGGCTGTAAAAGGGAACAGAGGAAGGAGGAATGTGGGCACCTTGGTCACAATCCATTCTTCTTTCCACAGAGAATATATGCAAGGCTTGACAACAATTTTGTCCTTAAACTTGTTAGATATCAGGTTTCAACCAAGCACATCTCACACACAGGCTTGGAGGAGGAGGCAGCCTCTGCTGTAACCTGATCTTACTTGCTTTGTGTGGGAGGGGCTGAATCCTGGTTTCCTGTTTCCTGTTCCCTTCTCTTCCCTCTTTCTGCTCGGATCTCCTACCAAGGAGGGTGGCTGGCAGCTATGGCTGCTGCCACGTGTTTCTCATACTTCCAAGCAGCAAGGCCACATTAATGAAGACTGTGGGTTTGGTCAGAACCACTTGCTCGCATGCATGGACCGTTTCTATTAAGGAACTGTGAGTTACAATAAAATTATAGACTCTTTTTTATGCAATTTTACATTAACGTGTGAAGTGTGTTTATTTTGTGTTTTGAACTGATTAAGCCTTGTGCAAGTTTATGGGAACGCTTCTACTCTGCTATATACTAATAAGAAGCTGCGTGGAGTTCTGGTACTACCATCCCAGAATTCCTACAAAACATCCTCTAAAACTCTAAAATTTAAATTTTAAATTTAAATTTAAAAAGGCTCCACATTTGTATAGCCTAGAGGCTATAAAAGGAATGCAGACAGGCCTTAGGGGGACTCAGGCAGGCTGTACTTTTTGAAACCCTCTCCTAGATTGCAGCTGATTTATAAATGGTTCTACTCAGAGGTAAAGTCCTTTCTTGTGTAAATGTGCCATGCATTTTCTGTTATGTTTAATGCACTTACCACATGGATCATTATTATCCCACTTAATTCCATCCATGTAGCACTTCAATTACTAGAAGCTAGGCCGGTTCTCCAATGGTTTATTGATGCCACACACAGATGGGTCAGTATCCATGTACTTGTTCAATTTGTGTATTTTTACTTTTTATTGCTTGAAATATTCAAAAAAGAGAGAGGGAAGAAAACAAAAAGAAGAAAAACAAAAAAAGAGAACAAAAAAGAAGAAAAATACAGAAAAATGGGGGGGGAATCATTCAACCCAATTTTTAAACACATCATTAAACCTTAACCATGTGGAATAGTATTGATCTTCCATTGCACTGATAGCCAATTCATCAAAAGAAAATGAATCATCAGATATCAGTTATACAAGTTTATACATTGGGAGCAGCACTGTCTTTCTAGCATTGAGGAGTAATCTTTTTATTGATGTTCCTCATGCTCAATAAATCCATAATTCGTGATACAGTTCCAAGTATTTGATATACTGCATAATTCAAAAGTATACTCACATCTTTAATCCATATTGATCGGTGAAGCATATTAGCAAACCTATTCATTCGACTTGTATGAGTTACATGAGGATCATCCTTCATGCTATCCCACAAACAACAACCCTGTTGTATCCAACAGGGTTGGGCTGAGAGGGAGGGACTGGCCTGAAGTCACTAAAAGAATTTCCTTGACTAAGGGTGGACTGGTCGCCATACTCCTAAACTAGTTTAAGGTATTAAAATGTTCAACCACATTGGTACTAATGTAGTGAGTGCATTTAAATGCAATGGGGTGTGACTGGAACATTTTCCAAGAATCCTGTGAAATCTATTAAGCTGAGAGTCAGTGTCGCCCTACGGCCATCTGCTGAGCTTAATGATAAAGACAAAACATTTGAATCTAGAGATACCTAATCCAAATTATATCAATTCATTCATTGTCAGTTTTTTCCATGATGTGGAAGATTTTACCAGTCACTAAGAATGACACAACTGTATAATGGTTCACCTTGTGCATCATTTTAGGGGTTTTTTTCTTCTTCATGATGGTCCCAGACTATCTCTGTACTTTGTGACCCACCTGAGATGCTTTTTTAGATTCTAATTCAGTTTCAGAATTCAAACAATGGAACATACCAACCTGGGTTTTGTTCACTTTTGTTTTCCCCCCTCACCACACCTCTGCTGCATACACACGCACACGCACACACACCATTTGTCACAGCATTCTGTTGGGAGTTCATGTGAGTGTTTAACAGGCTTGTCTGAGGGATTTTCTCTGCATGTCTGCTATCAAGGTCCAGTTCCTTTCTATGCAGGAGCAAGTGGGCAAACCCCGAATGGTCTCCATTGGCTTTACCAGCTTCAGTGGGGATAATGGATGGACCTCAATGTATTGCAAATGCATGGGGATTAGAATCAGCATCATTTGCTACAAGGGGAAACAGTTAACATCTTATTTCCATCCATGCATAACAACAATGCAATTAGGGCACACTTTTGTGAGAATTAGATTCAGATGGTAATTAACGAATTGTGTTATGAATTTTAATTTGGCATTAGGGAAGTAAATTATACTGTATTGCTCTGTTCTCACAGTTTGGATGGAATACATTATGCTATTCTTATTGAGAACTTGGAATTAAAAAACAAAGATCATAAGCCTGGGCCCCAATGTCCTTAGAATCTAATTCTGTGGAAAAAAAATGAGTCACATAAAGCATTTGACATAGATACAAGTAAAACAGCAGTGACTGCCACTGCTTTGATTCTTTCACACCTTTTGATGAAAGAATCAGTAGCAATTATGAGTGACAGCAACTACAAAGCTGTAATCAGAAGAGCATGTATTTAAAAGGTCATTTTAAAAAGGCTGGGAAGAAATGAAGTTTTGCCTAATAATAAAAAGTCAATATTTTTGAGATACCTTTCCCGCAAAATATCTGGTCTTAAGAAGTTGGAAAATAAATCTGGAGTTCTTCTTTTTCCTAATCCTTTCTTACCCTGTTCCCTTCATGTTGCCTTTCCCTTGGACTAACTTTTATTTATTATTATTTATTTATTAAATTTCTATGACCGCCCATCTCCCCCTCAAGGAGGGACTCTGGGCGGTTTTAAATGTGAAGTCTCCCCAAAGAGGCACGTCATATGGTTGCAAAAAGCCCAGGACAGATAACTAGCACAGTAGCTCCAAGGACTTAACTGCCTGTCACAAAAGTTGTTACTACACTGAAGTCCCTTCTCAGTCCATCCATGAAATGTGGGATCCTTAAATATGTAGGTAGTTAATGGAAACCTAACACTATATCTGGAACAAAAGTCAGCCAATTGTGTAGGAAAGTTTCTTCAATCATTCCACCTCCATGAAAGCTTGTAATGTTAATTGACCATTTTCTGGTTAGTGGCATTAGTGGGATCTCTCCAGTCCTAGTATGCCATTTTACAAGGAGGAGGATGGCATCATCAGGCTGTGTGGTACTGATGTGCCAGATTCATGGGTTGTGATGCTCCTGGCTCATAAATGCAGCTACAGTTGGATTTTGATCTAGGCTTAAAGTTCTCACATTCAGGACTCTCTATTACCTTGGCTTAGAGCAGGGCTTTCCAAAGTGCTGCCGCTGGCGACACACCAGCGGCAGCGGCGGCACGCGCGCGCACGGCGACGGCGCGGGGTGTGTGTGTGGTGGCGCGCGTGCACGGCAACGGCGCGGGGGGCGTGCGGCGGCACGCGCGCATGGCGACGGCGTGGGGGGGGCGTGCGGCGGTGCAGGGGGTGTGCGGCGGCGCAGGGGGCGTGCGGCAGCGCACGCGTACATGGCGGCCGCCGTGCACGCACGCGCCGCCGCTTCCGGGTGGTGTGGCGACACACCACGCTGTGTGTGGCGACACACTTTTGTGTCGCGACACAGTTTGGAAAGCTCTGGCTTAGAGCATATCTTTAATTTAACTTTAGTGTGTCACAACACACAGTTTAGTGTGTCACGAAGCGGCAGCGTAGGGGTGTGCGTGGCAGCGTGGGGGTGCGCGTGGCGGCAGCAGTGTGCATGGCGGTGGCGGCGGCGCACCACCAGTGCTTCCACATTTTAGCGAGGCCGCCGCCGCTGCCGCCACCGCCATGCAGGCTACTGCTGCCACTGCCGCGCACTCCCCGTGCCGCCACTGTGCACGCGTGCACACCCCCACGCCGCCGCTGCTGCCGCCGTTGGTGTATTGCCAACGGCGGCACTTTGGAAAGCACTGGCTTAGAGGCTCAAACAGCATAGCTTCATATATTAGGTCTATTAATTCTTCACTATCTGCATCTGTGCCCAGGTTACTGTCAGTTTCAGAGTACCTTACTGGAAATAAAGGTCAGAGAATAGATTTTCTAGTATCTCATTTAATTTAGCCTCAGTTACCCATAAAAATTACTTGGAGGCTTCTTCATAAAGAGACAATGAATTGCTCTTATTGTAGGGCAAAATTAGATGTTGTTCAGTTAAAAAAAACCTGAATATTCTTAGGGTTTGGAGGCTACAGCAACTTAAATGTCCTCCAGATGTATGATCTTCAACTTACAGTGTTTTGGGCTATATCACCATATTGTCTGGGAATTGTGGGAGCCCACAGAAATAGACATTGCCTAGGTTGGGGAAACTGGATTAGAAGCAAGAAGTACTAATTTTGGACAGAAACTACAGTATTACAGCATATCTGAAAAAATGGGTACATGCTTGAAACATCACTCTCACAAGGTTAGAGTATATGAATTCTTCAAAGCCATCATCACTTGCCGAAAGAAATAAAATATTCCTATCCGCAGCTTACTGCATATGAATGTAGCACATGCAAGCTTTTCCAATAATTCTAGTGAGCATAGGTATATACATTTTTCAGGGAAAGCAGAGTCATTAGTCACTAAGGAAACAATAAAAATAACAAATTGCAGCTTTATTTCTCAACCTGTGTTTAATGACCATGTAAATACACATTTGCTCACCATACTGGTTCATAGCAGTCGTACCTAAACTTGACAATATGCCACCGTGACTGGCGTAGGCATAACAACAAACTTAATGGTATATCAAAATTCATAGCAGAGCTATAGAAGTCAACATGGTTATAAGCAAAAAGATGTTGAATGCATTGAATCCAAGCATGCTGCTTGAAAATAGAGCTGTAGCAAACCTTCTGGATGTAATTCTTTTGGAAAGGCATGGGAACTTACCAAGTGTTTTCCAGGCACTCTTGAAGGAAGGGGCATTCTTGGAGGGCAAAAGTCCAAAAGATAGTTATGACCATGTGATTGAAGACCTACACCTTTGTATATACATGATATATGTAAAATTATACATACATGTAAAAAGGGGGCAGGGTTTTTTATGGCATCATCATGACCACCATCTTGACTTTCACCCTCCTTGCAGGTGGCCCTTCTTAAAGCCATTAATGTTTAGGAGCTGACTAGACCCTGATGCTGGGAAAGACTGAAGGCAAAAGGAGAAGGGGACGGCAGAGGATGAAATGGTTAGATAGCATCACCAAAGTAATGAACATGAATTTGAGTAAACTCCGAGAGACAGTGGAGGACAGGAAGGCCTGGCGTGCTATGGTCCATGAGGTCACGAAGAGTCGGACACGACTAAACGACTGAACAACAACAAAATCCTACCAATTGACTTTCCCATTACAAACCTCACCGCTTTTAAATTCTGCAGGGGGGGGGCTTCTAAAGATCCTCTGCTTTGAGAGACCCACTTATTCGGCACCCTGGAGAGGACATTCTCCTACATCACACCCAGGCTTTGGAATGCCCAAGAGTTTTATTTGTCCTCTACTCTTTTTGCCTTTAGGAAACCGTAAAGGCACACTCCTTCACCAAGCCTTCAACAGTCAATTCTTATTCATGTTTTAATTTATCAGTACAGTTGTTGTTGTTGTTGTTGTTGTTGTTGTTGTTATATACAACAACATGAAATCACAGCTGCCAGTTCTTTAGCTAGTGTTGGCCTTAATTCGCATTGGGTTCTTCCCAAGAACCTAGGATGTCGTAATGTATTGGTGTAGTATATGTGTGGATTCAAGCAGTGTGGCCTTTTGTAATTGACAGATGGAAATTTTGTCAATGTGCAGATTTTCTAAGTACTGTCTAACCTGCTCATTTTCGACTACTTTTTCAACTATATGTTCCCACCAATTTTTCATTACTGGCAAATGATAATTTTTACAGATGTTCCAGTGAATCATTTTCATGACTGTGTTACGTCATTGTTTATAGTCAGTTTGTGCAATCTTCTTGCACAAGCTGAGTATATGATCTACTGTTTCTTCTGTTTCTTTGCACAATCTGCACTTTGAATCGTCTGATGCTTTTTTTAATTTTGTTCTTGATTGCGTTAGTACAAATAGCTTGCTCTTGAACAGCCAAAATCAAACCTTCATTTTCTTTTTCTAATGTTCCAGTTGTAAACCACTTTTCCTTGCCAGCATTCTGTTCATGTGTTTATTATGTTTGTTGTTGTTGTTGTTGTTGTTTTGTGCTTTGCATTCTTCTCTGTGGGTTTTATTTTCTGTCATGTATTGTATCAAGGTGACACTGTACAGTCACCTTGAGTCTTCATTTGGCATATAATTCAAATAAATAAATAAATAAAGATGAAGCAAACAAGGCTACAACATGGTAAAGTCTTTCAGGTCATTAGGAGTAGTGGATTTATTTTCTTAAGGGTAACAACAAGGGTTTTTCTTCCCACCCACCCACTTTATATTGTTGTTGTTGTTGTTATTTCAAATTGTTTTTACTCCAGGCCAATGCTTTTGAGGAAAGATGCTAAAACAAAGCATGGACCTTTCTACATGAACTGTTAGAAGAAAACAAAGATGAGATCCATAGAAGAGGTCCTCTGAAGGTTTTCTGAGTTTTCTGAAGGTTTTCTGATGCTTCTCTCTGAATCCTTGTTCTTTGTAATTATAAACCTGTGAGGTGTCTGTAGCTTGAATCATGTCAACTGGATTTCTATTTTCTCAGTGGATACGTTTCGCTCCTTATCCAAGGAGCTTCTTCAGTCTGAGCAAAGTTAGTAAGGGAATCCCTTACTAACTTTGCTCAGACTGAAGAAGCTCCTTGGATAAGGAGCGAAACATTTCCACTGAGAAAATAGAAATCCAGTTGACATGATTCAAGCTACAGACAATTCCACCTGGATGACTGAGAACCTTCATAGAAACCTGTGAGATAGATTGGGCTGAGAGAGAGAGTGGCCTAAATCAGCCAATGAACTCTCATGGCTTGAGCCTGGATCTCCTTAGCCCTGTCCAACACCTTGACCACCATACACTCTACAGGTGCAATCTCCCGGCTCATTCATAAAGTTTTGGGATATCCTTACCTACCGCTTGTATTCTTTCCGTGTTTTCACACAGAAACTTCCATTTTTTTTCTTCCCACAATCACTTGGGGAAAGGAGCTGTACTCAGGAGTGCCTTTTTGACTAGTAGCATGAGAAGCCATCTGTCTGGAAGCCTCTCCTCTCAGCAACCTCCAAAGCTAAGCAGGTACAGAAGCCAAGATCTCCGAATGGAGACATTTTGTGGCGGTGTTCTTTTTTATTTTCTTTTTCTTTCTTTGTTGTTTATTCGTTCAGTTGCTTCCGACTCTTCGTGACTTCATGGACCAGCCCACGGCAGAACTTCCTGTTGGCCGTCACCATCCCCAGCTCCCCCACGGTCGAGTCCGTCACCTCCAGAATACCATCCATCCATCCATCTTGCCCTTGGTCGGCCCATCTTCCTTTTGCCTTCCACTTTCCCTAGCATCAGCTTCTTTTCCAGGACATCCTGTCTTCTCATTATGTGGCCAAAGTACTTCAGTTTTGCCTTTAATATCATTCCCTCAAGAGAGCAGTCTGGCTTTATTTCCTGGAGTATGGACTGGTTTGATCTTCTTGCAGTCCAAGGCACTCTCAGAATTTCCCTCCAACACCACAGTTCAAAAGCATCTGTCTTCCTTCGCTCAGCCTTCCTTATGGTCCAGCTCGCGCAGCCATAGGTTACTATGGGGAATACCATTGCTTTGACTAGGCAGACCTTTGTTGTCAGTGTGATGTCTCTGCTCTTAACTATTTTACCAAGTTTTGTCATTGCTCTCCTCCCAAGAAGTAGACATCTTCTGATTTCCTGGCTGCAGTCAGCATCTGCAGTAATCTTTGCACCTAGAAATACGAAGTCTGTCACTGCCTCCACGTTTTCTCCCTCTATTTGCCCGTTATCAATCAAGCTGGTTGACATAATCTTGGGGTTTTTTTTGAGGTTTAACTGCAACCCAGCTTTTGCACTTTCTTCTTTCAACTTCGTCATAAGGCTCCTCAGCTCCTCCTCGTTTTCAGCCATCAAAGTGGTATCATCTGCATATCTGAGATTGTTAATGTTTCTTCCAGCAATTTTAACTCCAGCCTTGGATTCATCAAGCCCAGCACATTGCATGATGTGTTCTGCGTACAAGTTGAATAGGTAGGGTGAGAATATACAACCCTGCCGTACTCCTTTCCCAATCTTAAACCAGTCCATTGTTCCATGGTCTGTTCTTACCGTTGCTACTTGGTCATTATCCAGATTCCTCAGGAGGCAGACAAGATGACTTGGTATCCCCATACCACCAAGAACTTGCCACAATTTGTTATGATCCACACAGTCAAAGGCTTTAGAGTAGTCAATAAAACAGAAATAGATGTTTTTCTGAAACTCCCTGGCTTTCTCCATTATCCAGCGGATATTGGCAATTTGGTCTCTAGTTCCTCTGCCTTTTCTAAACCCAGCTTGTACATCTGGCAATTCTCACTCCATGAATTGCTGGAGTCTACCTTGCAAGATCTTTGTTTAAGTAAACAGTAATCTCTGAAATTGGATAGAAAGTCTATTTTTCATTTTGCTTCAGTCCTTATTCCTCTCCCATCTGTTATATTTGATAGTTCCAGCACTGAGAAGGGAGGGGAGGAAAGCAGTAGGAGTAAAGGGCTTGTCCTTTAATCATAAATTTAAAAGGCCAGCAGGATTTATTGCTCTTGGAAGGTACGTACCTCTGATAGCCCCGGAGTCCTGGTGCAAGTGACCCTCACAATCCATCCTCACATCACTTGCAATAACTTTGACCTATTAGCTGCCTCATTGCAAAGCTAACTTGAAACATCTGTGCAGTGATAAAAAGTGCCAGCCTTTTTTGATTGCGGTCAGTGTGTCTGGCATGGGGCAGGTGTGTTTTATGTAACTAATACATTATTACAGGTCACTGATAATCTCAGTTATCCTGCATTACATTTCCTCCCTGTAGGTCGGAGGTCTGTAAGGGGAGGCTTCATAGGGAACGTTAAAAATGTTTTGCTTCAATAAGACTGACGTTCAGCTTTTTGGTTGTAACGGGCTGCAGTAGCAGAACACTTGCATCATGTATGCATGTGACATCATGATATAATATATGCCCCAGAAAACATGTAGGGTTGGGGACAGTTGGTAACTCTCCAGCAAGCCTCACTTGCATGTCCTCTGGGCCCAGAAGTTCACATCAATCTGCAAGACAAAAGGAAATGTGCAGTCTAAAGAAGATAAGGGTTGGCATTTAAGTTATTCTAGTGACAAGGGGTGGGCCACAATGGCTCAGTGGTTAAGATGCCAGGCTTGTCAATCGGAAGGTTGGCGGTTCGAGACCCTAGCCCCGCGTGACGGAGTGAGCTCCCGCACTCGCCCCAGCTCTTGCCAACCTAGCAATTCGAAAGCATGCAAATGCAAGTAGATACTGTAAATAGGTACCACTTCTGTGGGATGGTAACAGCATTCTGCATGCGTCATGCCGGCCACATGACCACGGAAGCATCTTCGGACAGCACTGGCTCTTCAGCTAAGAAACGGGGATGAGCACCGGCCCCTAGAGTCAGACACGACTGTGCAGGGGAAAAGCTTAACCTTAACTAAAGTGAGAAGGGCCACATCTGAGCTTTGAGAGGCATGCCAGGAATGGGACTAGTTTAGTTTAGTTTAGTTTAGTTTAGTTTAGTTTAGTTTAGTTTAGTTTAGTTTAGTTTAGTTTAGTTTAAAATCTGAGCCAACGTGGTGCAGTAGTTAAGTTTTTGGACTAGGACTGGGGAGATCCAGTTAGTTCAAATCCATCCTCACCCATAACAACTCACTGGGAGAATTACTGTGAGACCCAGAGCTAACAGTGACTGATGAGGAAAGAGATCTTGGAGTAATGGTAAACTGTTCAATGAAGGTGTCGACACAGTGTGCATCCCCTGTACAAAATTCCAAAAGCATGTTAGGCATAATAGGAAATGGCATTGAAAATAGAGATGCCAATATCATAATGCCCTTATACAAATCAATGGTGCAACTGCATCTGGAATATTGTGTGCAGTTCTGGTTGACACATCTCAAAAAGGATAAAGCAGAACTAGAGAAGGTTCAGAGGAGAGCTACTACGATGATCAAGGGCCTGGAGCAGCTTCCCTATCAGGAAAGGTTGCAATGTTTTGGGCTTTTTAGTCTAGAAAGGAGGCAAATAGAGTCGCTCTTTGAGTGAGATGGGCGGTGACGAAATTTGAAATATAAATAAATAAATAAGAGGTTAAGGTGTACAAAATTATGCATGGTGTGGATAAAGTGGACAAGAAGAAGTTATTTTCCCCTTCCCAAAATAGTAGAACCAGAGGTCACCCAATGAAATTGAATCCTGGAAGAATCAGGACAGACAGAAGGATTTTTTTTACACAAAGTGTAATTAAACTTTGGAATTCGCTACCACAGGTTGTGCTGGCTATCAGCTTGGCTGGCTTCAAAAAAGGGTTGGACCATTTCATGGAAGTCGCAGGGATCAACAGCTACTATCCTTGATGGCAGTGGGGCTGCCTCTGAAGGCCATCTGCTGGGAGACTAGTGGGCTTCCATAAGCAGTTGGTTGGCTACTGTGATAACAGACTGATAGACTAGATGGGCCAGGGATCTGATCCAGCAGGACACTGCTTATGTTCTTATCCCATGTGAACTGTTGTTAACTCCTGGAGAAAATGCATGGTATACCTCTAATAAATTAATATACTATGTATATAATTAATCACATATACATTTAATAACGTTCTACTATTGCCACATTAAACACTACAGTTCAGAGGCAGCTTTTGAACTGGCTCTGCAGGTTTCCCCCAAACTTTTGGGGAGACTGCTATTACCCCTGGGGCTAATAAATTGTCTACATCATATATATCACATAAGAATAGGGTGACCATACGTCCCGTTTTGAATGGGACAGTCCCGTTATTTTAGCATTTTTCAACCGTCCCGTCGTTTTGATCAAATCTCAATTTTGTCCCTTTTTTAAACCCGGCGGGAAGGAGGACAGGAAGGAGGACTGGAGCCGGACTTGCCATTGGAGGCAGCCCGGAAGAGGCCCTATCAGTGCGGCAACTGGAAGCCCAGTTGCCACGTGCGAGCCCAACAGCAGAAGCAGCACCACAGTCCAGGTTCCTGCCTCCTTACCTGATCCTGAGATTGTTTGCCCAGCAGTGGTGAGGCCAGGGAAAGCAGGCACGGGAAGGTTGTGGAAAGAGTGTGTGTGTGTGTGTGTGTGTGTGTGTGTGTGTGTGTGTGCGCGCATCTGATCGGGCTTGGCCAAGGGAGGAGAACTGGGGAGTCTTTGGTGCTCTCTGAGCCTTGTTGTTTTCATGCAGACGTTTCATTGCCAGGCTAGGCAACATCTTCAGTGCGAAAAGGGAGTGGAACTTGCTGTCTGTTTATATACCCTGGCTTGTCCTGCCTGTGTTAGTGGGGGTCTTGTACTCTCCTTGGTAGTTCCTTGATTGGGTTGTTGTGTGCTGTTTGGGTGATTGACTGAGTTAATAGTTCCTTGATTAAGGTCTATTGTGTTGTTTGATTGCTCCTCTGCTGCTAATCTTGCTGTTAATCTATGCATATCTTGTTGTTGATTGCTGGCCCAGGGGTGTTCTGGTCTTCTGGCTATTCTATTGTCTCTTATGAATGGTATGTAAATGTTGTTAACCTCTATGTGTCTGTTGATGGCTGCTTTGTCTGAGTGCCAAGCTTCTAGGAATTCTCTAGCATTTTTGGATTTGGCCTGGTCTAATATGCTCACAGTTTCCCAGTTGAAAGTATGGTTAAGTCTGTCCATGTGTTGTGAGATTAAGGAGTTTTCATCATGTCTTCTGACTGCTAGTTGGTGTTCGTGGATGCGTTCTGCTAGTCTTCTGCCCGTCTGTCCTACATAGTGGCTATTACAGTCCTTACACTGTATGTTGTAGATAACTCCTGTTTTTTCTTCTTGGGCTACTGGGTCTTTGGTTTACTTACAATGTTCTGAAGGGTTTTGGTAGGTTTGTGTGCTACAGTGATGCCGTGTGGATGTAACAGTCTATTAGTAGTTTCTGAGATGTTTCTGGGAGGAGAGTTGTTGGGCCGCCGAGCAGGAGAAGCAGGAGCCGGCCACCCTGGGGAGCTTCAGCGGGCAGCAAGGGGCGGAGTGGTGTGGCTGAAGCAGCCGAGCGCAGCCGGCTCCTCCTGCTCTGTGGCGGTGGCAGCAGCAGCGACTCTCCTCCCTCCCTTGGCCAAGCCCGAGGGGGATGGGGCAGTGGTGGGCCTCCATCCCCTCCCCTTGTTCCCCGGCCGATGACAGTGCTGTGTGCAGTGTGTGCACTCCGGCCTCCCCCAAACACACCAGCTCTGCCGCACCATTTACTGCTAGAAGAAAAAAAAGCCTTTAAAAATCAGAAAAAAAAATAAAATCCGAGCCAATCACGCTGATGGGGGCGGGGTTTGCAGGCGGGAGCCAATCGTGTGGGGTGGGGGCGGGGTTTGCAGGTGGGAGCCAATTGCGTGGACTGGGGGGCGGGGTTTGGAGGCCGGCATGGTGGCATAAGACCCTGTCCCGTTTTGCCATCCCAAAAGTCCCGTTTTTTTCTGAAGGAAATATGGTCAGCCTACATAAGAAGCAGATTGGTATGAGACAGATTTCTGTGTTTGAAACTATGCCAAGTCAGTCCATCTAAGCAGGCCTCCAATATCTCACGTAGAAAATATTTTCCATCAATGGCTGATCCTTGACGCTTTTAACTAGAGAATCTAGTAGGGATGTAAAATAAAAGTACCACAGACTTCTTAAACAACATGTTGGTTTGATTCTCCATAGAGATTCCATTACGGTATAAACAGCAGTGGGATCCATTAGTGTTCATTGTTTTGGGTTAACACTAAAGCATGTGTTCAGTAAAGATGAATTAAGAGTGTGCATTTTGGGAAGAAGCATCCAGAAAAGTACATATGATGAACCATTATTTTTATTATTTATTTATTTGTAATCCAACCTAAGCTGAACAAAGGTCCTCCTGGCCATGGCCTCCATCTGCTGTTCTAGCAGGAGACATGAGTCCAGGAAGATCCCCAGATTGCCAGCCTGCTCTCCTCAGGAGCGCTCAATCCAGGGTCAAAGATGGCAAAATCCTTAAATCCCCAGGCTTCTAAATGAATTGCCCCCCTGCCTTGCTTGGGTTGAGTCAGAGTCAGTTCCTTCCCATCCAGACCCTGACTGTGTCCAAACACAAGGACTGGTCTTCTAGTTGCCTTTTTAAAAAGGTGCAGGTTAAAAAAAACTCTATAATATGAAAAGTCACAATACCTTTACATTAAAGTTAGTTGTGTTCAGAACCAAAATCTTTTTGTGAACAGTATATACAAAACTGCATTTATTAGGGAGGATAAGATGTCTTTGTTCTTACAGGTAATTCATAGAAGATTTGACAGATGGGATAACTGAATACAGGTGGCAGGGATATGTACCAGATTTAAACTGATCTGAACTTCCCTAGGTATCCAGTGTTTAATATGGAATCTTGTTAGGGTCACCAAGTGACCTATATACAGTAAGAAAAGAAAAACCTGTCATCTATTTGAAATTGTCCTGTATTTGAAGGACAGACCAGTCCCAGTTTCTGAATTTTAAAGAATATATGCCATTCTTGTGCAAAACGATGGCTTCTTTTTCCCTTCATTAGTGATGCATTTCCACTTCTTTATTTCTGTTTTCTTTTTGGCCTCCCCTGATCTGTCCATCGTGTGCTCTGTCCCTGAGCTACAGTCTCCATATCATAAGATGAAACCAAAGCTAGCCAGCAGCAGACAGAACAAAGAAAGAGCACATTGCCGCTCGCTACAGCCAGGAGGCTGGTCAGAATCAGATGGTAAAGAGACTGGGAGGTTATCCAAGAAAATCCAAACCCAATGGAGCCCTTACTTATTTCTAAGAATAGCCAGATGACTGCCAGTGTCCCTAAAGGGTCCAAGATTTGAATTTCAATGCATATTATTGCAACCCCATGTGAATTCCAAGAAACACGGTCAAGGATTAACAATGGGTTGGCTTTTATTTATGAGAGAAGACAAAGCAATAAGATTATCAAACTAAGTTGGGGAGTGCAGTGTTGTTTACAGTATGAACTTGCTTCTCAAGTGCCCGAACTGTGATGGGGTTTTTTTTGTTTTGTTTTTGTTTTACCAGGAAGAGAATTGAATGGACAATGTTTTCAAGACAGACATATGCAAAATGGAATTCACAAGAACGTGTGCTGAAAAGGAAGCTTTTAAAAGTGTTTATACATTACCCAGAGTTAGAGATGAGCAATGAAGTGGCCACATTTGCTGATGGCATCAAAATATCCAGGATAATAAAAAAAAATTTTTTTAAAGATTTTGAAGTGCTCCAACCAAATCGCTCTCAACTGGGTGAACAGGCTATAAAATGGCAAATGGTGCTGGTTGAAAGCAAGCCCCCAAATAATGTACATTGGCATGAAAACAAAGAACAATCTCAAGTGTTGAATAATGCACAGATGCTGTTTGAGCTTGCTGTGACAGAGCAAGAAAAGGATTGTGAACTTGTGATAGGTTATTCAATGTAAGTGTCAATCAGCAGCTTTAAAAAAGGAGGATTGATTAGGAATGGGATTGAAAATAAAACTGCCAATATAGCTATGCATTTATATAAATATAAGATCCTTCAGCGGTACAATGCATTATTACAACATTAGAAAACTGAATAGCCCTGGGACATCTGTAGGCAATGCAGTATAGTAGTTAGAATGTTAGACGCGGGGATTCTGTTTCAAAATTCAGGCATTGGTGACATTGATTAGGCTACTTCCAATCTCTGAACCTGACCTACCTCATAGGCTTATTGTGGGGATAAAAATAGAGGAGGAAGACCACATATCCCCCATTCCTCTTTGAAAAGACAGAGTAGACATGCAATAAACAAACAAACAACAGAAAACTTGGAAATCTTCACCAATGAAAATGACATTACCTGATTTGAATTGCAGCAAAGTAGAAATGATATGTCAGGTGGCATTATGTTGCTTAACATTAAAGCTGACATGGAGCCTATGACATTTTTCTTTGTACATGTTAGTGTCTCCTGAGCAGGGACTGCTAATGTGGAAGCAAAGATCAGTTGGTTTGAAATTTTTGGTAAGTTCACATCGTTGGATTTTTAAGCATTGATGACTAATATTTCTCTCCAAAGAGTTGAAAAAATTATCTCCATACGCTCAATCCCTTTTTCTCAGCCAGAGTGCAAGCAACCATATGCCTCAGCAATCTCTCTATT
The DNA here is from genome assembly GCA_023362775.1 of Charina bottae. Taxonomy (NCBI): domain Eukaryota; kingdom Metazoa; phylum Chordata; class Lepidosauria; order Squamata; family Charinaidae; genus Charina; species Charina bottae. The sequence continues at coordinate 150,303,399 of JALMGJ010000003.1, read as the reverse complement.
ATCGTGTGATACCAACTGCAAAACACATATGAATCCTGTGTGTTCACTGTGTGACTGTCAGGTTTATGAGCACTTCAAGAGTATTTGCCCTTTCTCTCACCACATTCTTTGGGTGTTGAATAAACAGAATAGGAAATCTAGTGAGGAGGTTACAGTGTTCTGAATCCATGGATGGGAGGAGTTCTCGGTGTTTAAAAATCATTTCCTCATTCTAAGCAAACTTTGTTACTATGTCAAATTTTGGGTTGTGTCCATTTTGCTAGCCATCTTTTTTTCCCCCCACCAAGAACAGAATCTGAATTAGGATGATTTCAGGTTCTTTTAAAATAATTCTCAACACATTCCTCATTAGGCATCTGTTTATTCCAAAACATACACACACACAGGGGAAAGAATTAGATAACACGTTTCTGGCTTACTAAATGGATTCGACTTAGTAAATATGGTACTCGATTTTCAACTGATTCTACCATCTGTTAGCAAACTTACTGCTTTTAGCAGGTTTTTTTTCTGGGTGGCAGGGAAAACTCTTTTGTTCTTTTGCTCTTCCCTTTTTTCTGCAAATTGACTTACTTAAGATATTCGGCAGAAAAACACGGATGAGGAATAAGTCCTGAAAAACATAAAACTTGCAAAGAATTGCTGCAAGAAGATACTTGAAACAGTCCACTTGGCAGTGATGATTTTATACATAATGAGGTCACGCTACTCCAAAGTGAGCTTTAGTAGTACTTTTTGGTTATTGTAGAGAGGGGGTGTTGGCTGTTTTCTTTCAGAAATTTCATACTGTTTATAGAGAGAGACAGTATAGTGTAGTGGTGAGGTGCTGGACCTGGAGCAGGGAGATGCAGGCTGTAGCCCTTTCCTAGGCACAGAAGCAACTGGTTGACTTTAGGCAGTCACTCTCTCTCAGCCCTAGACTGGGAAGTCAAAAAACATCTATCTACCAACCCACCCTGGATCAGCATGGTAGATTAGGGTCCATAACCTTCAAAGAAAAGGTGCATTGTATGAGGGAACTGCCATGTGTGAAATTATCCTTAAGTATAATAGAGCAACAAAGCAAGAAGGAGGTGTGCATTAAAACTGCAATTCAAAGCCTGGTTCACTACACCTCTAGTTACATCATTTGCTTTATCTTCATTCGGTGTATCATTCAGAGCTGACTGAATGATTAGATTCTATTGGAAGGCCAAGTAGTTTAGATGATAAGAAAGTTCTGTCCTCACTGCAATCCTCAAGCTTAAAAAGCCACAGATCTGTGAACTAGACCAACTCCTTCCCTTCCACCACTTCAGAACCTACACCCCAGCACCTGTTCCTGAAGGTATCCGACCAACCCAGGTTCAAGAGAATGGTGTCACTGTTAAGCAGTGAAAGAACAATCAGTGTAACACAGAAATGCAAGACTTTAAGGCTCCTTGAAAACAATTGCTTATTTTGGAGTAAGGAATTCCTTCTGTAAATTCCTGCCTCCAGGGAAAATGAATGCCAGTAGTATTCTGTGCTGGCTGCTTCTGCCTAGAGGTTTTGGACAACAGTCTTCCTTTACATCTGGGTGACCAGATTCTGACCAAAGTTTCTCATCAGAACCTCTGGACCGCAGCCTACTGCTTCTGGCCCCTTCATTGCATGGCATTGCTTTGGTTTTTCAGAGCCACAGGGTGGACTTTGGCAATTCTTGCTCATTTTCCTATTCTGTCATTGTCCCTAGTATTGTCCCCTGCATTGTAGTCCACATACCTTGCTCACACCCTCACTGGATGTCTATTGACATCATTGGGTAGATATCAGGTCACTGTATAGCTCTTGATCACATAGCTCTTGATCATGAAATTCCCATAAATATGTCTTGTGTGTGAGAAACTTCTGCTAACTAGCAAACACTGAGTGACTAAGAAGTACATATATTATTCAGGGTGGGGATGGGTTGCACAAAGTAGGTGAAGTCCTGTCCCATATGTAGGTGAGCTGAATCTGGGAAATCATGGGTTTTCTTTGTTTTTTGTCAAATTTAAGCTTATACTAAATTGTCATGGGACTCCTTACTGTGCTGTCAGTTTTTAGCGGTTGTGGTCAGAGTTGCTTGGAAGGCTGCAAAACAAAGAGTCAATGTGAACTGAGTCTGTGGCCCTGAAATCACACGTTGCATATTTCTTTGATCCTGAAAAACCTGTATTTTACTTAGCTTTCCTGGAACTGTACATTGGACCTGCTGTTGGAATCTGCAATCTGTTTACTTGCAACAAGCTTGGCATTCAATGTACTCACAGCCTAGCTAACTTGAGACAGCTACTATTTTAGTCAGAGAAAATATCTGTTGACTAAGTACCTGTCTTCTTTGTTTATGCTACCCTGTAAAGAATGTGGTTGAGTAATTTTACACTTAAAATTTACACAAAGGGGTAGAAGGTGGGGTCTCCTATTTAGATAGCCATGCATTTCCTCCTTCATATGGTAAGCCAGCCATTTTGCATTTAAGGTTCTCCTCTTTCTCATTCTGCTGAATGGGGCTCTGGACTTCTGCACTAAGATCCTTCCTTGGTGGCAGTATTGTGTGCTGATGAGAAGAGGGCCAGTGTGATGTATTGGTTATGTTGTTGGACTGGGATTGGGGAGATCTAGGTTTAATCATCCACTTCACCATCAAGCTTACCTGGTTGCTTTGGTTTAGTTTCTGTCCCAGTTAAAGTTATTGTTATGAGAAGAAAATAAGAGGATATTTCCACATCTGATGCCTTGAATTCCAAGAATACAGGTATAAATATAAAGGTATAAATATAAATGTGATGATTATATTGTTGGTGTTGATGATGATTACTCAGCAATAACAAAACAGATTGGTCCTCCCTAAAAGGAGACCTCTCAGAAAGATGTTAAGTAGAAATAAATCCATGTCAGAGCAAAGTACTGTATCATAAAATAGTTCTCTTCCAGTTTGATTTGTTTTTATTTAGAAGTCAATGTTGTGAACCACAAAAGAGGGAAGTGATATAACTAACTACAGCTGTAATCCTTGCCACTCTCTCTATTACCTTATTTTGGTAATGTTATTTCAGTCCTATTTATTAACTCATATATACCTGGAGAGATATCCCCCAGTAAATCCTACTGAGGATTTACCTACTGTGGGAAACTTTACTAGGCTCTTAAATATAATGAACTAGTTCATTTGTAATTTGTACCACAATTTCCATACCTGAAGGCAGTTTAATCCAACTCTATTGCATTGTATAGTATAATAGGATATAATAGGAATATCTAATGAAAACATGAAGTATGAGTTCCATAATCACCTCAGACAGCTCATTACAGAGGACTTCCTGCTTAAATCCCCAAATTCCTATCTTCTTGCATTGTAAACATTTTCCTTCCCAGCTCATCAATCTCAGTTATGTAAATTATGTTGGGCACAGTATAACCCCCCAACTTTGATACACAGACATAAGTTCTCCTTACCTTCCTTGGTGAAATGCGAGGCTCCCTTCTAAGAGACAGACGAAAAGAGTGAGAATTAATTTTTATTATTATTAGGCTGAAAAATCATAATGAAATGTGAAATTACAAAGAGTCCTAGAAAGAATATTGGGGCATTTTCAACTGGCTATTAGATGTTTAATTATTTGGGAAATATGGGCTCTCTATGAACTCTCTCTGAAAATTCACAACACAAGGTGGATATGAAGGATATACACTAATCTTGCAAACCTGATATTAACTACATCTATTAGTATTCAGATATCTCTGAGTTCAATAGAACTGAGCAAGTATACTTAGGATTACATGTTTAATCCTATAATTAATCAGGTTCGGCTATTGCATGTATGTTCATTACTTGATTCTGGCTCTTACATATAGGAATGATACCTGTATCCTTTATGACTACTGTTCATTTTATAAACCAGAGCCCTCATCCGTTACCCTTCAAATACATTAGGGCAAGAACTTTTGCACAAATGATCTTTCAAAATATCCCATCACATTTGTGGGCCAAGAAACTGGTATATCATTTCTTCCAATTTGTCCAGTAAAAAGAGAAAATATCCAGCAATTTTTCAAAGGATGGACCTTCTCCCCACAGTAGTGCAGGAGTCTCATCATTTTAAAAGTCCAGCGAGTGAAAACAAGACATTCTCCCTCCCTTTCTCTCACACACACCTACCTTTGCCACTTCATAACTAAATAAATGGAAGAACACCACATTCCACCCATGAACTCAAATTTGTCTTCCCCTTTGATAAAAACTGGAAGAAGAGAAAATGCAGAATTTCTCTGCCAGCATTAGTTACAACTTGCAACTTCTACATTTCTCAGCCAGTACAGACCCTATCTTCTGTCTCTCCCTCAATTTCTCGATGTGTGACAGCTTCCCAAGCTGTTCCAGGCCTTTCAAAGTAGATGTCTCAGCCTGAATAAGGCCCACAAGAAAACTGGCTACACACTGAGAATTCACAAAAAGGAGAAGTGAGAGGAAATGACGCAAGACGATAGCAGCTCTGTGAAAAGATACAGGTGAGGTGAATTGTATGACATCTTGTTCCACTAATGGTCAATGGCCAACTGAGATTTTAAGAATTCAAAGGGACATGGATGGGAAAGGGAAGATGCAGAAAAAAAATTAGAAAGGCTAAAGTGCAAAAGGAACTTAGGTTCACAAGAAAAGGTAAAAGTCAATAATAAAAGGAAGAAAAAGGAAAAAGTAGGCCTGTTGCAATGAGAAGAAAGTACAGTAGGATAGCAAGATGGGGGAAGGGCATACCTTCTCTACTTCATCTTTGCTTCAGTCTTCTCCCCAAACAGAACTGTGTTCACATGATTGACAAAAGAAGGGAGAAACAGTTCAAAAAATAAAGAAATGGTTAGGGAGCAGCCAACTACCATGAATGAGTAAGTCCTCAGGAACAAACAAGAATCTTGAAGGAGATTATGGATGCCATTTTGCAGCTCCTTTTCTTTGAAGGCTGGCAAAATGTCAGAAGATCAAAGGGCAAATCTTGTTCTTATTTTCAAAAAGGGTAAAGAAGAGCAGATACTACAGAGAAGTCAGCTGAAAAAAATTATTAAACAATCAACTTCTGACTGTATAGAAAATAATGCATTGCTTGGCAGAAGACAGCATGGGTTTAGTAGAGTTAAATGATGCCAAACTGACCTGATCATCTTTTATGCTACAATGACCACTGTAGTTGAAATGAGGTAGATGTAAGTATACTTCAGCTTCACCAAGCCATTCAACAAAGTCTCCAATGAGGATCTGATACAGAAGATGACAAAATGTGGGCTGGATTAGGCTACTGTTACATGGATACAACTGGTTGAATCATTGACCCAATGGGAGCATACAATATTGACTCCATGTCACACTGGAGAGAAGTGTCAGGTGGAATAATGCAGGGTTGCATATTAGGGCCTGGGCTGTTCCAACATATTTATAAATGACTTGAATGAGGTTTTAGAAAACACGATTATCACCTTTGCAGATGATACAAAGATGGGGGGAATAGCAAACACTTTAGAGGGTGTATGAAGATTCAGGGCATTCTTGACAAAGTGAAGGAATGGGCAGGCACCAGCAAGGTAGTTTTCTAGAGGAATGCGAAGTTCTACATTTGGGTAGGAAGATTCAAAGGCAAGAGTATAGGATGTGGGGATCATACCAGGCAGCATGCAAAAAGGATCTCGTTGTTCTGATGGACCATGGGCCAACAATGTGATACAGCTGCAAAAAAAAAAGCAAATGGAATCCTAGGCTGTCTCAACAGTTGTATAGAGTTTAAAACCAAGATAAGTCATTGTTGCCCTCTTTTCTGCATTGATCATATCACTCCTAGATTATTGTTTCAGAAGACAGGTAATGAAATTATGGGTTTAAATTACAAGGAAATAGATTTCAGTTGGGCATCGGGGGGGGGGGGCGAAATCCCAATAACAGCAGTTCAGTGATGGAACAGACTGCTTTGGAAGGTGGTAGACTTTCCTTCACTGGTGGTGCTTAAAAAGAGGCTGGATGGCCATCTGTCAGAGATGTGGTAGTAGTAGATTCCTGCACTGGGAAAGGGTAGGGATTAAATGATCTCCAAGATTTCTCCCTTATACACATACATACAAGAAGGCTGGGAAAGTTAGGTGATCCATTAGCTTTTCCTATGTTTGTTTAGAGCCCTTGACACGTAGCCCTTTCTAAAGCCAAGTCCTACAGGGCTAAAAAAATTGCAGAGACTATGGAAGGGAAATCCTCAGAGTCTGAGTTATCGAATGACGGGAAGGTAACATCTTCTGGTCAAAATGGTGAGTGCTGAGAGCTTCCATAGTACTGGGATGACATGGAGTTCATTGTATACAAAGTTTACTTCAAAGCCTTGCTGATCCCTTGATGCTGGAGACATGACAGTTGGAAAACATGTTCTGATTAAGGGTTCTACTCACATTAACTAAAATATCGTAAGGTTGTGGATGGTCAATTTTATCAGGGTTTCCAATCATGCAGAAAGTTCTACCTGTGCCCAAACAGACACTGCCCCCTTCAGACCTTGTTGTTCAACCTGGTAAGATTAGGAACAGGAAAACCAGGGTTGGAAATATTAAGGACAGGGTAATCTGCATGGATCCATGCCTCTTATTCGCATTCACATATCTTATCATGGCTTAGCAGTTGGCTAGGATATGATCGCATATGCCACATGCTTTCATTGAGGAGCTAATCCAGACATTCTGCTGCCATTGAATGTGTACAGCAACTTGACCTAAATTGGTGCTTCTCCAGGTGTACCGGGCTGCAGTTCCCTAAATCCTTACCCAGAATGGCCAATGACCAAAGCTGAGTACAATAGCTTTTAATGTCTTTCAACCTATGCAGTGTAACCACATTTTCCTCCAAAATCCTTTAATATTACAGCCTTTGGTTTAGCCAAGCAGATATTTTGAGAAAGCTTCTTACTGTATCAAGCCTGAGCTAAATATGATGTGGAGTTATTTCAGCCACTAGAGCAGTGTTTCTCAACCTTATCAACTTTAAGATGGGTGGCCTTCAACTCCCAGAATTCCCCAGCCAGCATGTTAAAGTTGCTAAGGTTGAGAAACACTGCACTAGAGTTATTCAGCGTGATGGTTGCTGTGCAAGTACTACAAATTCTGAATCAATCCTCATTGCAAAAACACTATTATATTTATGTCAAACATATCCAATATTTCCTTTTCCTCTTCCATTATTCTAGTACTGCTGAAGTGGAGAATCTAAGAAAAAAATGTTAATAGCAGGCAATGTATCTCTCCCTCCTTCCCTTCTGCCTATTCCTTCTTCTGTATTTTCCAGCCTACACCAGAGTTTGCAACAGAGTTTAGTCTCTGCTGATAAGCAGATTTTTCTTCTTCTTTCAGGTAGCTTGAAGAGGTGAGGCAATTTTCTTTCCATAGAACTCCCTTGCATTAAATCAAAAGTACCAGATGGCAGATAGTTCATTTCCTTTTGGGATAAATCTTGTGCATTTCCATCTCATTAAATGGGGTTATAATGTCCTTTGCTTCTAAATTAAGCATAGGCTGAAATTCTACATGTACCCATACACAAAAGCAGTGTTACAAATGTATTCACAGCCAAAGAGGAAAGAGTCATTGTAGAGATTACAAAGGAGCTTAGCAATAGCCATCTGCATGCAGAGATGCCCAGCATGTTTCAGGCTAATTATCACCCTTGGTCTTTGAGTGGTACTTGAGGAGGGACCTCCAAAATTGGGTGGGGTTAGGGAAAAAATTAACTTTGATTTCAATTAGCTTTCTTTAAGTTACATTAATTTAATTACATACCATGAATAAGATCCTTCCCTATATATACTGTATATATACAATAAGTTTACAGTTTAAGTGAGGCAGTTATAATGTCTCTAAATCCTCTTTCACTCAGATTTTACCTGAATCAGAGAAAACTCCTTTTCCTGCCACTCATTAGCTACCAATTCCTTCCCTCCAAACTTCCTGAGAACCTCCAACCTCTCTGTTTACTGCTATGGCAGCAACCCAGACACCAGTAGATTCAGGAAATATAATTATCCCATGGTTGCTGACACTTTATGGTCTTCCTTTGTATACCAGTAACCTTCAGGAAACAGTACTTCCCAAGGTGATTGGCACCTCAGTAGCAGCTCCTTCCTTCCTTCCTTCCTTCCTTCCTTCCTTCCTTCCTTCCTTCCTTCCTTCCTTCCTTCCTTCCTCTTGGAGCTGCTGCCAGAACAGCAGGAATAAGATAATTGAGAGCTTGTGGGTATGGGAGCTCATGGTAGATTGAGGAAGAGGCTACATCTCATGCACTCTGGAATAAACATAAATATAAATATAAATAATATAAATATAAATATACATATACATGTTTATGTGTGTATATACAGTATATAATCTCAGGTTGAATCTCTGAAGTAACAGAACAGAGCTGCTCCCATACAAAACTTGATACTTTGATCAAAATTCCTCTAAAAAGAAAAAAGAAAGGAAGAACTCCCAAAGTGAAGCTGTGTCATTAAAGTAACAAGGTTTTTTTGGTTATCGCTACTTGATGGCAAGCAAGGAGCTATTTTTATTTTTAAGGTTATTCTGGTAAACAGTTCTCTGAAAGGCAGATTGAACTGAAGCAGGTATGTGAAGTATCTTGTGATAATTTAGAAAGTGCAGGTTCTGATATAACACACAACAGCACTTCCCATAAATCAGCCACCGATAAGGTCATCATGTTGTTCAAGAGTTGACTGAAACTCACCAGCCCAGGTTTGTAGATCTGATAATTCCCTGAAAGGGATCACCAGTAATTATCTCATGGAGCTTCCCAGATGCAAGTTTCAATCACTGAGGTTAGAAAGAGCCCACCACTGAGATCTTGACAGCACTGAGGCTCTGGCTTATGTTAGCCATACACCATAGTTCCTCTCAAACATGCATTTTCAAGTGATTTATAAGGCAGCCTAAGACTTTTATCATTACTGAAGCATAAATAGAGCAGCGTGGCTCTCTTTGAATGAGAAAATGGTAAGCAAGACACACATATATAATAAATCCCTTTTAATCCATGCATATAGGCGAAGATACACAGCATACAGTGCTGGAAGAGATGAAATTCAAATTATTATTCAGCGCTTGTTTCTGTGTATGTTTGTGTGCCATGCATAGAAACCTCAAATTAGAATATTACATATGCTATGCATATTCACACAAACATCAATGTGGCATATTTGTAGCATATACTGATGATGCAGCCCTATGCACATCTTTTTAGAACTACATCCCACTGAATTTAATGGGACTTAAATTAAAGGTAAGTATGGATAGGATTGCAGACAGTACATCTTAACTCTCAAGATTCACCTGTGAATGTAGCCCTCCATCTCCAAATGTTACATTTTTTCAACGTTTTTAGATATGTATATTTCTGAGATTGTGTCTAATGTCCATCTTAGTTTTTTGGGCCAATCACAAAATCAATCTAAGTCTTTCAAGAGTCCATGGGGAATGCTGAGCTTTGAGTATTGATTTGTTATAAATCAATGTTATATACTATACCATTTGTCTAAGTAGGAGTTCCATTTACTTGCAAATGGTTAGATCTAAGGCTAAAATGCCAAGCAAAATGTCTTTATCAATGTCTCAAAAGCCACTTTGAAAACCTCTTGCACTTCCAACAAGGAAAATGTATCCACAGATAAGATGATTTGGAGAATTAATGAATGAATGGCAAAGAAAACTGAAAGAAAGGGGAGATGAAAAATGTTACTGAGAAATGGCTGTCCTGAAAAAACAAATAGGGATGAGTTGTCTAAAGATACCTCCATGACAATCATATCTAATTAGGTTAAGTGTTCTGATTAATAATTCACTGCGTAATGAGATGGAGTAATGGGATTTTTCAAAGAAGAAACTTCTGTAGTTTATAATACACAGTGGTTGTTTTAAGTATATTAAAATCAATAGATTTAAAAGGCATGGATCATCTTATGTTGTTGTTTATTGCCATATCCTTTGGGTTACTTAAATTATGATTACTTTTTACCCTTTACCGAGTAGCCGATAAAGAGTATTAGGGAAAGGTCTTCCATGTTACAGGGGAAATTAGTTTAAATAGCACTTAGCCAAAAAGAAATAGCAGCCCAGAATCTTTGAAGTTCATTATAGCTGTGAGCATACTGTTTTGCATCCCAGATTAAAGGATTTTCAAAACTAACTTGATTGTCTGTCACGGTTGAACTACATATTAGTTGGCTAAGCTAAGTATCAAATATGGGAAATTAGTTGCCATTAAAAGCTTGCTTGCGGCAGTTCATTTCTCATCAGCCAAGCTGCGTGAGCCTCCTGCTGTGGGCAGTGAACATTAGCTTACTAAATACTTTTGCTAATCAGATGCTGCTTTACTAACGGATATACCCAAATTTAAGGAAGAAGAAAGGAAGAAAGGCAACAGGGAGTAAGATTAATGTGCTTCTGGTTATCCAAAAGGTTAACACAATCTCTTCTCTGATGCCTTTTTAAAAAGATGCATTTATCTTTATGCTGCTCGCAACTCACATTTCTTATTTTGGTCTAAATAGATGTAGATGATTCTTCTATTTTTGTCTCTTATTGCTTTTGTTTAAAAAATGTTTTTACTTGTGAGACACCCAAAGTTGTTAGGAGTCAGGCAAATTTAATTAAATAATAGCAATAGCAATATAGATGTAGATATATAGGCACTTACTGCCAAGCTGGAAGAATATACTATAGCCTTTCCTAAACTTGGGTCACAGTATCTGTCTTTACTTAGAGGGATGTTCTCCATTAAGTTCTGCCCAACCAGTCGGCACAAAACCATGTTGACATAACATTTTCTATCCCATTGCAAACTCTTATCCTGCCTCTGCTGCATCTGCTTTGGGTCACTGTCATAAGGCAGTGTCCTGCCACTCATTATAGGCAAAGTGCCTGTCTTTCTCCCCTGGTTTTGTGGCTGTCCTCTTGTAGCCCATCTCTGACCATCAGAGGAAACATATACCAATCAGGGCACTGTAGCAGGACTCACAATGGATTTGACCTGTGCATCTCTAAGATAGTTTGTCTGTCTCTTCCCCTGCAATCCATTTGGGAATCTTCTTATCTTATCTTCTGCAAAAACAAAAAGAATATAAAAAGGAGAAGAAGGAGAATCTTTATGTTTCCTGTAACTGGTAATCAGCCTCTCACATCACACTGTGTAGAAATTTTGTCCCATTCCTCCATGGTGGACTACTTCAGCTCAGCAACATTTGAACATTTTCTAGCTGTTCATTTCAGGTCCCGCCAGAACATTTCTAAATTTTGACTTGGCCATTCCTAAAACTTTAATTTGTCTTTCTTCGTTTTCTTGTAGATCTGCTTGTACATGTAGCATTATTGCCTTTTCCTCATGACTCACTTGTGCTTCAACATTAGCTGATGGGCATTAGCTATAGAACTCTCTGATATGAAGCAAAATCCATACTTCCTTCAGTGATGGCAATTTGGTCAGGTCCTGAGCCAGTGAAGTATCCCCAAGCCATGAAACTACCATCATTGGTGATCACTCGTAGCCGAGTATGATTGTCTTCCAAAGGTAAAATTTTAACGGTGGATCCGTAAGTGGCTATAAAGGCCAATTCTGGATCCACACAACCTCCCACAGTGAGGGCATAGGTTTCCGGGTGGGAGACGGTCATGATGAGGGTTTGCCTGACGTGCCTTCCTTTTAGCTCTTTTCTCCTTTTCGCCCTGTACTTGTGCTTCTTCAAAGTCCATAGCGCCATTAATAAAGGCTGACCTCCAATTGAAACGCTCATGAGTTAGGGCTTCCCAGTTCTCAATGCTGATATTACATTTTTTTAAATTAGCTTTGAGAGTATCTTTGAATCTCTTTTGCTGTCCACCAATATTCCGTTTTCCATTCTTAAGTTGGGAGTAAAGTAGCTGCTTTGGAAGACGATGGTCAGGCATTCGAACAACATGACCGGTCCAGCGAAGTTGATGTTGGATGATCATTGTTTCAATGCTGGTGGTTTTCGCTTCTTCTAATACGCTAACATTAGTCCGCCTATCTTCCCAAGTAATTTGCAGAATTTTTCGGAGGCAGCATTGATGGAATCTTTCAAGAAGTTGGAGGTGGCGTTTGTAGAGGGTCCATGTTTCACAGGCGTACAGAAGGGTTGGTAGTACAATGGCTTTGTAAACACCACTGCATACTTGACAGATTACAAGAGATTCTTATTGTAGAATGCACTGTATGATTTTCACCAGATTAACAAACATTAATCAAGCTGGAAAAGTTCCACTTTTGACTTAGCTGTCCGTAGAACATTTCTCCAGCTGTGTGGATAGTCCTACAGATCTTTTGGGGAAATTTGAGGTGATCATTAATATTTCTCTTAGTGAGCCATGGCATCTGCCTCGCTACTCTCCTGTGAATCCAATTTTTACCTAGTGCTTTCCAGATTGTGGATGAGGAACTTTGACTTTAGCCAAGAAAGAAAAGGCTTGTAGACCCCTACATGATGTTCTGGGGTTCTTTGTGACTTCCTGGATGATTTGATGCTGCTTTCTTAGAATGATTTTAACAGGAAGGCACCCTTGGGAACATTTGCTATTGTCCCAAATCTTCTCCTTTTCAAGGCTATGTCTCTGACTGTTGATCAAGTGGAACACTGGGTGCTTTAGTAATGGTTTGTAGCAATTTCAAGAATGAGAAGCATTAATGTTTGTTTTTTGTTCATTTGTTTGTTAATGGAGGTCTTCAGAAATTTCTTTTGGGCAGAGTATGACATGCCTCTCGAATCTGTCTGGTGAGAACTTCACTATGATGAGAGGGGAGCTTACATTTGTGAGATTGATATAGGTCAGGGCTAGCCTAAATCAGTCCTGTTTACTGCCCTAGTTCTCTTTGTAACTGAACTGATTAAACTGGGAGAAGAGGGCAATTACTTTTCCCATTGCCACTGGATGACTTTGTTCATGAAATAAATGAAACAAGCAACAAAAATTGGTGTTATTTGTTCACTCAGACTCCCTGTTACATATCACATAAAGCTCTGATAACATTCAGTGGCAAAGATAGGCAAAAATTCAGAGAATCCAAAAGGGGGGGAATACTTTAGAGAACATCATGTAACCAAACTGGAATCACTGTTGAACAATAGTGAGATGTCATTAATCTGGAGGGAAATCCTAAAATTTGCAAAAATAAAAAAAAGAATAGAAAAAGTGAAAGAAAGAGAATATTTTTTTAAAAAGCCCAGTACAAAAAAAATTATCATTTCCAGGGAAGAAGAAATGGTGAACTGAAGACAGGTTTTTAAGGATTTGTTTATAGATGAGATATGGGATATGGGAAGAAGAGATCATTTGTTGAATGTGAAGAGAAGGTGATAAGTCGCTAAAATTGTTTATACTTGTTGTGATGAAGGGAGAATCATTTATTTATATATTTCTTTTCTTCTTCTTTACTATATTCTTATTTTTTATTTCTTTTCTATTTTTTCTTTTTTTTGTCCCTTCTATTTTTCTTTTTCTTTTTTTAGTTTGTATTAGTTTTTTTATTGTAGTTGTAATTTTTAATAAAATTACTATTTAAAAAAAAGCCCAGGGAAGTGTGAGCATGTCCCTTGGCCATGGAATCATGGTTAGCTTTGATGAAGAATGAAATGAGATGGCTGGAATCCTAAACAATATGACCTCACACTTGTTTTAATTTCAGATGCCACTCATCCCCCATCAAAAAGCTGAAAAGCAGAAGAGAATATCAATAATAATAATGGAAATCTCACTTTTAAAAAATGTAGAATGTACAGTTTGGGGTGCATTGATTAAATTTTTAAAAAGAGCTGTATTCATTGAGACTTAAAATTTGATATATGTATATTGAATTGGGCTGTGAATTAATTGCTCTTGTGTTCACTACTGTTCTTTTGCCTTTGGCAATAAATAGGAGCCCACTGCTCACTTTCCTTTCATTAAATCTCAAAGAAAGTGAGATTTAGAATTGATCAAGGAAATGATGAGTAGCTAGCCTGATCTGCAGAAAAACATGGTGGGGGATACAAGGACAGCAAGATGGAACAGGGAATAAAATCTGGTCACCTCCCTCCCTGCCAGTTACCTGAGTTCCAAACAAAGCCCAACTGTGGGTGACAGAGCCCAACAAATTTTGCACACATTTGGGTGTCCTTGGATGGAATAAAGACGGAAATACTAGTTAGCACTGATACAGCTAAGGACAACTTGAGCCTATTACACTTGTGGGCTGGGGATGAAATCAAGGCAACTACACAGAGACAGAGAAGGAGGGGGAAAAAGATATTGCCAGGGAATGTTTGGTGCAAGGGCAGTTCAGTTAAGTGCACAACCATAATGTTCATGTGACGGCTGACAGGAAGCTCTGGCGTGGGCTGGTCCATGAAGTCACGAAGAGTCGGAAGCCACTGAACAAATAAACAACAAACAAGCCCATCTAAGGTGCCTAGGATGCAATGCCCAAGCAAAGATGGCCATTTCCGTGGCTCAGGTATCTCACCTGCTTCCTAGATCTTAGCAAGGTATCTCTAAGATACTCTTCCCCATGTATGGTGAATTTAACATCTATTGAAAGCTCTGCATTAACTTAAACATCTGCTACTGAGGCTAGACAAACAGTATCCTACAGTATATAGGCTGGAAAAAGAAGCTGGATTGTTTGTCTTCGGGTAGCACACTGTTTTCAGGAGTCTAAATGACAATTGCTTCCTTGCAAACACAAGACAGATTAAATAAACCACATTTTGTCCTCTTTGCCATCTGCCCTTTGCTTACTTTAGTTTAAGCTCCATGACTAAGCTTTACTATATGACATGATGGGAAGTTGGTGCCTGCTGATTTTCTTGCTCAGCCTTGTGAGGCCTGTAATGAATTTGGAGACTCAGAACCGAGTGATGGAAAGGGGAAGAGGGAAGAATCAGAAATTAGTAGCTGTATAATAAATATCTTCCTGTGCCAAATGACAGGATTTAGACCTTGAGTGAACAAAATGCAACGTTTGGGGATTAGGGGAAAGTGAAACCTGCACCTTTATAACCAAGTATACCAAGTATAACCAGCTAGGATTTTACACTGGGATGGGGCCAAAATGACTGTATTCTTTTACTGCCTCATACAGCATTGCCATTTAGGCAACACAGAGATTTGGAATTAGACATGTTTTAGTAATATTCCTTATTTACCCTTACAGTTAATACATTGGTTATCAATCGTAACAGGATATATGAGCTTGGAAATGATGGTGTGTTTTATCAATGGCTAAAGAGAGATTTCTGAAAGAGAGTCAGCATAATATCCAGCCTATTTTGGTATTTGGTCTTGATTTATAGCAGGGGTGGGGAATTTTTTTCTGCCAAGGGCCGTTTGGATATTTATAACGTCATTTGTGGACCGGGGGCAGGGTTTGCGGGCAGGAGCCAATCGTGCGGAAGGGGGCAGGGTTTGCGAGTGGGAGCCAATCGCGCGGAAGGGGGTGGGGTTTGCGGGCAGGAGCTCCTAGAGGGCCAGACCAAATGATTTCGTGGACCTTATACGGCCCGCGGGCCAGACGTTCCCCACCCCTGATTTATAGTGAGCACTGAAAATCTACTTTCACAAAGATGTCAAGGAAAAGACAATAGGACCTTCAATGCCTATTCATTTAAAAATTCATGTTCTCTGTTAATTCTCACCTACAAATTTTCTAGGGATTTTTTTCATTGTTTAAATAAGAAGACATCTATCAATATATCTTTATTTGCAACTAAAGCATTTGTTTGGTCAAGGAAACTCTTTTTTCCATAAAAAGATGAGCCTTCTCTCAGATCCGGAGACCAGCTAGCTTGAAGACAGGAATATCCTCAGAAGGAGGATATTTATATGAAAAGTCAAAAAGACATCTTTTTTACATGGGCAATGCATATAAAAAAGGGGCACAACTTCCATAGTGTGGTTGTGGCACCTGTCTTGATTTTTTTGACCCTCCCTAGGGGTACTTTGCCTTCCAGCTGTTCAGGAAAGCACTTGTATTATGCAGAACACAAGTTTAAGAAACACTGTTTTAGATAAAGAGTGTACCCTACGTGTTTTTCTTTATTTGAAAATAAAGCATGGGGATAATTCACATACAATCCTGTGAGCCTTGACCCAGAGGCACACCTAGAATCACTCCTCATGCCATAGAAATCATTTAAAAACCCATTGACACAATGGAAGGAAATTTCTACAGAAAAGGAAATTCTGTAGAGTATTACAGCTAGGGACAAAAAGATTCATTTCCTCATATACTATGGTCTTGATTTGGATTGCACCCCTCCCCACACTCTGAGTAAAGAAAAAAAAACATGAAGAATGTCAAACTAGGAATTTAAGATTATGTATAATTTGATCCTGAGAAACACAGTAATTAATGTTCCTTAATTTGGGGGGTCCAATTCCAAATTAATCTTCAGCTTCCTTCCAAAATTTTCCATTTTTTTTAAACAATTTTATTATTTAAAATACATAACAAACATAATATACATATATACAAACAAAAATAAACATACATAACAAAAACACCTTCAACATCACATCACATAAAACAATTAATTTAAAACGACTTCCTGTTTCTTCTTTGAAGATAACTTCTTATTTTTCTTTAATATTTACTATATTTCTATTATTTTTCTCTTCCCATTAATATTCCTTTAATATATTTATATCTTATCTCTTTACAAATTACTTAATTCTTAATTAATTTTAAACCTTTCAATTGTTCTAGTATTCTAATATATTGTCTTATTATCCCTTTTTGTAATTTTTCCACTAAAGTGATTTTATTTTATATTCCTTTTGCAAAAACTCTATAAATGGGTTCCATATAAGTTCATAATCTCCCAGTTCTTTTTGTTTTATTAAAGTTGTCAGTCTATCCATCTGTGCTATTTCCATTGTTTTGATTGTCCATTCTTCTATTGAGGGGATATCCTCTTCTTTCCAGTGTTTTGCAAATATAATTCTTGCCGCTGTAGTCAAATGGTATAATAATTTTTTATGTTCTTTGTTCATCTTCATATCCATTAGTCCCAGCAAATAAATTTCTGATTTTTTTCCATTTCAATTTTAAGTATTTTACATATATTACTATGAATTTTTCCCCAATATTTTTTGGTCTTTTGGCACGTCCACCATATATGATAGAAAGTTCCCACATTTGTTTTACATTTCCAACATGTATTAGATCTTATACATTTCATTTTATATAATCTCTCAGGAGGCAAGTACCATCTAAACATCATTTTATAATTGTTTTCTCTTAAACTATTGCTTAAAGAAAATTTAATATTTTTTGTCCAAATTCTTTGCCAATCTTTGTACTTAATTTCTCTATTCAAATTTTCGTCCCATTTTGTCATATATTTTTTAATTTTTATATCTTTGCTTTTTAACTCCAATAATTTTTATATAGTTTAGATATTAAGTGATCTTTTTCTTTCCATAGTATATTGTCCCAATTTTCTGTTGTTTCCGTGAATTTGAACATCTTTTGGTCTAATTTAAACTGTTCTTTTAATTGTAAATATTTAAACCAATAGCATTCAAACCCTTCTCTTTCTAATTCCTCTCTCGTTTTAACTTCATAATTATTCCCATTAAATTTCAGTAAATTCTTGTACCTTATCCATTTTTTATCTTTTGGGGCTTCTATTTTGGCATTTGCCTCCTGAGGAGATATCCATAATGGAAGTATAGGTAGTAAATATTTTTTATATTTGAAAATTCTCCCGGAATGGGGGGAGATGGGCAGTGATATAAGTTAGAAATATAAATAAATAAATAAATAAATATATCTGTTCCAAATTTTTAAAATTGATTTCCTAATTCTATGGTTACTAAATGCCTTATTGTTTTTACTTTTATTATAATACATATATCCATGCCATCCGAATCTGTTATCCTGGCCCTCTAAATTTAATATGTTCGAATTATCTAATTTTATCCAATCTTTTAACCAGACCAAAACGCAAGATTCATAGTATAATTTTAAATTTGGTAGTCCCAATCCTCCTCTTTCCTTTATATCTTGTAAATATCTTAATTTTATTCTGGGTTTTTTTCCATTCCATATAAATTTTATTATATCTTTTTGCCATTTTGAAAATGTTTGGTCTGTAATTTCTATAGGTATCGTCTGGAACAGATATAAAATTCTGGGCAATACATTCATTTTTATTGTGGCAATTTTCCCCAATAATGATAATTGTAACTTTTCCCACTTTTCTAAATCTTTTTTAATATCGTTCCATACTTTACTATAATTATTTTTAAATAAATCTATATTTTTAGCTGTTATTTGCACTCCCAGGTATTTAATTTGTTTTACATTTTGGAATCCTGTTTTATCTTCCAATTTCATCTTATCTTCTTTCCTCATATTTAGATTTATCATTTTGGTCTTTTGCTTATTAATTTTAAAGCCTGCCAATTCTCCAAATTCTTTTAGCTTTTCATTTAAATTTTCTATTGATTCCAATGGATTTTGAATTATTATCACTAAATCGTCCGCAAATGCTTTAAGTTTATATATTTCTCCTTTAATTTTTATTCCTTCAATATTATCATCCTTTCTGATTTTTTCCAATATACTTTCCAACACCAATATAAATATCAGTGGAGACATTGGACATCCCTGGCGTGTTCCTTTTTCTATGTTTATTTCTTTTGTTTCTTCTTCATTCACTACTATATTGGCTTTTTGTATATTGTAAATCTCTTTAATTGCTTTTACAAAATTATTTCCAAAATTCCTGTATTCTAAAATTTTAAATATGAAATCCCAATTTACGTTATCAAAAGCTTTTTCCGCATCCAGAAATAGTAGCATTATCTGTTTCTCATTATGTATATTAGCATACTCTATTAAATTTATTACTGTTCTTAAATTATCTTTAATTTCTCTATTTGGTAAAAATCTATTTTGGTCCTCATTTATCAAATTTTGTAAAAAAAAATTTAATCTTTCCGCCAGTATAATAGTGAACAATTTATAGTCATTGTTTAATAATGAAATTGGCCTATAATTTTGACACTTTGTTGGATCTTGGTTTTCCTTTGGAATCAAGACTATTTTAGCCTCAGTCCATGATTTTGGTATTTTATTTCCTACCAGGATCGAATTAAACAATATTTTTAATGGTTCAACCAATTGTTCTTTGAAATATTTATAGTAACCTGCCGATAATCCATCTTGTCCCGGTGTTTTACCTGTTTTTAGTTTGCCAATTGCATCTAATATTTCCTGAGTTGTAATATTATTCATTAAACCTTTCTGTTCATTTGTTAATTTTCTTAAATTACAGTTTTGTATATACTGTTCTATTTTTTCTAATGATACTTCCTGTTTTTTATATAATTTTGTGTAATAAACATGAAAGGCATTTTTGATTTTATCGTTTTGAATTAAGTCCGCCTCATTTTCTCTAATTTTGGAAATTATTTTTTTCTCCCTTTCTTTTCTTAATTTATAAGCCAGCCATCTACCTGGCTTATTTGCACTTTCAAAAATTTTCTGTTTACTATATTTCAATTTTTTTTCCATGTCTTCTGTCGTTAAAATTTGGACTTGAATTTGTAATAATTTAATCTGATTTAGTAATTCTTCTTTATTATTGTTATTTTGTAATTCTTTTTCTTTTTCTTTAATTTGATCCATAATTGTCTGTAATTTTTTAATATTCTTTTTTTTTTTTTATAACTATTGACTGATATAAAGTGGCCTCTCATGTATGCCTTACTCGTGTCCCATACTGTTTCTATTTTCACTTCTGTGTCTATATTCCAAAGGAAAAATTCTTGCATTTTTTTTTAAGATCCGTCAAATTTTTTTCATTTTTCAGAATGTTTTCATTAAGCCTCCATCTAAAATTTCTGGGTTCTGCTTTTATATTAATTTGTACTGGGTTGTGGTCTGATAATATTTTGGCCAGAATTGTAGATTCTTTAATTTTATTTTGTAACTTTTTTGATATCCATATCATATCCAATCTCGAAAATGATTTATGCCTGTTTGAGTAAAATGTATAATCTCTTTCATTTTCATTTACCATTCTCCATGCATCAACTAATGACAAATTTTTTACTATATCAAAAAATTCTTTTGGTAATTTACCATGATTTTTATTTATTTGACTTTGTATTTTCTTGTCTATTTTTGGATCTACAACTCCATTTAAGTCTCCCATCAATAACCAATTGTTTTGTGTGTATTCTGTACAGATATTTAATAATTCTTTGTAAAAAAAAATTGATTTTTATTAGGAGCATATATACCCATTAGTACTATTTTAGAATTATGTCTTTTGATTTCAATAATAATATATCTTCCGTTTTCATCTTTTTAAAGTAATTTGGGTTTTAAATATGGTTTTATATATATTACTACTCCATTTTTTTTTCATTTGCTGCTATATATTCTAATCCTAATTTTTTATTTTTTAAATATTTTACATCTGTTTTTTTAATATGTGTTTCTTGGAGACAAACTATATCTAATTTTAAATTATTTATTAATTGAAATATACGTTTTCTCTTAATTGGTGAATTGAGTCCATTTATGTTCCAGGTAATGATTTTTAATTCACTCATTTGTCAGAAGTGAGGTGAACTCCTTAGTATTAGTAGCTTCTCTTTCTTTTTGGCGTTGGGTTTTACTTTTCCCTTCTTGTCTCTGATCTTTTGATTGAGCTATATCTTTTACAAGTCTCTTCTGAAAATCTTTTGCTTTTAGTATTGAATTTAGCTTGTATCTTTCACCTTTAAATGTTAAGCTCAATCCCTCTGGAATCTCCCATCTAAAATTAATATTATTTTTCCCCAAAAGATCTGTCAAAAACCTGTATTCCTTTCTCTTTTTTAGAATTTTCACCGGTATTTCTTTAAAAATAATAATATCTTTTCCTCCTATTTCAATTTTTTTATTGTACGAAGCCTGTATTATAATATTCCTAATCTTTTTTTTTTTAATTCTACCAAAATATCTCTAGGCTTGTTATACATGGTTGCAAATTTTGAGTTAATTCTAAACATTCTTTCAATTTCCTCTTCTAATTTTTCTTCCTCCCATTCTGTTAGGTTAGCCAACATTGCTTGCTTCTTCTTTCAGAAACAATTTTCTTTCTATTCATTTAATTTTTTCAGTCCGTTTAGCAAAGTAGACAGCGACGTTTGTCTATTTCAAGACTTTCCCCCGCAGAACCGACCTTCGTCCTCGGCTTCCCAGCTTGTTCTTTTTCCGCGAATCCACACCGACACTTCGACAAGACAAGACAACTTTCGATTCGCTTTTCTTTCCCAAGCCTTCCGAAGCCGCCGAAAGCTTCTCTCTCCGAAAGTGCCGATTCTCCCGCACTTTCTACAGCCGCTTCTCGTTATTTCTTTTTTTTTTCTTCACTTTCACTCCAGCCGCCGTCCATCTTTACCAGAAGTCCTTCCATTTTTAAAAAAGAAAGGAATTTCTCTGCTTTTAGCAACTCAGAGACTAATTGTAAAAATAGGGGAAGTATTTTCAACATAGCAGTATTGTGATTCAGGAGAGCGTTTACAACATACTGCTCTCTCCTGAGCAGCAATCACTACCCCTATCTGATGCTGCTGGCCTTGTTCCCAACCTCCATCCAATAAGCAGAATAGTGAACAGGACATTCCTAACCAACTGGAATTCTACATGTTTGGAACTCAGTGTGCGTGGCTGTCTATGTATAGGCAGCTCCTTTTGAAGTCCTAGTCAACACGTGATCAGAGAGCAGACTAGCAGGATATCAACATTCGGAGTTGGAATCAGAGGTCTTGTTCTTCCCTGTTTGGGTTAGATATACAGTTGCCATTTAAAAATGGTGTGTGTTTGCATGTCGTAGCATGAGGTGATAAAGTAGACTGAATCGTTTCATCTTTTAGAAAGCACATATTTTTGGTGGTCTCAGGGGTATCTGTAGGAGAATGTCAAAAAAGTCAAGAGAGAGGCTACACCATGCAATTAAAGCCCTCCATCTTTTTTACATGCCTTGCATGCATTAAAACAGGGCAAGACTTTGATCACACCATAATGGGCACCATCTTGACTTTTTAAAACTTTCCTCATGGACACCCCAAGTGTTTCTGTGTGATGTAAAGATCCTGCAAATACAGAACCAGCACAGCAAGCAAAAGGTTACTTGGGGCATAATTCCTCATTTTGTAAATGTTTGTAACTATGTTATACTGAATGTATTTACATTCTAGCTACAGATCTTCCAAGACAACATGGTGAGAATGAAGGTAAGGCAGCATGATCAGAACATGCATTTCTATCAGTCTCCATGTTTTTCTTTTTTAAAAAATGCCCGAAGGAGGCTGCTGTTATCTGCATTGAAAAAATTATTTCTGATAATAATTCGTTTCTTGAAATGAAGCCTCATTGTTTTGTTAGCATTTAATCATCAGTTTTCAAATTCTACATTTATTAGAGTTGGGTGGTATGCTGGTATGCTTCCTGGAAAGGTGTGAAAGACATGTGTTAGAGCATATTTAACAAAAATTATTTAGCAGGGGAATGACATCAAGCTCCCTAAATCAGGTTTACTCATTTGATGTGTCCAGTATCAAAGCGGGGAGGGGGTTGTTCCCTAATGTAAAACAAATGAAATGAAATGTTAGCAATTGGTTAGGACAAGCTGAATAATTTTTTTCAATCAGAATACAATACCTACAAAATGAATCGTCACAGAATGTACTACAGTAGTAATATCAAATTACTGATAGCAAATAAATGTGTAAATACAGTAGCTATTTGTTAATAACAAATTTTCATGTTCATAGTTATACCTCCAAATAACACATTCTGTATAAACTGCAGGGATAGCATTTCCATACTCGTGAACGAGACTCGCATTCCTTTGCAACTTGATAAAAAACGAAGTTTGTTTCTTTGTTTGTTTTCCTTTGGCACAGAAGGAGATGCACCAGAAACAAATTTAATCTGCTGTCTTTATTACGTGTAGTATTCTGACTAAAATACTGGCGAGAAGCACCACTGAAATCAGTCAACCAACATAATGGTTTGTTGGTTTCATCTATTATAGCAATCTTTGTTATTTTGATATTTTCAATTTTAGAAGTTACAGCTGAGAGAGAGAAACACATATATCACACACAGAGAGAGAGAGAGAGAGATTAGTATAATACAGTATAGTCTGATACTGTTCTGACACGTATGTCATTTTACAGGTAGTCCTCGCTTACTGATGGTAATTGGAACCAGGAACTCTGTCGCTAAGTGACACCATCATGAGGCATGATGTCACATGTCCATGCTGACTTACGACAGCAGTACCAGCAGTCCCAGTTGCCATCGTTACGTGAATCCCACATGGGTGCAGCGTCCCGTGGTCACATGGTCCCCATTTGTGACCTCCTGCCAGCTTCCCCATTGAATTTGCTTGTCAGAAGACAGCAGGGAAGGTTGCAAATTTGTTTATTTATTTATTATTCAAATTTATGACTGCGAGATGCTGTAACATCATAATTGCAAGCCGGTTGCCAAGCACCCGAATCGCAATCATGTGACCATGGGGATGCTGTGACGGCCGCAACTACAAGGACTGGTCGTAAGTCCCCCTCATTCAGCGCCATTGTAACTTTGAACAGTCACTGAACGAGTGGACGTTAAGTGAGGACTACCTGTATTAAAAATGTAGGAAGTGTTCCTTATTCATTCTTCAAATGGCAAGTTTAACATGCCCTTCCCATGGTCACCTCTAGCTACTTTGGGTTACAGTTTGCTTGAGGTCAGGGAGATGATTTCCAATACAACTGGGAGACCCCAGATTTCATAAATCTAGTATAATTTGGTACTGCAAAGGACTTTTTCAAAACCTAGGAAAAAGGAGCACCTAGGGGATCCATATGCATAGTATCCTTTTAGTGACCAATCTATTAAATACTTTTGCATATCTTCATGGCCCATGCCTTATGTGCTGACAGATTTTCACAATCCCAGCCTGCATATCCTCTTCAAAAATCATTGTGCAAATGTCCCATTACAGTCAAGCTATTGTGATGGCACAACTGTGGCACAACCTCTCTATGATGCATCATTAATTCATTTTCCTAACTTTGAAGCCTATGAAAAAATTCCATCTGGCTTTTCTAGATCCCTTTGTATCCCACATATATGTGTCCCTACCACAGCACTGAGAATAGAGGAACAAAGCATGGTAAATAGTGCTGTCCACCTGCCTCACAGTTAATCTGTAGACCACAGGGCTGCTGAACAGACGTAGATTATAATGGTGGGGAAGAATTGCAGCCTTAATGCAAATGGAGCAATTGAGTCCCTCTTTTGGGGGAGATGGGCGGTGATGAAATTTGATAAATAAATAAAATAAAATAAATAAATAAATAAATAATCCTTGGCTTTACAGACCATTAAGCAAAGGATTGAAGACAGAACTTAGTCAAACTTCCAGGATGCCCTGATCTCTCGAAGAAAGTTGGAAAACCTTCCAGGGCAGTGTTTCTCAACCTTAGCCATTTTTAGGTGCTTGAACTTCAACTCCCAGAATTCCCCAGCCAGCATTCCCCTCTAAATATTGTGGGGCCTTTACCAGAGCACAATTTAATGCCCTCCCCTCAGCAGTTCTAGAGGGGAGATTTAATAATATCCCAGCCCTTATGAATCTGGGGAGGTTGAGTCAACTGAACATGTGATTTTGAGATGCAAATTTAATACCAACCTCCTATTGCAGTCCTTATTAACAAAGATACCTGGCCACCTGAATAATTTTTACATCTATCACCTTTTACTAGATAAAAGTCCAAAGGTGAATGCCAATTATTTCTCTCTAGCTTCATTATGTTATCATCAGGCCAGGTTGAACTAATGTATATTGCTATTGTGGCACTGTCGTGTCTTCTCTCTTTTTAAGCTGCATTTTATGAAGACATTGCTGGTCTAAGAGTGTAATTTTTTTTTATTCATTGTGTAAATAGCTCTA
Source organism: Charina bottae (assembly GCA_023362775.1). Taxonomy (NCBI): domain Eukaryota; kingdom Metazoa; phylum Chordata; class Lepidosauria; order Squamata; family Charinaidae; genus Charina; species Charina bottae. The sequence goes on along the minus strand of JALMGJ010000003.1, from coordinate 150,278,383 downwards.
TAAAAGCCTATCAAACCATTCCTAATCAGCAAACCTGTCAGAATCCAGGCCCAATTCAAATAAAGTATTTGGGCATACCATAAAGCCCTAAGTAGCAGCAGAGGTAGCAATTGTAAGTATATCAACCTATCCTGGGGTTTCTGTAGGAGTGGGGGCGGGAGGGCTGGGATATGAAAAAGTGAAGATGAAATTGCAACTATGAAGCCCAAGCGCTGCTCCTTTTTTACATGCATCATGCATGTTGGGGCCGCCATTTTGACTTTTTGGAGCTCCCTCCAGAGATGCCCCTGAGCCTGTCCAAACATTGCATTAATCACCCAAGGGTTTTTTTTTTCCCTGAATACCCAACTATTTGGAATTAAATTGATTGTAGTTGGCAACAGGGCTTTTTCAGTTGTGGCACCCAGCGTTCATAGAAGTATTAATTTATTCACCAGGTGTATATATATCCAATAACCCAAAGCAGTGTACATAGTATCTCTTCTCCAATGTCCGCCCATCCCCCCAACAAACAGCCTTATGGACTAGATTGGGCTGAGGCAGAATGATTGGCCCAGAATCAGCAAGTGAGCTTCCATGGCTGAGAGAAATGTGAACATAATTCTCCCTTGTCCTTGTTCAACACTGTAATCACAACATCCTGCCCTGCTGTTCCCCCCCCCCCTTAAAATGTGTGGGTTTATAAATATTTTATGCTTAGAATATACTGCTATGCTAGCATCACTAAGGTTGTTTAAAAAGCCAATTAGATAAATAAAAGTATTCCCAAATAAGCATTGCCTGATTCCCTCACTCAATTCATAATTGTTCATCATAGATCAGGAAGTTTCCGTTTATGCCATATATTGTGTTTGGGATGGATGGGGAAGGCATCATGTAGTCCATCAGGAAAAAAAAGAAAGAAAGATTCAAAATCCACAGTTTATTTATTTATTTATTCATTCATTCATTCATTCATTCATTCATTCATTCATTCATTCATTCAATTTATTCCCCGCCCATCTCCCTTGCAAGGATAGGGTATCAGTTGGATAATACCTTTAATAGGATCAATGAAAATGGGAGAAAGCAAGGCGAAATTCTCCCGAGCTCTTCAACAGGCAAGGCAAGGTTTTACAGAAAAAAAGGATGGAAAAGACCCAAGAAGCTTAACAAGGAGGCCAGACATGACAGTCATAAGATCTACAGTTCCAACTCAGTTTCTTAATGAGAGTTCTAGAATGAATTCCTTTGTCAGCAGCAGGTGTTAGGTTTCAAATACAAAGAAAAGGTGGTTTCCCCTCCTGTTTGCCTAGACAAGGATCACTTCCTCAGAAGGCTCTCACTAGGGCCGCACGCTCTTCAGAAATGATTGAGAAGAAGTACTTCAGATCTCAGACGAGGCAAGCAGAAACACTTGCAAGTCTGAAAATGGGCTAAAGTAGCCGCTATAATGAATAGCAGAGAGAGCTGTGCCCCAAAGGGCTTCTTCTGAATCATGTCTGAAGTGTGCTTAGCCCTGGCGTTCACACTTTACATAGGAGTAAGTCTTACATCTAGCACAGAGAAGATACCCAGGAGGGAACCACAGCGAGTCCACTTTTCAGAGGAATATACTTGCTTGGATGATAGAAGTGGTTGTGTGAATGCATCACATCTGATGCACGCATAAACAAACATTAAATACGAGGGGAATAATGTGGGAATGAGGAGGCTTATACCCCTTATTTAAAGAAATGTGTGTATGTTGATATTAAATTATCCCTAGTGGGTTCAATAGGGATTGATTTGGAACTCCAGCCTTTAAGGTTTTTTTCTTCAACTTCTATTGTTCCCTTTAAGCCCTGGCGGAGATTGTAGTTCCACATGGAATGTGGACTCTGCAAACAATCACTTAGTCCTTAATGTCTTCTTTATTTTTATTAGCTTTAAGCCCCCTCTGATGTGTTTACATCTCGAGAGGAATGCCCGAGCTGGAATCTCCTTCATGAGTTCTGTGAGGTCTGACGTTTTCCATCCCTCCAAAGGGAGGTAGATAAGAGCAATTGGAGCCCGGCTCAGTGTCATACAAGCAAACTAAAAATAACAAAACCCAGGCAGAGAAAACACAGAGTTTCTGTCTTTTGTTTGAAGTGGTGAAAAAGTGCAGGTCACAGCCATAAACAAAAGAGGGAGGAAGTGGGAGAGCAAGGCTGTCAGGTCTTCAAAAGTTTATACATTTCAGATAAGCTCGACACATTTAAAAGGTTTGGGCTGGAGCTGCTTTGCCCCATCTTCTCCTGGGGACCATATGAACTCACTTCACCCTTATTTGATAGGAAAAAATGGATTAAAATAAATATTGCTCATAAGGTGATTTGCCACCTGGATTTTGATTCTCATGTTTCTAAGGCAGAGAAAATAATTACAGAAGTCTCAAATAATTGTCTTTCTGTCGCACTCATATTTTTCACACCCATTTTATTGGAGCTCTTCGTTTAAGTGATGGAACTCTGAACCAGGAAGGTCTTCATTCATGTTTCACCTCTGCAATGAACTCAAGCGATAGCCTTAAGCAAGCCAGTAGTATCATTCTCCATTATTGTCACATGGGAGAATGCTGCTCAGACATGATTTTGGCCAGGTATGTAAAAGTCATTTGAGGTGATGGCAGAATATATGATCATAAATAAACTATAGGTTAGTCACTTCATTACCACCCTCCAAAAAAAAAGAAAGAAAGACCTAGGACTGGAAGCAGAAGATAAGTCATGAATATTAGAGAGGGATTTTGGAGATCATCTAATCCAACATCTTGTTCAATGCAAGATTTGCACTGTAGGATGCAACTGTAGCATTCCTGACCAATGGCTATCTAGCCTGTGCTTAGGAACCTGCAGCAAAAGAAATAGTATCTTGTGAAGCAGACTCTACACACCTCATTCATTACGAAGTTTCTTCTCATATTTAGCCAATATCTGCTTTTCTGGGATTTCAACTGATTGGTTCTAGCTTCGTCCTCTGGAGCAGGAGACAACCCTGCTGTATCTTCTGCCCTTTGAACATTGAGCACCGCTATCATGTCTTCTCTTAATTTTTCTTCTCCAGACTACACCTGCTGGCTCTTTCCTTTATTCTTTAATTTGCAAACCAATTTAATTTGCAAACCAATCATTTAGTTTTAGTCTTTTATTTATTATTATTTAGTCTTTTACCAATCACTTTCAAAAGTGGTGCCCAGAAATAGATATTGAATGCCAGATTGAGCCTGACTAGTGCAAAAGAAAGATACCCTGGAGAAGATGCAGATGCTAGGGAAAGTGGAAGGCAAAAGGAAGAGGGGCCGACCAAGGGCAAGATGGATGGATGATATTCTGGAGGTGACAGACTTGACCGTGGGGGAGCTGGGGGTGGCGACGGCCAACAGGAAGCTCTGGCGTGGGCTGGTCCATGAAGTCATGAAGAGTCGGAAGCGACTGAATGAATAAACGACAACAAGTGCAAAAGAAAGAAAATTGATCACTCTTTTCACTTGTTTCTTTGATTGGGTGAAGACAAAAAGTATATACGTGACCTTGCCCCATGGATCCTCATAGCTTCCATGGTTCATATTTTCCAACCTCTGTGTTCTTGTGCACCACCCAAAGACATCAGCTGTGGGTGATTTAAAATTCAAATAAATAAATGGATCAGCGGGGAGCTGTAGAAGAAAGTTAGAGCATTAAGAGGCTGGTATGGCATGGATATGAATACTGCAATAATCATGTCACCCCAAATTGCCTTTTGGAGGCAGTTCTGGGAGGGCTCAGAGGGCTGTAAAATGGAGGGTTGAGGTCACATAGAGCACATAGGCCATGAGTTATGTACCCCTGCCAGATACCTACCTACCTCTACCTCTAATTCTATCTCTCAGTAAAACCTTGTGGTATGTGACTGAGTGAACTTTTCAAAGAGGCTGTAAGTAACCCAAGCATTGCTTTGTCACCTATTTTTGTAAAATGAATCAGTTCCAGAGGGAGAAAAATACAATCAGCCACACATTTTTGTGCAATATTTTCCCAGTTCAGAACTAGTTTGCCCATGTGTGAGGGTTCCTTAGCAAAACAGCCAGTCAAACTGGGAGGAAGAGAGAAACAGATGAGATCTGAAATAGCACAGGAGAAGTGAATGAGAAAAAGAGGTCTGAGTAACTGAAAGACTCTTGTAGCCGATAATAATTAAGAGGTTTAGTTTAGAGGTTTACATGGGGCTACCCTTGAAGAGCATCCAGAAGCTACAGCTGGTTCGGAATGTGGCCGCACGAGCAGTTTTAGGAGCCCCAAGGATAGCGCATATAATACCTTTGCTGTGCGAGCTGCATTGGGTGCCAGTTTGCTTCTGGGTCCAATTCAAGGTGTTGGTTATCACCTTTAAAGCCCTACATGGCATGGGTCCAGGTTATCCGAGGGACCGCCTCACCCCCATTGCATTGACCCATCCCACCCGGTCAGGCAGAGAGGGCATGCTACAGACCCTGTCCATGAGAGATTGTTGATTGGCAGGGTCCAGGAAGAGGGCCTTCTCTGCCATGGCCCCTGCCCTGTGGAACACGTTACCCCCAGAGGTGAGGCAGGCCCCCACTCTCCCGGCCTTCCGAAAGGGAGTGAAAACCTGGCTTTGCCACCTTGCTTGGGGCGGAAGGGGGGATAGTCAGTCATGGGGGTGGTTGGCGCCATGATGTGGCCCCGAGGAATTTTATTCAGATTGTTTGTCCATCTGGGATTTTGTATTTAATATTTATATTTATATTTTTATGATGCACTTGTTTTTATGATTTTAATCTCTTGTTATTTTAATTGAATTGCAAACCGCCCAGAGTCGCTTGGCGAGATGGGCGGTGAAGAAATGTGAGAAATAAAATAAATAAATAAATAAATCAATAAATCAATAAAAATAATTAAGAGATTTAGTTTAGAGAGGGTCAAAGTGGATTCAGCTGGAGATATTAGAATGGTTTCTTTCTATTATCTATGGAAGTGGAATGGGGAGACTAAAGTGGCTGGGAAAACTTGGTTGTGCTGTGAAGAGATCCAGAGGGTCACCAAAGAGACATTTTAGTTAACAGTTTAATAGGAGTCAAAGGTCAGTATGAAGGTCATAATGTGTTCTTGTTGTCGTAATTTTAATCATGTAATTTCAGGTAATCTCCACATGTTATGGAAGGATTCCCTTTCTACTTTTCAAGCTTATTTCAAACATTATGGTGAGTGTGTAGATGTACCTGTATGTGCAAGTATATTTGCTTATTTATTACATTTCAAATTTTCCAGCACCTTCATTTCCCCGAGGGTCTACAAATTTGTTAAAAACTAATCATTCTGAAACAGTGAAAACCAAAAATTCAGAAGCAAAATAACGTTTCATAATTCTGATACTTTAAAAAAAGCCGTAGACGTTTTTTAAAAGCCTTCATCTGATGAATGTTCTGTAGGTGACAGGCAAACTTCTCTGGGTAAGCATTCTACGGACAGCGTGCTATGCTGAATAGGGCCTTTCTATTATGGCAACCACACTTAACAAAGGTCATCAGATGAAGATTTTAGGGGCAGCATAGGTGAGGGAGAAGTTACTCTTTCAAGAAGCCTGACATTAAGTCATGTAAAGATTTATATGACAATATAGCACTTTGAATTGGACCTAGAAATAAATTGGCAGACAATGTCTAGCAAGTCCTAGATAGCAATCTCCTTTTGGAACTAATTGAATTTACCAGACCATTTCCAAAGGCAATCCCACAGAAAAACTTTGCAATGGTACAAATATAACATTATCAGAGGGGAAGTAACTGTTACAATGCTACCTCTGTCTCCACGTAAGACTGGAGTTGGTATATTAGCTTAAGTTCATAAAAAGCCCTCTAAGACACGTAGGGGTCCACAGAGGAAGGTCACCAAAGAGACACTTTAGTTAACGGAGACAACTGATGAATGACAAAACATGCATAGTGACATCTGAACACAAACCACGTGATTTACATATTTGTGTCCGACATTGTACGAAAGACTGAGGTTGGTGCCATAATATCACAACACATTTTGTCATTTTTATTTTCACTATGGTTGATACCTGATACCTAGGAGAGTATGTGGCTCAACTCTCAGAAGCAAAATCCCAATTAATGCTTTCCAGATTTTTGCCAAACCCAACCTTGCTTTCTTGCTCTCTGTCTATCTTTCCTTCCTCCTTACCTATTTTATTCACCTGCCACCTACTCTCTTAACAGCTCAGGGCAGCTAACAGGAGTAAAATGAAAAGAATGGCAATACAATTTTTAAAAAACCTTAAAGCCTTATCCAAACAATATATTTCAAAATATTTAAAATGTTAAAGCAGATCAAACAAGGCCTCAGATAAACATGTATATTTTGAGCCTCTTCCTGACCTGTAATAAGGATGGGACTTGGTTCCCATGGAACTTGTTTCACAAACTAGGGTCCTGCCATAAAGTGAACAGAAGTACTTGTAGATATCAAATATATCCCGATAGATAGGATATATTGACCCATAGAAGGTGCTCTGCTGATGATCTAGGAATGTGGGCCAACTGTATGGGAATAAGTGGTTCTATAAATACCTTGGTGGTAAGCCTTAGCCCTGCGTGCGGAGTGAGCTCCCGCACTCGCCCCAGCTCTTGCCAACCTAGCAATTCGAAAGCATGCAAATGCAAGTAGATTAATAGGTACCACCTTGGTGGGAAGGTAACAGCGCTCCACGCGCGTCATGCCGGCCACATGACCGTGGAAGCGTCTTCGGACAACGCTGGCTCTTCGGCTAACAAACGGAGATGAGTCTGTAGCTTGAATCATGTCAACTGGATTTCTATTTTCTTAGTGGAAACGTTTCGCTCCTTATCCAAGGAGCTTCTTCAGTCTGAGCAAAGTTGGTAAGGGAATCCTAAATATGTTCCTAGGTAGCTGTGTGACCTTACACCTGGGGCTAGGTCATGGTTATATTGAGATGTAATTTTTAAGTCCTTTTATCATCTAATGGAGGGTCGTTAAAATCACCATGCTGCTGTTGAGCTTCTGAAATGGTCTTAATCTTCCTAGGCACAGAAGACAACACGGGGAGGAAGATGGGGGAGAGTTTGTGCCTGAGGCCCCCACCTCTATTCAAGGAAGGATTTTCCAAGTTGGCATAAATGGATTCCTTGACCCCTCTCTCAAACCACCTATCTTCTCTGTCTAAAATGTGAACATTAATGTCCTCAAATGAGTGTCCTTTTTCTTTTAGATGAAGATAAACTGCTGACTCTGGTCCTGTGGTGTTATTTCTCCTGTGTTGGGCCATCCTCCTGTACATAGGTTGTTTGGTTTCTCCAATGTAGAGTTCAGAGCACTCCTCACTGCACTGGATTGCATAAACTACATTGCTTTTCTTATGTTTTGGAGTTTGATCTTTGGGGTGTACAAGCCTCTGTCTCAGTGTGTTGGTGGGTTTGAAATATACAGGTATGTGGTGTTTGCCAAATATCCGTTTTATCTTTACAGACACGCCAGCCATGTAGGGAATGACCAGGTTCTTTCGTTTACTCTGAGTCTCAGCCCTATCTGTCGCTGTTTTAGGTGTGGTAGATTTAGATTTGGTGAAGGCCCAATTTGGATATCCACAGGCCTTCAGGGCTGTTCTCAGGTGCTGATTTTCATTCTTTTTGGAATCCATGGAGGTGGGGATGGTTTCTGCTCTGTGTGACAATGTCCTGATGACTCCTAGTTTGTGCTGCAGTGGATGGTGGGAGTCAAACATCAGATATTGTACTTCCTGGGCCTTGATTTTGACCCAGGTGTCATCCACATACCTAAACCAGTGGGTGGGCACCGTTCCCTGGAATGTGTTGAGTGCTTTCTTCTCCACTTCTTCCATGTATAAATTGGCCACAATAAAAACAATAAAAACCACCACAATTGGTGCCCACCCACTGGTTTAGGTATGTGGATGACACCTGGGTCAAAATCAAGGCCCAGGAAGTACAGGCCTTCACGGACCATATAAACACTATAGATGCCAACATTAGCTTCACCAGAGAAGACACCAAGGACAACAGACTGGCATTCCTAGACTGTGAAGTCCTCATTGGGACCGGTGGCAAGCTAGAAATAGGGATCTACAGGAAACCCACACACACAGATCAATATCTGATGTTTGACTCCCACCATCCACTGCAGCACAAACTAGGAGTCATCAGGACATTGTCACACAGAGCAGAAACCATCCCCACCTCCATGGATTCCAAAAAGAATGAAAATCAGCACCTGAGAACAGCCCTGAAGGCCTGTGGATATCCAAATTGGGCCTTCACCAAATCTAAATCTACCACACCTAAAACAGCGACAGATAGGGCTGAGACTCAGAGTAAACGAAAGAACCTGGTCATTCCCTACATGGCTGGCGTGTCTGAAAAGATAAAACGGATATTTGGCAAACACCACATACCTGTATATTTCAAACCCACCAACACACTGAGACAGAGGCTTGTACACCCCAAAGATCAAACTCCAAAACATAAGAAAAGCAATGTAGTTTATGCAATCCAGTGCAGTGAGGAGTGCTCTGAACTCTACATTGGAGAAACCAAACAACCTATGTACAGGAGGATGGCCCAACACAGGAGAAATAACACCACAGGACCAGAGTCAGCAGTTTATCTTCATCTAAAAGAAAAAGGACACTCATTTGAGGACATTAATGTTCACATTTTAGACAGAGAAGATAGGTGGTTTGAGAGAGGGGTCAAGGAATCCATTTATGCCAACTTGGAAAATCCTTCCTTGAATAGAGGTGGGGGCCTCAGGCACAAACTCTCCCCCATCTTCCTCCCCGTGTTGTCTTCTGTGCCTAGGAAGATTAAGACCATTTCAGAAGCTCAACAGCAGCATGGTGATTTTAACGACCCTCCATTAGATGATAAAAGGACTTAAAAATTACATCTCAATATAACCATGACCTAGCCCCAGGTGTAAGGTCACACAGCTACCTAGGAACATATTTAGGATTCCCTTACCAACTTTGCTCAGACTGAAGAAGCTCCTTGGATAAGGAGCGAAACGTTTCCACTAAGAAAATAGAAATCCAGTTGACATGATTCAAGCTACAGACAATTCCACCTGGATGACTGAGAACCTTCATAGACAAACGGAGATGAGCACCGGCCCCTGGAGTCGGACACGACTGCACAAATGTCCGGGGGGAACCTTTACCTTTTACCTTAAGCCTTATAAGGCTTTATTTGCCACTATGAGCAGACTGAATGGATTTAGAAGGCCAGCAGCAACCAGTGAAGTTTTTTTTCAACATGAGGGTTATGTGGGACCAGTGTTTCTCAACCTTGGCAGCTTGAAGATGTGTGGACTTCAACTCCCAGAATTCTGCAGCCAGCCATAGGAATTCTGGGAGTTGAAGTCCACACATCTTCAAGCTGCCAAGGTTGAGAAACACTGTGTGGGACTTTCAGGAAGATTATGTCAACTTATGTGCTGCCATATTTTGAGCCAGCTACAATTCTTCTTACTGTATATCTGTTTTTTGAAGTGTGACGCCATGCATGCCAGGTGTAGAATAGATCAGCAAGAGGATTACGGCTAATAAATAAATAAGATTCCCTTAAACAAATTTTCCTAGAATAGTGTGCAAATTTAGCCTTAAAAGCTTTTGATAAAGGGTGAGATGTGCTTAGGTAGACAAGTTCATTGAACCAGATTTAACCAGAGCATGACTCCCTGACACCAACCAGGAAGCTAGAGTACTTTCCCAAACTTGTTGGTAGACATTTGGTAGACTACATTGCCATGGATGATAGTTAGACCTGGTTCAATAAAATTATCAGGATTTTCTATTCTAAAAAGAGCATGAGGTTATAACTTTGGATATCCAAGAAGAACCACCAGTTTGACAAGCCACACAAGCTAGTACAGGAGCAAGAGGACAAATTTGGAATTTTTAGAATGTACAGTAGTTACTCTCACAAAATAGCCACAGGGGGTTTGCCTATGAACTAAACACTGGGGACATCCCATGAATTTCCCAGAATCCTATCTGCTACTTCCTGAAGCCTTCTGCTATCCTCCAGCAAGAAATTCTCTAGTGCACCTCCTTCCCTTTATCCTTTATCTGGGCAGGTAGCTCTGCTTTCAAACAAAGCACTGGGCTGTAGCCACACATCATTTTAATTTTCTAAGGATGCCTATGGGGTCCATGCAAGGTCCATAGGCATTGTAAATAAAGATGGTCCTGGCAGTTGGTGCTTTGCATGGCAATATGCCAACTTACCTTCCCCAGCCTATTATCACTATCACTATCACTATCACTATCACTATCACTATCACTATCACTATCACTATCACTATCACTATCACTATCACTATCACTATTATTTTAAAACAGAGCTGGGAGCAGTCATAAAGGGAAGTGTCTGTGGGCACATTGGCACCCCTGGACACCATCTTTGGGACCCCAGAGCTAGCAAATAGATTTGGAAAAGAAGAACTCCTGGACATGTGCTGATTTCGGGAACTGAAGTAATTTGTAGAATCAATGAGGTAGATGTTCTCAAGGCTAGCAAGTGAACCAAGCAGACATAAGGGAGCCTGTGAGAACTGAGCATGAACATTATGTGCCTAAATGGGAGATGCTCCTTTGGGAAGATGCAGGAAGGTAAAAATCAATCAAACAGGATTTTATTTTTTTTCTCCATACACGTATGAATATACACATGGAAACCGAAGGGTGTTCTTACTTCTTCATCATAAGAGTTAAGTGGTAGTACAGACAAATCTTCAAAAAGGAAAACCCAACCTTTGAAGCCGTTCAAAATCAGCATTGCACATTTGTGTAAGTCAGAACATGGAGCTAATAGTACTTCCCTTGCCCCAGTCATGATTGATCTGGTGCGCTGACGTGTCCAACTGTAATAGTACTTGTTGCAGCTTAAAGAAAAATCATACAGGCATAATGCCTAGCCGTAATGGCCTGTGCTTCCTTTATTTATATTTATATGATTGGTGCATTAGCTGTGCGGAATGGATATGTACTCTGTGTGGAAGTTATTATTTGCTAATTTGCAGCTAAAAAATAATAATAATAAGCAACACCGGGTACTATCTCTTATGTATTGTGCATTACAATTACAACAACAGTTTGATTAATCACCAGCACTCGGTTTTGCTGCTGCTCTGCTACAGAATTCTGGGTAATGGGGTTGTTTACCATTTAGCAAGTGGCAACATTTCACTCTGTTTCACTACATTAAACTGCTCAAATAAAGCAAATGGATATTGAAAAGAGTTGGCCATCTGCCTTTATTTTCTCTTACTTTTGTTAAGAAGGAGAGTTGGGGGGGTGGAAATCCCACCTTCTCTGAAAGGATGGGGAACACAAAGTATGACCCACCCCAAAAAAAAGCACCACCACTTTTTTTTTTTAAGTCAGATCAAAATCTCATCTAGATGCAGTTCAGATGAATGGGAAAAAAGCTTGCTTTGTGGATTTGGAGTGGTCTCAAGACCAGCAATAGGTCTAATGATTATTTAATGGTGCCGCGCTTGACGCCAGATTATGTGAGACTTCTTGTCCCCCGTTAAGAGTTTGATGAATAGGTTTTGTGACAGCCATTTAGGAATAAACAAGAATTCATCAGTCTGTATAAGAAGGAGCCAGTTTATAGATGAAGTTTCGGGAGGTAATTCATGAGGTCAGTCCCATTTAGATGTAGACTATTAGAGCTCTGCTTTTGAGAATGGCCATACAAGGGACTTACTCCACATGGACCTCAGAAACACAAAGCCGTCTTTCAGAAGGAAGCCTGAAATTTTTATGACCTGGCTGCTAGGAAGCACATCAACTTGTCACTGTGAAGATCTGCTAGGCCAGGACCTCATCACTCTATTAAAGAGCTCTGTGACCCTATTGATTTGAAGTATTTAAAGCAGGGGTGAAGTTCAAAGCAATTTCTTTTCTATACTATTACTCAGCCTCTCTGTGTCCTGGCTCTAAAACATCTGCTGTCAGTTCCCCTCTGGTGTTTGACTCTGGAATCTGTCACAAGAGAACAGAGTAGTTTTATTTGGAATAAATTGGATTCTCTCTTTTTTCTTTCTCTTCTTCAATTTTCAGCATTTTTGTGCTGAAATCAATGCTTTACACTTCTTCAGGGTTCAGGAGATAAAACTGAAAGTATATTTCTTTATGTGTTTTTAGGAGAGGGTGATCCAAACACACTTCACTTCTGCAGACCTCTGATCCATTCTATACCCTCAGTCACCAGAACATATCAACAAAAACTATAATGTTTCCTTTCTAGGGAAAAGAAATAGGAAAAAAATAATGTTTTTTAATATAAACTTTTCTGCCCATAAAATACAGAATACATGAACATACACAAAAACATATACATAAAAATTCTGTACACAACTAAACATCTATCCTAAAAAAACATATAATCCACTTCCACCCTTCACTCTCATGGATTCATTAACCATTTTTTTCTTTTATACCTTTATAATCACAATTTAAATTTTCCATTATCTCCCTTTATTTAATATGTAAAACCCTTTATCATCAAGTTATTTTTCTCTGCTTTTTTGATATAATCCATACATGGGCTCCAGTCTTTAATAAAAGTTTCTATAGATTTCTCTTTCATTGGGCACGTCAATTTTGCCATCTCCACCAAGTCCATAACTTTAAATATCCAATCTTCAACATTTGGAGCTTCTTTGTTTTTCAATTTTTTGCATGTAATAATCTTGCCGCCATTATCATATGCTGCATTAAGACTCCATGCTTTTTACTCAATTCTTCTTCTATAAACCCTTATAAATACAATTCTGGTTTCATCAGTAAAGGAATTCCCATTATTTTCATCAGTATTATATGGATTGCCAGCCAAAATTTTTTAGCTACTTCACAAGTCCACTACATATGATAATAGGTTCCATCCTCTTTTTCACATTTTCAACATTTACTCGAAACATTCTTATACATTTTTGATAATTTCAAAGGTGTCAAATGCCATCTATACATCATTTTATTTAAAAAAATCTCTCAAGTTGTAGCACAGGGTAAATTTAATATTTTTATTCCACATTTTTTCCAGATATCCATACCAATACTATGTCCAAAGTTTAGCATCTATTTAATATGACATTCTTTAATTTGTCCCTCTTCTGTATCATGTTTTAACAGCAGTTTATAAAGTCTTGCAATTACATGTCTGTCATATTTGCATAGTTCTGTTGAACCAGGAGACTGAGAGTTCTAGTCCCGCCTTAGGCATGAAAGCCGGCTGGGTGACCTTGGGCCAGTCACTCTCTCTCAGCCCAACTCACCTCACAGGGTTGTTGTTGTGGGGAAAATAGGAGGAGGAAGGAGTATTAGGTATGTTCGCCACCTTGAGTTATTTATAAAGATAATTAAGGCAGGATAAAAATAAAATAAATAAATAAGCAAACCAGGTCAAGTTTATACCTTCTGTATTTATACCTTCTCTATTTACAGTAACTGCTCTCTAGTCTTGAGAATGGGTTTGCCTCCTATAAACTGCACCAAGTCCTCATAATTGAACCATTTTTCTTGGCCCGCTGTTTCTCTCCTATGGAAAGCTTCCTGAGTTGAGGTATATCATGATAATTTCAATGACAGCCTCTTCCTATATTTATTCCAAATTTTTAATAGGGAATCTCTGACATAACGATTTTTAAATTCCACATTTACTTTAACTTTATCATACCAGAGATACCCATGTAAACCATACCTGAGGTTATATAAGAAAAAATAATGTTAATACAATTGTATTCTAAGTGTTGGTTCAAGTTATTTATTTACTTACTTATTTATTCAATTTATGTAGCCACCCATTTCTCAATAGCAACTCCAGGCAGCTCACAACATTTAAAAACAGTACAATAGAAGAGAATATACGTAGCTCAGGGTTTAACTATGGAGTCCTTGCTGCTCTCTGACCTTTCCAGGGAGAGAAACGAGTTCACAGCGTCGAGGACCTTGGGTGCCCAGCCAAGAAAGTCAGGCCGGATCCACCTTAGAGCGACTCCGGTTTTTCCCCAGAGAACTGGTTAGCGTGGCTTAGTTTGGCAAGATTCTGTGTAAGGTAGAACAATAAAGATCTAGAGCAGAGCTTTCCAAACTTTTCATCTTGGTGACACACTTTTTAGACATGCATCATTTCGCGACACACTCTTACAGCAGGGCATCATTTTGTGACACACTCTTACAGCAGGGCACAAGGCAGGCACTAGGACCTGTGCGGAATCTTGGCATGGCAGGTTTGGAGGCAGCCAGGCACAAGGCAGGCACTAGGACCTGCGTGGAATCCTGGCAGGTTTGGAGGCAGCCAGGCACAAGGCAGGCGCTAGGACCTGCGCGGAATCCTGGCAGGGCTCGGAGGCGGCAGCAGCTGTGACACACCCAGACACTGCAGCCGACACACTAACGTGTCCCGACACACAGTTTGGAAAGCTATGATCTAGAGCTTATTTCATGGCTCAGCGTTGTTTCTTACCCTAACCCACAACAGTCTGTTCTACATAGTGGCTGTTACAGTTCTTACACTGTGTGTTGTAGATGACTCCTGTTTTTCCTTCTTAGGCTACTGGGTCTTTTGGTTTACTTAAGATGTTTTGGAGGGCTTTAGTTGGTTTGTGTGCTATGGTAATGCCGTGTGGTTGTAATAGTCTGTTGGTTGTTTCTGAGATGTTTTTGATGTATGGCAGTGTTATCCTTTTCATAGCTTGTGTTGCTTGTGCTGTGGTGGGTTGAGTGATCAGGCACTTTTTAATAAAGTTGCATGGGTATTCATTTTGTTGGAAGATGTTGTATAGGCGGTCTGTTCAAGACAATAAGAGAAGCCCTCCTGTACATGTTGTACAAGCCAAGGTCTTTTCAGTAGTGGTCCTCTGCTACAGGCTCCCTTCCCTGTAATTCTTTTTATGTTCATGTAATTTGTAAATGACCAGTTCAAATTGTTAAATTGGGGGGGGGGGAGAGAGAGAGAGAAAGAGGCTGGAGGATAGAACATATAAAAAGTGATATCTCAGCCTTCTTATGGATGAAAGCAGCATATCAAAGAAGGACCATGGCAGAGGATCACAAGAAATAGAAGCAGGATTTGATTGTGCCTTAGCATGTAGCAATAGCCTGGCTAACTTTGTTCACAGTCAGAAGTTAAACAGAGTTAGGTGCGGTTAGTATTTGACAAATCTCTTCTGAATTTTTGCCAAGTGGATGTGTCCATGAAGTTACTAGGAGTTGTGCTTGGCTCAAAGGAGATTTTACTTTTATGTAAGATACTGCTGATTTCTATAGGATTCAGATGAAAACTGTTTCTACTAGGCTGTTTTATTTGAGGATCAATTAACGTTTCCTAAATTCTTAATTCATTGGAGCCAATCTTCTCATTGGGACACTTCTTGCCTGATATGCCAAAATATAGTTATTAGAAATACAAATATCAGAAATAAGTAAACCTTCAATATCTATCAACAAAGGAAAAACACTTCTCTTTGCAATGTATCTTCAAAGCATATTTATTCATTTGAAAAGACTTAGAATTTTAACAATTTATTCAACTCACATTAAATAACATTATTACATTAAGCAATAATAGCAAAAATAGCATCCGAGAATGTGGCTCTGAAACTAAAGCACTAATGGAGCTTTGCAATTATTTGCATGGAGGGGAGGAGGGGAGAATCTTGGGTAAACAATTCTGTTACTTCTAAATGTCAGCAAGCAAGCCTTGCAGCTGATTCGGAAAGAATTTTATTTCTTTTTCCAAACAATTTGTGATCCCACATTTTCTTGCAAAAGCTGCAGGCAACCATGTACCTTCTGATTAGCTAATAATAGATTACGTACTGCATGCACATTATGGTTCTGATTCTGTGACACTGGGCATGTTGTTGTAATAAGATGTGGAGTCAGATTAATATGCTTTTTGGATCGTATCAAATTATTTTTTTTAAAAAATGAAGTATCAGGCTGGGTATGCAAATATGCTTCCTTCAAAACAAGTTTTTCATATAATAATTTATTAAACATTACAATTAAAGAGATAGAAACTAATAGAAACTTAGAAAAATAAAAGAATAGAAATAGAAAATAGAAAATGCAGAGAATAAAAAATAGAAAATAAATAAAAAATAGAAAAATAGAAAATTAATTAAAAATAGAAAATTAATAAAAAATAGAAAATAAATAGAAAATAAATAAAAAATAAAAATAAAATAACTAAATAAGTATATTTATAATAAATAAAAAAACTGTTGCATCAGGAGAGAGAGACATATTTGCAATAGTATCTGGTAGCCAAATATATACATATGACAGCTTGTTGCCATGTACAAAGAGCTTAGCTTTCCTTAAGCTGGGACCCAACAGTGATGCTAGCTGAGAATTCTGAGAATTGTAGTCCAAGCCATCTGAAAGCTACCATGTTGAGGGTTGGTGATGGAAGCTCACAAAAGAACAATGGCTAATATCCATAGCATATATTCTTTGAAGGGACTTGCCTCTAGTTGGTTCCAGGAGTTACTCAATCATACTGAATGAATATTTCCCCAAAGCACATAATTCTGCTGAAAGTTGCATGGCCACATTAGTGCATAAGGAATCATGAAATGTGATCCTAATCCGTGAACAGGAGCAGGAGGAGCCAAAGCCTCTACCAGTAAGGAAGAACCCTGGAAGAACAGAAGAAGGACATATCTGAATATTTGATTTTTTTTTCTTAAAAAAGCAGACTCAGGTGTTGTTGTTGTTGTTCAGTCGTTTAGTCGTGTCCGACTCTTTGTGACCTCATGGACCATAGCACGCCAGGCCTTCCTGTCCTCCACTGTCTCCCGGAGTTTACTCAAATTCATGTTCATTACATCAGTGATGCTATCTAACCATCTCATCCTCTGCCGTCCCCTTCTCCTTTTGCCTTCAGTCTTTCCCAGCATCAGGGTCTTTTCCAGTGAGTCCTCTCTTCGCATTAGGTGGCCAAAGTATTTGAGCTTCAGCTTCAGCATCTGTCCTTCCAATGAGCAGTCAGGGTTGATTTCCTTTAGGATTGACTGGTTTGACCTCCTTGCAGTCCAAGGGACTCTTAAGAGTCTTCTCCAGCACCACAGTTGGAAACTGTGCAGGTATAGGTTTATATAAATATGTTATTGTAAATAAATTAAGTTGTTGTTTAACAGAAAGTCCCAGGCTATTTGATAAAGAAGCACATGGTACTTATCTTCTTGGTACCACTGAGACAAATTTTTCCCCATTGTTTAAAATCATAGAGCTTTTAACAGATTGTTCCATACAATGGAAGATTATCAAGTTCCCCTTTGATGTGTGTATGTATCAGTCAACATATCTCTATTGATGCTGACTTGCATGGTGAAGAAAATTGTTTTTTGCTGCTTTTGAAGCTGTACACACAATGAATTCATACACTCATGCAGAACTGCTTATCAGGCAAACTGTGCATCAGTAATGAATTATGTTTATAGAGAGATAACCGTCACCACATTTGCTCAAGCGGTATCATCGAGAATCTGGCCTCTTTTGCTAACAGATGCACCTTTCACTTGTCATTCATAACAACTATCCTTTGTAGCTTTGCATTTTTATCTACTCAGCAAAAGTAACCAATTTGCTCCAGCTCTAGGGTCAGTACTAAATTCACTAAGAAAATCCCTAGGTGAGTATCTCTCAGGGGGAAAGTCTTAAGGATTAGGAGAGAAGATAATGATTTGCATTGTGTTCTAAGAAGGCAGAAGGGGAAAAATCTATGAACTCCTAACCCCAAAAGAAATGAAAACTAAGTCTACTTCTTTTTCCCCTCTCTCCTTTCTTTGTCTATCCATATCTGCTTAGGCGTGTGTGTGAGAGAGTGTTGATCTATATAAAAGGTAAAGGTTTTCCCCTGCACAGTCGTGTCCGACTCTAGGGGCCAGTGCTCATCTCTGTTTCTTAGCCGAAGAGCCAGCGCTGTCCGAAGACGCTTCTGTG
Organism: Charina bottae; assembly: GCA_023362775.1. Lineage (NCBI taxonomy): Eukaryota > Metazoa > Chordata > Lepidosauria > Squamata > Charinaidae > Charina > Charina bottae. The sequence goes on along the minus strand of JALMGJ010000003.1, from coordinate 150,260,389 downwards.
GTCATGTGGCCGGCATGATGTGCGTGGAACGCTGTTACCATCCCACTGAAGTGGTACCTATTGATCTACTTGCATTTCCATGCTTTCGAATTGCTAGGTTGGCAAGAGCTGGGGCAAGTGCGGGAGCTCACTCCATTACACGGCGCTCGGGTCTCGAACCGCCGACCTTCTGATCGACAAGCCTGGCATCTTAACCACTGAGCCATCCTGCCCCCATTGATCTATATGCAACCAATAAAAATCACTGCAACTGAAACGCCATTACACACTGAAATCATCTTGAATTCATGCACTGAATATATTGCCATTTATAGTCTATTCTCCCAGGGTACATTTCAAAATGAAACTCCAATTTGATGGGCCAACTGTATGCCATTAAAAAAATAGGCAGGGTTTTCCTCACCCCCACGAATCCAGTCAAAATGAGTAACTTCACAAACCATCGTTTTAACCACCTAACCCCACAGACATAAAACTAAATGTTTAAGGTCAGTCCAAAGACAACACGGGTGCTTTTTAAATGGTTTCCTCCCCAAGATTATGAATGATACAAAAATTTATGGAGCATAAAATTTATTACCATGCTAATGGGTCCCCTTGTTTATATCCTACGACATATGCTTAGAATCACTTGGAAATGGTCATGTTTTTTAAAGAACTGAGTGAGAGGCAATTAGAAGCATTATGTTTAATTATTGTGGAAAATCTTTGGAAGAAATTACTTTTCAAAGTAGATATACTTTTGTAAAGACATTCATTAGAGCTTTATATAAGTCTTCCCTGGCCTGGTGCCCTCCTGTTGTGTGCTGGACTACATTCGATCACCCCATGTTGGGTGAGGATTATGGTCATTGATGCCCAACACATCTGAAGGGCACCAGTTTAGGAAACACTGCCTTACGTATTTAGTTGCTATTGTTAATTGCACTGGTGTTTATGTAACTCAATCTGCAAACGAAATCAGACATACAAAGCCCTATTCATGTTGTGGATCATGAAGAAAGCTCCTGCAGGTATATGTTTCTTTACTAACTTCCGTGTAATGAAGCCACTTTGGATTAACTATAGTCAGGTATATTGGAATCCACAGATGATTAATAGACAAGAGTAGTCCTCTAACTCTCAGGTTTTAGTCTTCATCCCACATTACAGCTTCATATTAAAAAGTAACAAGACAAGAATTGTTGCTACATTTTTCAAGGTTTTTTTTCTGTTTGAGATTCAAATTAATTAATTAATTTATTATTTAAACTTATATTACCGCCCATCTCCCCCAATCGGGGGACCCTGGGCGGTTCACAATAAAAAAACAAGGTTAAAAATACAATACAAAATCATCATCAATAAATAAATATAAAATCCAAGGGTGATGGGTGTTAATACCAAGGAGGGCATCATGGGAGCAGCCAGCCCCAGGAGGAACTGTTGACATTGCCATCCCAAGCAAGGCGGCAGAACCAGGTCTTCAAGTTTTTTCCCGAAAGGTCGGGAGCGAGGAAACCTGCCTCAGCTCCGGGGGCAAGATATTCCAAAGGGCGGGCGCTACTGCAGAGAAGGCATGCCTCCTGGACCCCGCTAGATGAAATTCTTTGGTCGATGGGGTCCATCCAAATTTAGAACTATTTAACCATTTAAAATGATTTTATGGAAATACATTTCCATAAACATGCATGATGGAAATATATATCTCTATAGGGAGACCATGCTAGAGATGACTGCTCATTCTGCTATCTAGATGCTGTTGATGACAGTTCTAAAGGCCCTGTTTTGCATTCTTATGGGCACTAAAAGCAATTAAACAGCTTATAACCACCTTAACATTTCTCTTCTCAAGTCTACTTGTATCTGTTGTACTCTTTGCTCTGACCTATCCTGAACAGAGCACTAACACCACTCAGTCCTTTGTGCCTTTTATCTGGAAGCCTGCACTGCTCTTGTACCTGGCCATTTCTTGTTGATTTACTCCCTACTCATTGTCTTAACCAGAAACTGAACACACTGATCTGGGACAAAAAAAATAGTTTATCTAGTTAGGATTACATCTCCTTAGCCAGGCACTTGGTAACTCTTGTTTCCAGGGGAAGAATTTCCTTCCTTCCTTCCTTCCTTCCTTCCTTCCTTCCTTCCTTCCTTCCTTCCTTCCTTCCTTCCTTCCTTCTGATTTTTAAGAAACCCTTACCTTCAAAATGCTTCACCCCCAATACAGTACAATTACAGTAAGTCTAAGTTCAGTTCTGTACATAGCACTGTTATAGCTATCAATGTATAGCAACAATTGCTGCAAACCATGCCTTTCATGCAAGCTTTCAGATTTAAGGTGGTGAAGGTGAAGCAGATAATGCATGGTTAGGTTAGGTTAGGTTAGGTTAGGTTAGGTTAGGTTAGGTTAGGTTAGGTTAGGTTAGGTTAGATTAGATTAAAGCAGATAATGCATAATTCATTGGCATGTCTATTGTTCAATCTATTTTAACCAAGCTGTTGTAATTCCTAACTCCATGAAAATGTCTTGCTCTCCATTCAATTGTCTTATCCACAGATTAGGAAAATATTATGCAGATATTTCTGAATGACGCATTATTTTAAATATTTATATTTCTTTATCTTTTTCTGGGTAACATTGCCCTACCTTATGCCTAAAAAAAAAATGAGGAATTTGATATTGTTTTATTCTCGATCTAGAAATCAAGTCTGTACACAGCACATGCTTTAATTCTTTTGAACAACCCATAAATGAAGCCCTTGATGGTCCCCTTCTCTGGAATTGCCCAACACCACTTCTTCCTAAAGCCTCTTTCAGTCTGCATTTGGTAAGAGCTGCTTTTCACTTTCTCCTTCTCCCTGTCTTTTCCACAATATCTTTAAGTTAGATTATTTAGAAATATTAATATCAGTAGAGAGCCAGTTTGGTGTAGTGGTTAAGGCATCAGGCTAGAAACCGGGAGACCATGAGTTCTAGTCCCGCCTTAGGCACAAAACCTTTGGCCAGTCACTCTCTCTCAGCCCTAGGAAGCAGGCAATGGCAAACCACTTCTGAAAATCGCCAAGAAAACTGCAGTGACTTGTCCAGGCAGTCTCCAAGAATCAGACATGATTGAACGGATTTTTTAAAAAAATCCATGAGAAGATATGCCATGTACAGAGTATTTGCAGTGTAGAACTTTGCATTATATATAGCTTTTCATTTTACAGTTATATTGTTTGATAAGCTTAGGCACAAAGCCAGCTGGGTGACCTTGGTCCAGTCACTCTCTCTCAGCCCTAGGAAAAAGGCAATGGCAAACCACCTCTGAAAAACCTGCCAAGAAAACTGCAGGGACTTGTCCAGGCAGTCTCCGAGAATCAGACATAATTGAACGGGAAAAAATGTATCAGTAGTTGCCTTATATTGAATCCAAATATTGGTCTGTTCCACTCAGGACTGTCTACCCTGACTGACATCCTTTCTTCAGGTTATCCAGCAGGACTTTTTCTAGCCCTTTCTGAAGATGCCAGAAATATAAACCTCTATAGGCAAGTGTCACTGAGCCACAAGTCCTCCCTCCTGAAATGGATATCCCAGATCAGGTGGCATTGCTGGGTCTATAAACCAAACATTTTCTCTTCCGTCATAGAAATGATTGCCTCCCCATGCTTTTGTATATATGAGATGTGAATGATAACTTTTGAATTATTGTTCATTTCAATGCCTACTTGAACTCATTACTTCCCATTGCTTGTAAGCAAGAATTCAGTTTCTCAACGCACATATATCATAATTAGAGTTGGAGCTAATGCTTCTCAGATTAAAAATTAGACATAGCTATTCCTCAAATTAATAAAACATCCATCTTGAATACCACACTTCTGAGAAAAGGTCCCTCATTCTGGTGTTTAGCCAGATATATTACACTTATTAGGTAGCTTATGTGAATGAATGTGGGATACTCAGCAACAGCAAGGTTTTCTGTATTGCTGTGGAGTGGAGAGAATGATTTTAAAAAGGCTTTTAAAAAAATTTCTTATGTAGCAGTATCCTAATTCTGATACCCCTGCTCCTCCATACATTTACTATACCACTGAGTTTTGGTTCTTACTAGCAAGAACCATAAATCCAAAACCCTTTTCTGTTATATTTATTGTTATATACTCCCATCATGCTATTGCCAATCATTTTTGATAGTTTATTAGTGGTTTTCTAGATACTGTAGTTCTTCAGGGATACTTGTTGCTGATAGAGGGTTACTATTCCAGTCCTTCTGCACATAAAGATTGTATGGGTTTTCGCCTTCCTATTTTATTCAATACAAGGAAACATGGAATAGACACTACTTTTCTTCCTAATATACTGTACCTGATGTACATTTCCTCAAATGAATGAAACTTACTTCCATTGACCTAGAGTTCCTACAACTGTACCCTTACTGTCTGCAGCTCTGGCAACACAAATTGTTCAAAGAGTGCAACTTTCTACTGCTGTAATTAATGTGGCAGAAACTTTTTTTTTCTGTCTGAAAAGGAAGCTGTAAATATGCATTCTTTTTAAAATCATGTTGGGGGATGAATTCATAACTGGTGCTTTTGCAGACATTTAAGCCAAGCAAGAAGGATAGTAAAAAAACAGGGTGAAAACCATGTGCATGGCTCTCTTATATGTTGTTTAAACCTTGTGGCTTTTTAACAGCAACAATCTGCAGAATGTTCCATTTGCTTTCAGAATAAACATGGCAGTAAAGAGCTATTCAAGTAGATGAATAGGTACCACTTCGGTGGGTAGGTAACAGCATTCCGTGTGCCTCATGCCAGCCACATGACCGCGGAAGCGTCTTCGGACAACGCTGGCTCTTCGGCTAACAAGTGGAGATGAGCATTGGCCCCTAGAGTCAGACACAACTGCACAAGTGTGCGGGGGGAAACTTTACTTTACTTAAAGAGCTATAGATGAGCATGAGAGTTCTGCAATGATATGAAATGCCTCTCAGCATGTGGATTCTACAAACAGATGGATACACTGTGAAATTATGAATCAGCTGTTGACCAGTCTACATCCACAAGACATTTGTGCAAAGGTGCAGGTGAACCATCTGGCTTGGACGCAGGAGTTTGTGGATTGTTTGCAGCTTCAGAAATATTGTGAAAACTAGATCAGTAAACCCAGACCAAGGAATAAGCTGCTGTATAAGCCATCATGCTGCTTCAGCTATCACAGGGTCAGTAATCATGGTGTGCATATGTCTGTAGTTCTAGTTGATGATCGCATTCTCGCTAAGCAGGTTTACTGCAAAATACTTTAAGCTGGCCTGTCTTTTTGCTTAACTTGGAAACAGTAACTGTAACTGGTGAGAAATGAAGCCACCAGAATGTCCACAAAAGGCAGAAAATCTTAGTCTGCTGCCCCTCTGGCAAACATAGGCTGATTTCAAAGACTTTCAATTTTAAATTGTGTGAAATCAGGTTGCCCAAAGGACCATTTTCATCCACATGGAATTTCTACATTCTTTCCTTGTATATTTATGCCATCTTACTCTCTTATGCTGACACAGGAACATCTTATCCTTTTATGTTGACACAGGAACACTAGCTACATTGGCAAGTACCTGGAACAGGGTTTTCCAGCAATGGCTCCTCCCTTATGGAACACTTTTTCTGCCATTTGTTTTATACTAGAAAGCATGGGGCAAACAGCAAACTTAATTGGTAGTGTATGTGTATGTGTGAATTTCTCTCTCCATAATACCAGATTCGACCTATTTCCCTTAGTTCTGTTTGTGAACTGGTAGCTTTTGGGAACAAGCATACAGTATATATTTTAAATGAATAAATAAACATGGGTAAGCAGCTCTGGTTTAAATATTAAAGCAGGAATGGTGAACCTCTCGCTTTCAGATGTTATTGGACTGAAACTTCCTTCATTCCTGTGACCATGCTTGCTGGAACGGGAGAGACATGAAATGCAGGATCAAGCTGTGGTGTCCCCAGCCCTGCACTAAAATAAAGTTAGATGATCTATTGCATCCTGAGAATAAAAGTCACCCAGGTCCAGCGTGAGGATCTAAGTCAGTGTTTCTCAGCCTTGGCAACTTGAAGATGTGTGGACTTCAACTCCCAGAATTCCCCAGTCAGCCATAGGAATTCTTCAATTCAACATCTTCAAGCTGCCAAGGTTGAGAAACACTGATCTAAGTTGTGCTGAAATCTGTGGTTCAGTTTCTCAAAAGTTTTTTTCCTCTATCAACGGGGCTTTGGTTTTACCACCTTGTTCTTTCACATTTTTCTTGGGGGGGGGGAGAATTTGAACTTATTGGATGGTTAGATATGGTAAATCCTGCTGTTGTTGTATTGCTGTTCTCGGTTATCGAGGGTTCCATCACTCTGAAGCCTCCCCAATACTTCCAAAGCCGAAAAGGCCCAATAGGAAGAGATCCTTCACATTGCCTTCAATTATCATTGAAATGAGGCAAGCCAAGAAGGCTGTAGAGCACTGGAGAGATGATAATACACTCATCCAGTTTTTTTCTTCCTTACTGTCAAGTAACTTGGGCTTAAGACCAATAGGTGAAGGTCACATTATTGTACTGTATGGCAGAGTGAGGATCTGAACACTAGTTTTTTATACCCTCCAATTCTAAAACTCTAACCACCAATCTGAGAGCGAGTTTGGTCTAGTGGTTGAGGCACCAGGCTAGAAATTGGGAAATTGTGAGTCCTAGTCCTGCCTTAGGCACAAAGCCAGCTGGGTGACCTTGAGCCAGTCACTCTCTCTCAGCCCTAGGAAGGAGGCAATGGCAAAGCACTCTGAAAATCTTGCCAAGAAAACTGCAGGGACTAGTCCAGACAGTTGCCAGGAGTCAAGACTGTCTCAAAGGCACAAAAAAAAAAAAAATCACTAGCTTGCTGGCTCGCTGTGCACACACACAATTGTTGCTAATACAAAAGTCTGCTGAGCTCTGTATGTGCAAAGTGCATTCAAGATTGAAGAACTAAGCAGTGGTTTGGAAGAAAATCACATTCTCTTAATTTATGCATGTCTCATGGAGTGGGGGAGGAAAAACCCCAGACAGAGACCTTTCCAAGGTCAAACGTTTCTCTTACCAAAACCTTTTTAAGGTATATGCCCATGTTTCTCACTGGTTCTTTTATGTACTCAGCATTCTGTCCTAAAAAGTCTGAGTTTATTAGACATCCATTACAATTGACACATTGCTGCACTGAGGGGTGAATAGATGCATTAGACAGATGAGCTTAATTGGCTTTCATCCAAGAGAAATTAGAGAGAGGGGGAGAAAGACAGCTGAATTTGATTCACATTTTCAATTAGTAAAACTTTCTTTCATTATTATAATGCCTGCTCAAATAGCAGCCACATCATGGTGACAAATCCCGTTATCATGCTTTCTTTAATTGTCTTCCAAAAAGGCTTCCATTGAAAGCATTGTCCTGACTTGTGTATAATGCTGACAATCAAATTCCGTTCAAAGAGACCCAGGGTGGGAGAGGGGTGGGGGAGGTCCGACATTATCATAGCACATTTCTTCTTTGCTGGTAGTTCTTCAGGGTGCAGTTCTTGTATTAGGTCACCAGGCCACGATGACAATGATGTGTGCTAACAAGATCAGCCACCAAGCATCAGTAGGATGCTGACACATCCCATTTGTTTCTGTTTGTTTTTGTCTTCCTCTGCTTCAGAATTTTGTCCTCTGCAAGTATGATACGGCAGAATAAATATATTGATTTTTAAGTAGATAACAGCAGGCAAGGGTTTCATCATCCAAATGCAAATAAAAAGGGAATTAAAAGAAATGGAGAAACGTGAATCCATTTCATACCTTAATCACATGAAGCTATGTCTGTATAATCACTAAGAAATAGGGCCTCACTGATGGCTTTGCACATTCATGGTCCTATCCCCAAGGACATCTATACAGTATGTTGTTGTTGGAAGGCTACCATGTACCAATCGAAGAGAATATTTGTAGCTCAGGGTTGAACTGTGGAGTCCTTGGTTACCATGTCCCCACACCTCTTTTGGGCTCTTGACTTAGAGGGGAAATATAGAACAGGTGTTTGGCTAGTTGCATCCTATGAATTAACACAGGGCCTGTGCCTCCAAGTTGATAGGAAGCAGACAAAAGATGTTGATTTGAAAGGAAGTCTTTAGAGTAGAGATCCTAGCTTGCATAACATAATATTGCTTAACAGCATACTTGGGATAAGACAGGGTTTGGGTTTCATCTGTGTGATACTGGCCCAAATGTAGTGCTAATCTCCTTACTGTTACCAGGAGATGCTTTGTGTGGCACAGAAAGGCTGGTAATTAAGTCAACATCTTATTATATGAAAGTCTTGATTGCCCAAAGCCATGATGGGTGGTGGAAGTCAATATCTATGAGCCCATTTGGTGACAGTGATGGCTTTTGTAAGATCAAAAGGTGAAGAGCATCAATTAACAAATGTTTTTTTTAAAAAAATACATGCAGGAAAGTGAAAGTGTGAGTTTCATTATGAATGAAAGGACAGACATGCACATCAGAAAGTATGAATTGGTATCATCCAGGTTAGATATGAAGGTAGGAAGTCCATAAGTTATGGAACTGAAATGAATGCTATAAATGTTAGACTCCGTGGAAAGGAAAGTCATAGATTCCGTGAGAATGTTGAAAAATTATAAGGCTGCAGGTGTAGCTGGTGTAACTGATTTTTTTTTTAAATACACATGTAGTTTGTTTATGAAGGGGTTGTCCAACTTGCTTAATGTGGGGGAAGACTGCATCTGTGCCTGATGAATGGAATAATCCCATTATTGTTCCTCTGTATAAAGAAGAAAATTGCAAAATGGAGTGTAAAAACTACATGTAGATTAGTTTGTTAAGTGCATCTGGAAAGGTGTTTGGCAGAATTCTGATTGAAAGTTATGAAAGTGACAATTAGCAACCGTGTGGCTTTATGCCAGGAAGGAGGTATGCAGATCATTTTTTTCCTTTTCAGAAGATCACTTGAAAAGTGTATGAATGTGGAAAATAAATTTTATTGTTGATTAAACTATAGCAAATTATAAATGAATAAACTTGGATTATGGAATGTTTGGACAAATATGGATTTGCAAGTTGGATGCTGAATGCAATAAGTGGATTATATGATGGCAATGAAGCATGCATGAGAATTAATGGATTGCTTAGCATGTGGTACAACAGTGGTCAGGGTGGGGGGACAGAAAATAGTGTTGGCGTCCCCTTGGCTCTATAGTGTACTTTTGCATAATTGCATAAGGAATGCTTGTGGTAACATTAGAGGTAAGTTGCTTGGGGATGTCAATGTATGCATTGTTGTTGGCATGTTTCAACAATGTATGTATTTTTCTTGGTTAGATTCTATGGTGCCAGAAGGAGTATGGATCTGAAAATTAATGCATTGTGGGGTGAAGTAGCTGCGTTTACTAAAGGAAATAGAGTGGATGATTGCAAGTTATATATAAATGGCAAAAAATAGAGTAAGTAAATGAATCCGTGTACCTTGGTAGATTTTTTGCTGAAGAAAAAAAGGTAAATGGAGAAATTTAAGATGTATAAAGGCTGATAAAAAGATAGCCGATAGTGTGTGGTCTACTGTGTGAGGAGTGACTGTTAAAAGAAGTGAAATGACTGTGATTGAGAGCGGGTTTCTACCAATTTGGTTATATGGAAGTGTGAATTGGGTATGTTAGGAAAAACTTTAAATTCTATGCAGTGGCAATGGGTTACTGAAGAAGTATCTGTGGTAAAAACAAGAAGAGCTGTCTTCAATATATGAATGGATGGTCATGGATGAATGGATTGTAGGTTGAATAAAAAAGTCAGTGGCCAGTTCAAAAGAAGTCTGTTGAGGTGGCTTGTTCATAAAGGGAGGATGAGTGAGGATCAAATTGCAAAACAAATATATGAAGGATGAATTAAAAGGGTTGAGAGGAAGCGGAAGATTGAGATCCTCAGCATAAGAGGAGTGATAAGTTTAAAGAACAGAGTGTAGGGGTTAGCTTAACCAACACCATTATGCTTCTGGAAACTGCTTGCGAAAGGGAATGAGGTGAAAGGGAACTAGGGAACTAGATAACGCAGGACAAGGCTGTTTAGGATACCAGGAGACACAGAGGCTGCTGATACAGAGACCTTGCACGCTCTCACTAGGAGAGAGTTCGTTTATGCTTTCTTACTGAACTTGGGAGCCTATATAATTGTTGAAGCTGCAATATGGGGTGTGGATCTCTTCCCAGTCACTCAACTGCCATGATGTCTGTAGAGATTCCACCCAGCTTTGCTTGGCCAAATAAACGCTGTTATTTTAACCTCCAAGCCTCGACTCAAGTCTCTTTTTGGCAACCTCAGTAGCTTGGGTAAAAAGTGTAAGCCAGGGACCTTACAAGAGGTAATATATGAAATGGTTTATGGACACAGGGATGCAAAGCGTAGAAAGTAATGAAGATGACCTTGACAGAAATATGCAAGGACTGTTACCTAGGCTAAAGGGGCTGAAACATTTTTTAAGTCCTGAGAAATGAGATAATATACAGATGTGGCTCAGGCAGACGCCTCCATGACTCAAAAAAGGGAGAAGGTAGAGCACCGTCTGCCTTGCAAGATTCTGTTACGAGAGCCACTCTCAGTAAAAGTGGGGAAGTTTTTTTCATGACATAAAAACAAATATATTGTTAAGCATTAATCACCTTGCTGTATTCTTCATAATGTTTTTTTTTTCCTGCATAGAATTTTTAAAATGAAATATGTAGGGTTAGTTATTATTTATATCGACTTTTACTACGTGCAGTTATTTGGCAATTGTATTGTGTATGATTGCAGGTACATAAAATAGAGGTGGACATAATTAACTCAGGTGTATATGTAAATATATCAATAAAATGTTTTAAAATAAAACCCTCTTTAACAAGATAAAATATTAATGAAAACAATGATATAGTTGCTGCTATTTTTAAAATCTCCTAGGCACTTAATTCCATTTTGTCTTCCTTTCTCTTCTATATACACACACAGTCTCACTCTCCTTGTCACTGTTGTCTGGACAGGCTGGCTGCTAGTTCCCTATACCCCAAACACCACCTATTTACTTCTATATCTTGTTCCCATCTGTCACATAAGGATTAATTAAAATTATAATTTAAAAGCTGTCATGTGCTGGTCCTACAAAGAAGGCAATATTATTCCAGATCAGGTTAAGGATTTTTTTCCCCCATGTTACAAAACTTTTTTAAAAAAAACACTTGAGAGAGAGTCTGGCAAAATATCACCAGTGGATCCCGTCTTAAAATAGTCTCGTGTACATTAATTGGACTTTGGGTGTCACAATTTGAAGTCTCATGGCACGCTGCTGAATTGAACCAGACTAAGATATAGTTAGGGGCGTGGTGGCTCAGCGGGTAAGACGCCAGGCTTGTCGATCGGAAGATCGCAAGTTCGGAGGTTCGAATCCCTAGCCCCGCGTGACGGAGTGAGCTCCCGCACTCGCCCCAGCTCTTGCCAACCTAGCAATTCGAAAGCGTGCAAATGCAAGTAGATGAATAGGTACCACTTCGGTGGGTAGGTAACAGCGTTCCACGCGCGTCATGCGGCCACATGACCATGGAAGCGTCTTCGGACAACGCTGGCTCTTCGGCTAACAAACGGAGATGAGCACCGGCCCCTAGAGTCGGACACGACTGCACAAATGTGCGGGGGGAACCTTTACCTTTTTAAGATATAGTTAAAATCAACCCACAGAAATTAATGGGACTTTGATCTTGACAAATACAAGTGGGTTTTCTTCAATAAATCTAATTGAAATTTACTTAAAATACCCCACTGTGTTCTTATGATATATTCCCAGAATAAATGTGCATAGCCTAAACCTGTGATCCTAAGCATACTCATTAGGAAAAAAATTCCTACAGAACACACATAGGATTGCATAGTATATTGTATCTTATTTAAGGACCATTTATTTCAGTTGGATATACAATAGCTTTGTATAGTTTGGATTCTCTACTGTATTTCTTGTGTCTTAAACGCAACATTTGACAATTTTCAAACTTAGACCACATTTTTATTACTAACTGTACAATAAGCTTCTCAGATAGGAGTTATTCTATATGCCTTGGGGAAAATTGCATTGCAACATTCCAATCACAGAGAAATGAATGATTCCAGTAATATTTCTCATTTTAGATATGAGGCATTTCCCTACTCCCATTAATCATGTTCACAGAATATAGTGCACAAGGGTCTTCATTTTATTACCATATTTGGGTAAAGAGAGACAATAACTATGAATATAATTTTGGCGATTAGTTCCAATAAACCAATCATCTCCACTGTTCATTAAAATATATTTGTTTATTTATTCAGCCAACATGGAGGATAATTACTCATTTTCCACTAGTAGATAATACACTTTACATTCAGATGGTTTCACATATGTCCTTACTATAGAGCTGAGTTATACAGTACGTACTTAAGTGCGCTATTAGAATTGGAAACTTCAGATTTCCACTGGTTAGGCTGACCATATTTCCCTGAGACGGAAACGGGACCCTAACGCACGCACATGTGTGCGCCGGCACACCGGCACGTGCACGCAGGCACACACGCTGGCACATGTGCACAGGTGCAGGCATGCACACAGGCACACGCGCACAGGCATGCAGACCAGCATGCGTGCGTGCGTGCAGGCACGCACACCGGCACGCGCGCGCGCACGCATTTCATCCCTTCAAAAATGGGACGAAATTGAGTTTTTAAAGAAAAATACGGTACAGTCCAGAAAAGGTAGAAAAAACGGGACTGTCCCGTTCAAAACAGGACGTATGGTCAGCCTACCACTGGTCCATGGTTTATGCAAAAAACAAAACAAAATAACTCTCAGTCATTCCTATAAGGGGAGTTGGAAAAACATTAAGCTTTTGCTGTTAAAAAACCTGAAGCCCAAGAGCCAGGAGGCATAGTGAGGCAGGAGGTCCTGCATGGAAAGAGACCTCCCAGAAGTGCTTCAGAGCAACAGCCTTTCCAAAGAAAAGTCTAATTTTATTGCTCAGCCTTTGAATGCTGCTGACATCATGGGGTCGCAAAGATCTGGAGAAGCTTTCAAACTGGTTGAGAATCCTCATGTGACGTGCTCCCTGTGGCCTTCCAGAACTGTATGATTAATCAGCTTCTAGCACAAAGGCCTACCCACTACAGATGTGTTGTATTGATCCTTTTGTACAGAACGCATCGTTATGCAGTTCCTCTCAGGTAGAGTAGGACTCTTTCCAATAGTGCGAAAGTAACCAGAGATACCTCTTTGTATCATGCCTGAAACTACAGGCGAAAAAATATTATCAAAGACTCCTAGAAACATTTCAGTATTCTGGACTCTCCAGTTGCTGTTTCCAAGGCAATAAATTTCTCTTCAACCTGATAAAATAGGGAACATGGCTTTTAGAAGGTAACATGTTGTGCTGTATTTTACATCAAACAAAATAGGCTCAACCATTGCACAGAGAGCATCCGGCAGACATGATAAAACATATATCTGCAAGTAAACTGGAATATAAACACATAAACAATGTGCCTTTATTTATATCTCAGCTCATAAATTCTCTTTCTTTCATCACTTATGGGAGGTGTCAGAAATCCAATTATATATACAAGCTTTGGAGAATATGTTCACTTCACAGAATATATTGAGGACACACACTTTTATTTGTCATTGTGTCCTGTTCAGATGTTCTCCCCACCGCTAATAATTAGAAGCAAAGATGAATACATTTCCCTTTCCCTCACGGGTTCATTTTTCATCTCCATCCTTCCCCCATTATCGGCCACTTTCTTTCTGGTGGGGGGAGAGGACAACTGCATGAGATAGGAATAGGATGGTCACTCCCTTTGTACAGACCCATAGAGAGAAACAGTGATTGTTCACTCTCCCATCTACTCTCCCTCCTGTCCACCCTTTTCAAGTAGCATCTGTGAGCATTCATCCTCCAGCAAGAAGCAGGCTAGTCAATTCCAAAGTGTTGTTTTGAGGGCATTCTTGGAATGATGCCTAATGAGGTGGCAGTGGCAGTTGCTTGTGTTGGCAATCACAACAGCCACTGCATAATGTGTCCCTCTGAGGACCACTTCAGAGGGCTGCTAACAGAATGGCCTGGGAGAAGCCAAATCAGATACCTTAGCTAATCCAGCTAAGTGGGTGGGGTTTGGCTCCAGTTCATTGACCACCTTGGTCCATCACTTGAAGCAGCTGCTTCACTCCATCTATCAGTAGGGCTTATGTTGGACTGGAGTTCCAAATCATGAGCACAGCTTACTTACATAGCAAAAACTCTCTGTTGTAAAATTTGCCCACCTTATACATGGAGATCAGAAGAAACAAGGATACAATTGTCCATGTTCCTCTTCTCATGTATTTCTAATTTTACAGAGAAGATTTCTAAAGTGGATTTGTGCTTTCACATTGTTATGGAAGTATACTTTTTGCCCATAGCTTCTTACCAATGGATAGGTTCATGAAGGACATAGCCATGTTCCAGTATGATTGTACCCTGTTGGATGAAGCTCATGATGCTGGATAAAGATGACTGTTTCCATCCACATCAACCAAAGCCATCATCTTTAACAGGGCCTCATATATACAATGACATATGAACAAACAGGAGCGCGGTGGCTCAGCAGGTTAAACCGCTGAGCCGGTAGTCTGCCGACCACAAGGTTGGCAGTTCGAAACCGCGGGGCGGGGTGAGCTCCCGCCACTAGCTCCAGCTTCTGCCCACCCAGCAGTTCCGAAAGCATAATGCGAGTAGATAAATGGGTACCACTTCGTGGGTCAATTTGCCGGCGTCCAGCGGAGGGTCGTCCTCCTCGAACCGAAGAAGATCTGGGAACCCCGATAATGGCGGCGGAGAACGACGGATCCAAATCAACAACTTCCTGGACGTCAGCAGCCGGCGCGGAAGCGAGGCATCCTGGGACATGTAGTCCGATGCCTGCAGCTGAAGAGCCGGTTCCTTCACCTCCTTCCCATCGCGCGGTTAAACATTGTGTAAAAGATTGATTATATATGATTGTATAATATATGAATTACATGGTTGTAAGCCGCCTAGAGCCCTCCAGTAGGGAGGGGATAGGCGGGGTATAAATAAGATATATTTATTTATTTATTTATTTATTTAAACTGCATCCACCATGCTTGACTGGGATGACTAAGTTTAGTCATTTAGTTTTAGAGTTTGTTTGTTTATTTATTTGTGACTTCAAGGCAATCTTGACTCCTGGCAATTTCTTCACGACATTTTTTGGCTTACCATTGTCTTCTTTTCCTAGGGCTGGGACGGAGTGACTGGCACAAGGTCACCCCTTTGTGCCTAAGGTAGGACTAGAACACACAGTCTCCTGGTTTCTAGCTCAGTGTCTTTAACCACTATACCAAACTGGCTCTCACATTTATATTAAAAGCTCATTTTAAGTCTGGTCCATGTCAGTTTCTCATATTCTTATTTACAAACCTGTTCCATTCTCTTTCTGCATCCATCTGCATTTTTTATTTAAAAAGGCAGAACAGTTCATATTTAAACATTTGAATACATATTTTTGAATGCATTTTATCCTAAAAAATGCTCTAATAGTTTGAGCCCTAAAATATGCTGTTTTGTTCACAGTATTTTCATACGTATTTCAAAATTATGAAAAGTGCATAATTCACATTTTTGATTCACATCATCCAGGAATCTGGTCTGCCTTTTCTTTGAAATGCAGATTGGCTGAGATCATTTAGCAACTCTAGTTTATACAAAGCCTTTCAAATTACTTGTTGATGTGTCAAGCTACATACAGGGTATACAGAAATTTAAAATGGTTGAGGCTGGGCTGACTGTTTGACACTTGTGCCTCCTCTATCAATCTTGGCAAGACTATATGGAGAGGATACAACAAAGAATTGGAGGAGAGAAAGCAAAAGAGAAAATTGCATAATAAAAGATACATTGTTTCTTTCCAGCAACCAAATTTCATGGAACCAATAACAATACCTTTACTTTCCATAGCTTTTCTTCTGGATGTGTGTAATTTGTTCCTTGCTTCTCCTACACTGCTTCTTCTCCTTTTCTTTAGAAGAAATAGTGCCCTCACCCTCCCACTCTTTTTCGTCCCTGGGCATCTCGCCTTGCAGAAAATTCTGTTAAGTTTCTCAGTACTGGAGATATGGCTTTGCTACCAATTTCAAGGCAAGAATCAACATCTGGAATTATAAATATTAATAGCTCTCTGTTGCTGAAGCAAACATTGTTCTCTAAATACCTAGTTTTGGGTCTATAGAAGTGCGCTCTCTCTCTCTCTCCCTCTCCCTCTCCCTCTCCCTCTCCCTCTCTCCCTCTCTCGCCTTCCTCCCCTACCCCTGCATTCAGGAGCAAAATGTATGCCCTTGTTTGTGATGTTGTATATATTTGAAAACTCAAAGGAGATCACTGATTGACAAAAATTTTTTTATTTATTATTGATTTTTTGGGGTGACATCGGTTTACTGATATTAGAATTCTCATGTAGAGATTGATACAGACTTGGCTGATACCAGCATAAATCACTATCATTCTTCTTTTGAGATTAGATCAAAAACATAATTTATGGCTGATGCATGTTTTCAGCAACTATATATCCCATAGCCACACTTACTAAGCTATTGGCCTTAAGAGGAAAAAATATAAAGGAATTACAACATTTTAATAAAGATTATGTGGAAGATAGAGAAATTAGATGGTGGCGGGAGAGGGGACTCGGAAAAAGTGTTTTCTGGATCTGAAATGAATCTGTTATGCAAATGTTCTCAAATTCTGGTCTGCCTCTTGGTCTGTCTTTCTCCCTTGAATTATTTTGCATACCTTGGCCTAACTTGGTTGTAGAATTGAAGTAAACAATGAAGCTGTATGCAAACAGAGACTCTGGCAACATTGCAGAGATCTCTGGGGCAGCCTCCTTATATTACATAACACAATGCGAAAGACCAAAGGTGTTTGTATATTGAAAGAATTTTTTTAAAAAAGGAACCAAAGTGGAAAATTCCTGTAGCTTACAAGAGAAACATGTCAACTTTGTCATGATCTCCCTGACACCTTTTGTGATACTCTTTGGTGCTGTTTTACTCAATATCCTTGTTGAGGGTGGCTTTGGTCCTATCTGAAACTTTTGAGAAGAACATATTCCTAGTTTTATGGTGAATGCCTGTGGGGCACAGTTAAACCTCTGCCATCACAATCTGCATCCTCAGGAGATACATTCAATGTAACTCAGATGCCTCTGAAAGCAGCAGAGAATGTAGGAAATTATTTAAAAAACTGCATAGTAGTCGCAATAAAGAGAACAGCATATGTGATTTAACTGAATTTGTCTGGAGTCCAATTAAGCGATAAGACACTATAGGGCGTGTCGTATTACTAAACCATTAATGTAAGCCCCTGGAGTACTGTGAGGCAGAAGGCCAAAAGAAGTGTCTTAATGGCCCAAAAATGCATGCCTTGTCATGTCCCATTGTTTCTGCAGTAAGAACTGTTCACCCTGGGAAAAAAATGCCAATAGGAATGTGTGAAGGCTAACTTGGAGAATTAAAATGTAGGTTATTAACCTGGGTTTTTTTCCCATTATCAAATAGGGCCTCTCATAATAAGTGAAAGGAATAATCATTCCTGCAATCCCAATATGCAAAGATGGGGAACTGGTAGATCTCCAAATCTGACTGAACAACAACTCCTAGCAGTCGCAACTAGCTTAGCAAGGGAAGCTGGGAAATGTAGTTCAGCAACATAGGAAAGCCTTCGGTTTCCCATCTTTTCCATAAATAAAAACTAGTTACATAATGCCATTGCTACTGCTGATTGCAGGTATTGCTATCACTTACTGCAGATACAGAAGCCTTTGAAATTTAGGACAATTTAGGACACAGCCTTTGAAATAGGATCAGCAAAATATATGAATCCTCTCCATGTTAGAAACAACACTGTGCTTACTAACACAAACCTGTGCAACATGAAGAAAATATCACAGAACTATAAGGTGTAAGGTAAAGTAAAGGTAAAGGTTCCCCCCGCACATTTGTGCAGTCGTGTCCGACTTTAGGGGCTGGTGCTCATCTCCTTTTATTAGCCGAAGAGCCAGCATTGTCCGAAGACGGAGTACAAACCACTTAATATTTGGAGTCGAAATCTCCTTATTCAGGGCTTAGATCCTGTGATCTAGACAGTATGAAAGAAGGAACTTGAGAGAGTGATCCAGTGATAGTTAGAAAAAGAGGATACAAACCACAACCAGGAGCCAACATATTTTGGGATGCTCTTGAGCAACAGTAGACAAAATATTTGCAACCCAAAATTAGTGAGATAACACTTCAGAAAGTTATTCCAAATCTTCCATCTTCTTCAAGCTTTCTGGGGAGTAGCAGTTTTCTTGCAGAGCTGTTATGATTGTAACTTGGAGCGAGATAGAATTTTTAATTTATTAAAATGAATGCCGCTTCTGATATGAACCTGCTTATGCATTAAAATTTCAAAGTAGGCCCCTGTCTTATGAAGGAAAACCATATCTAGATATAAAAACAGAGCCTTCTTGTGGTTGGTGCCCTAAGCTGGACTCATCTCTCCTGATGAAGTTTGACTGGGAGATCACAATATTCCCAGCATCAGATCAAAATATTTTTGTTTGCCTAATAATTGATTAGAGGCAGTGTGGTGTAGTGGTTAAAACAGTTGAATAGGAGTAGGGAAACCTGAGTTCTAGTCCTGCCTTAGGCACAGAAACCAACTAGGGGTGACCTTGGGCAATAGGAAGGAGGTAATAGTAAACCACTTTCAAAAATGTTCCCTAGAAAACTGCATTAACTTGTCCATTATAGTTGCCAGGTGTCAAGTAAGTCTTGAAGGCAATAATAATAATTGTCCATGATGCTTCTGTGTGATTTTGTTTCATTACAATTGCCCTTAGTTTTACTATATACACGATACTTGTTTTTACTGATTTTATACAATTTTATTTGTCATTTTATACTCTTTTACATATACCACACTTAAGTCCAGGTACTCTGAAAGAGAGAGAGAGAGAGAGAGAGAGAGAGAGAGAGAGAGAGAGAGAGAGAGAGAGAGAGAGAAAACATTACAACTTTCTAAACCAGAGCTTCCCAAACTGTGTGTCGCGACACAAAAGTGTGTCGCCACACACAGTCTGGTGTGTCGCCACACAACCCGGAAGCGCTGATCATCATCAGCGCTTCCGGGTTTTCCCGCGGGGACACACCAACGGCGGCACGCAAAAACCCGAAAGCGGCAGCAGCGCTTCCGGGTTTTTGCGCGCTGCCGCACTCTTCCAGGTTTTCCCGCGACGACACACCAACGGCGGTTGGTGTATCGCCGCGGGAAAACTTTGGAAAGCCCTGTTCTAAACTGACCTTCATCCAAAATAAACAATAAGCAAACAAAATACAATAAACATGGGCCATGAGATTTTCCCTCCAAGAATTTACACATATACTTAGAGATTGGCCTTGATTTTCCTTCAGCCACCATTGTCTACTCTACTGAGTGCACATGAGAGATTTCAGATGCACACCTGAAGTAACTTGATGAAAAATATTAAAGTTTGAAATGGTTTTCCTGGGAATATTAAGACCTGAACATCATTGAGAAGAAACATCTGCTTCAGTTTGGGACTCTGCCACTGTTCTTTTTCCTTGTTTAAATGTGGTTGGGATTTTACAGTCAAAACCCCTCAGGCAAATTCATCTAGTTATATTCACCCCAAGCAAGGAGACCAAAGTGACAGAGGCTTCCTATCAATTGGTGTCCAGCAGAACTCTATGAGATTAAGGAGTCTCCATGATTAAAGAATAGTTAATTGAAATGTAGCAACTGGACTATTGGAAATCTCATAGTTAATCATCTGAATCGGGCTTTCTAATGCATTAATTTAAGAGACTGCCTAAGGGAAGAAACCATGTAACAATTACCTAGTCAAGCAGCAATCACATACATGAGGGAGACGCAACTTTTGGCGGGGTGGTGCTGAGACTTACTTCTGTGTGGCAGAAAGGAAGACATGATCTAAAGTGGGCAGGGGTGGTGAAATGCTAGGTTTCATTTAATTTTAGTTATATTATTATTTCCCAGGCCTTTAATTAGTTTCCTTTTCTATCTTATTAAAAATACAACATAGCAGCAACCTTGGGGGTTCTGGGGATTATACCCAAGATTTTGGAGGGCCATGGGTTGTGCTCCCCTGCTGTAAACTAGGAATAAAACTCATTAAACTCAATCTGAATTACTCCTGAATAGCTAGGGGCAGGATTGTACTGTTTGTGTATTTTCATAGAAGAGGTTCATGATCAATAATGATTTAGGAACTCAAATGCCATAAAAGCAGTGTCTGTGCCATAAACCTACGGCAAATTCATAACTGTGTGATGATTGTGTGTAGACAAGGCATGGCACATACACACTCAGGCCTGCAGCAGCAGCTAAGTGACAAAGTGGGCCCACGATTGTCTAAAAGGGATCTTGGGCCCATCACGGTTACATCACTTAATACAAAGCAGTTTTAATTATATGAGGGTTTTAGTAAAGCATTCTCACTAGCTGTAGTTGTGTTATTGGACACCATTATAGAATTGGACAAATACTTCGAATCCGCTTAATTCTATATTGGTGAGTAAATTGCATCCCTTTATAATTCCCAGATTAGCTCTTGCTATCATGCAGTATCTTTTCCCTTTACACAGGAAGAAAAGGGGCATTTAATGAATTAAACAAATTCATAATTTTCTTGTATAATCCCTCTTTCCTGAAAGCACAAGGGTCAAGTCTAGTTTTGGCAAAACAAGCCATATGCAACAAAACAGTCTTCAGTTGCATCTCTTCATGAAGCAGCAGGCAGGTGGGCATATTGTCTTTCTCCAAAAGCTGAGGTGATTTTGCAATATCTGTAATGGTAACACCTTTCCAAAGCAATTCTCAAGTAACCTAGGTAAATCTGATACAAGAGACACATCACATAATTAAACATGCCCCAAAGCAAATGCAACACTAGTGAAAGCAGCTGTAACAGGTTGGTGTGACTAAAAGAAACTACAACAATTTCAAAGCACAATGATAATTGCTCAAAACGATTGATTTCATTTTATGGAATGTTAACAGGACCTGCTCACACACCCCAAAATGATGGCTCCATCCCATTCTGTCAAACCAGATTAATCCAATTCAGGCCTCTCCAGAGCTCGGTTCGTCTGTTTACACAGGCAGGATGGCAGGATCAAAGAGGACCATAAAAAACAGTGGTGTAGAAGATGGAATTGTAGTGCTTATTCTTTCATCCCAACATTGGGCAATTTTTAATTAATCTTGAACAGTTCTTTGTAATGTGTGCTGGATATGCCTTGCAATTTTTCAGAAGTCTTCCCCTCCTCTACACAGTGCTACAAATGGCAAATGTTGCTTCAAATTTTATTTATCCTTGAACAAATTCAGACAGCAATGAATGGGAACATGTATTATGCATACATCTCCATTCTTTCCATTATTTGTGGTATTTGGGGATGGATGGGTATTACATATTTCGAATGGAGACAGAAGATATTAGTAACCCTTTGAATATATTGTACAATAGTGCAATAGCTGAGTTTCCCACCAAAATGCCATAGAATGGCTCTGCTTTTGGACATTCTAGATAATGCTACATCTGAAAGGTTTTCTGTCGTTATTATCTTTGTAAATGCCCATATCCACTTATTTTAGTAATTAATGTATTAATTACACAGCCCCTCTCCAGGCTGATACTGTTTTGCAACCCCCTCGTTTACTTGACCCCATGTCTGCCTCTATGGACAGTGCTTCTCTCTTTCCACTACAGATCTTGTTATTGTACTTTCTAGTTTTTTGGCTTACAGACTGGTTAAATGTTTTCCCTGAATTGTCAACTGCACACCTGGTTGCTGTGGAAAAAAACATCCATTAGTTGTAATGAAAGTGAAGCAGTCTACTGGTTCTGTTGAATCTCTTGGTGGCCTTTAAGACCATCAACCATGGAACATCCACAGGGGTTGAGAGTTGGAGGCACTATTTTATGGTGGCACAACTCCTGCCTGAGAGGATGCTTCCAGTCAGCATGTGTAGCGGGGGAAGAAGTGAAGCCCTTAGTCATTGTAATATGGAACATCACATGGCTCAATCCTCTCTTATCCTATTCATCATGTATATGAAGCTGCTGGGAGAAATATGTAGTATGTATGGCAAATACATATTTACCTCAAACCACTTAGAAGATGCAATGGAAGTTCTGCTCCAGTGTCTAAGAACTGCAAAGATCTGGATAAGGAGAAACAGGCTAAGATGGAGTCACTGTTGGTTCAGAAGCCAGCCGAGTTGAGACAATACCAACTTTAGATCTTGATGAGGTTGTGCCTCCCGAGAAACTGCTGATGGCACAAATTAGGGGTCATCATGGACTCTCAGCTCTGGCTGGAGCAGCAAGTGACCAAGAGGCCCTTTGTCCAACTGTGGATACTCCACCAGTTGCAACCATTTCTGGAGTGGAACCACTGCAACAGTCAGTCACGTCTTTGTCACTTAACAGTGTTCTACCAGGACTGCCTTGATGTCCATCCAGGAACTACAGCAGGTGCAAAATACATCAGCTCACATGCTAACTGGGAGTATCCATTTATCCAGTGTGTCCACATAGTACTAGCACAATGCAAGTGGCATTGGCTGCCAGTCTGTTTCTAGGTACAGTTCAATGTGCTGTTTATCTCCTTTAAAGTCATTCCTGGCTTGGAGCCTGGTTACTTGCAAGTTTGCTTACCTATATCTGAGAAGTGTTTGCAGAAAATGCTTGAGTTCTCATCCCTCATGAGGTAACATATGACCACTTTCTTCAGGGGCTCCCTCTTGTGAAATACCCTTTAAAAAAATCTAAAATCTAAAATCTGCACCTTCATACCTAATATTTAGGTAATTGTTAAAGACCTGATTCTTTCAAAGAACATTTGGGACTGTGGAGTAAGGAATAATTGTACCTCAGGTGGCTGCTGGTGCTATTAATATGGTATATAATTATCAACAGATGAGGCTAAGGTGGAATTTCTATTATTGAGAGATGGTCATTGATTGATTTTTACATGTTCATTTATATACTGCTGATGTTCTTAAGGTTTTGCTATAAGCTGTGTAAATTTGTATGGAATGAAGTGGCACAAAAGCATCCAAAATAAATAAAAATAAGTAATTACATGATGTGGTTTTTGTCTTTGCAATAACCAGAACAACAAAATACCTCCCCTCAGTTACTGCAGCATAATACTAGACAGCTGTCTCAAGACTCATGCCTTCCTGATGTTAAAGATTTCAACTGCCATAAGTCTTAGCCAGCATGTGATCCAATGCATCTGGGAAAGACCAGACTGGGAATGAATGTATTATAGCCAGGTGTGTGTGTCTGACTGCACAATCAAAGCCCCACCTTTTTTTTACACCCAATGCATGTAAAGAAGGGACAGGGTTTCAATCATACAGATGCCATCTTCACTTTTTTGACCCTCCCGCAAAAACTCCGAACTACAGCAATGACGGAAAAAATAGAGCACAAGTCTTGCACTCACAACACCAGGGTAGGGCAGAAAATCTTAATATCCTTTGTCACATGTGGATTAAGAAAAGCTGCATCTGCCCCAAATCTCTCTTGTTTGCATGTTCTGAAGGTGCATGAACTTACCTGCTTATAGCATCTGGTAACTCTATATTTTAAGACAGATTTGACCCCAATATCTTTGAAATAACCCAAAACAAGGAAGATCTGGGTGAAGCTCCTCATCCAGCTGCTACAATTTACCTTTCTTTTTACCCCATCTACTTAAAATGCAAAATTTCTCCCAGCCATCATTTTTCATTTCCATCTTTTGACATAACATTCTGCAAATAGAACAAAAAATTAAAAAATAATGAGGAGAGTTCCCAACTGCTTTTTTTTTCCTTCGAAGATTCCACATATGTGCAAATTAGGGATTCTGTCTGAATATATTCCCTGAAAGCTGTATGGTTAGTGCAGTCTGGGATAAATAATGCAAATGCCCCAGGGCCCTGTCACAGACCCCACAATTTCACTGAGACTTGTAGTTCTGCACCTGGGACTCAAATATTAATGAAGTAAAAGTGTAATAAACAAACCTCCTCTCTTCCTCCTCTCCACAAATCATTATACAGAAACACATTTACACCTTTTCCATTCCTCCTGCTCCTTCTCTTTTTTCCTTCTCCTTGGGCACACATTAAAAAACACTTTATAATGATGAAAATAGACCTGAAAATATCTCCTTTGCTTGTTCAGCAAGTTATTCTCTTACTGGTTTATATGATGGTTATATTTTGGCACAAAAGACTAACTCCAATTCGAAGGTATTTCTGTTGATCTTTTCTTCATATCCAAATATGATAAACATATAAAAGCAAAGATATCCAGATTTGATTCACCTCAGTGAGGCAAAGTGTGATGCAGAGGTGATGAAGTTCTCCATGTTGAGGGATGTTCCTCTGGAAAATTGGGTTAACTGAGAGAAATATGCTTCAGTTAACTATGGGTAAATATATTGTGTGAACACCATTATGTGCTGGGATGATATTAAAGAAATGGATAATCTAATTGTAGTAGATTTGCCAAAGTTTTTTTCATACTTGCAAGTCAACCCATAGAGAATGAATGCTGTGCTAAAAATTCTCCCCCCCCAAAAAAAGTCCCCAACTATTTCCACTGCAGGAAAAGTTAATTGCTTTGGAGAAGATCTTTTTTTTTCCCAAAGGAAAATAACATTTTGATGAAATTCTCATGAGTGGGTTAAGTTCTTGCACTTAACATAAACTGAGTTATGAGCTAGCCAAATGGCATATGAGAAATCCTGTTAGTAATCTTCTCTTTGCTAGCCTAAAGCTTACTGCTTCATCCCTCTTTTGAAAGTGGCATTTGGCCTTTCCTCTCTGCCTTTAGGTGCAAATGCTGATTTTTATGTAAGCTCTAATTTATGTCTCTTTATTTCTATTTTCTATTCTGCATTTTAATTGCTAGGCATTTTGAGTGCTCGATTGAGTAGAAAGTGTGTGTGGGGGTGTAAATTAAATAAATAAATAAACACATTCCTATTAAAGTCTAGGAGAAAATATTTGACATAATTTTTTCCTGGGGGCTTTTTCGGATGTTAAAAAGGCTGCAGAAAAAATGGCGACATGTGTTAAATTTCATGGAGTGGTTTTAACACTGCCCTGGGATTGGAGAAACCTATCTCCAAGCTTGCCCACAGCCATGGAAATGCATTGGGTCACACCATCTCAACCCAACCTAACTCACAGGGGTTTTAGTGTGGGAATACAATGGCATGAGGGAATGTTACATACGAAGCCTTGAACTCTTTCAAAAAACATGGAATATAAATTTAATGAATCATAATAAATAATATTTTAAAACAAAATATACCTAGTACCCAAAGCCACCTCATGATAGCATAAGCTTAAAATCTGGTAGACAGGGCTTATAGGACATTAGAGGCCACATTTTGGAACAGCGTTATATACAGCGAGAATCAGGGAAGATTTGCTGCCAGAATGATTGCTGTAGGGTGCAGTTCTTGGCCTGTGTTTTTCTTGCCCACCCTCTGGAGCGTGCCACTGTAGCTGCCCAGGATCTTGCTCAGAGCAACTGGCTGGCAGGTTCCCCAGAGAAAATTACCTACCAAATGACTGTAAATTAACTACCTAATGATTGTTCGCAAGCCGTTGTCCAGGTTACAGACACATATTAACCTGTGTCCCAGTATGCAGAGTAAATTTACTGCCACCATCTTACTTCTCAATGGCTGCTCAAATGGGAGAACAAAGATAGAACAAGCAACAATATAGTGAACTCTCCCTCTCCTTCTATCTGAGAGTAGAAGGCCAAGCAAGGATATCAGAAAGGGCCCACTGCTTGAGGAGGAAGAAAGCCCACTACTCCCTCAACCTCTGATCCCTTTGACCTCCCATTTCCCTGCAGCAGCAATGCTACCATTTGCTTGCTGGCCAACAAAACTAGGCCGCCCTATAGATGAATCAGAGAGACATACTGGGAGATGGCCATGGCTGCTCCTTGGGCAGACAAGCATTGTGTGCCAGTCTGAGGACTTCTTCTGAGCAATCCCTGTAGCATTGCTAGCAGAGCAGGAAGGGCTTTTGCAGAGTCAAAAAGGTGCAATGAAAGGGCTGCTCTGGCTTGGGCCCAGTGCTCTACTTGTCCTATCCATCGCTTCATTTCACCATGATCAGGTCAGGGGAAGCAACTATGGCTGTGCTTAGAAGATGTTTCGATCATCTTCTGCTGTCCAGAAGCTCTGCCTTCATTGCTCTGCTGCATTCTGCCCACCCCTCCTCTCTTCTCCCACCCTGTGATGAAATCACAATATTTAAGCCATATCTCATGCATTGCAAGAATTCAATGTGCAAGAGATTTTCTTCTCTCCCTCCCTGACCCCAAAATGGGGAAGCACACAAATATATCATAGCTGAAACATTATGCATTCTATTATGCTGTGGCTGTCTATCCAACTTCTGTTTTGACTGAAAGCAGTAGCTACCTAATGACTGTTCGCAAGCCATTGTCCAAGTTACAGACA
The DNA here is from genome assembly GCA_023362775.1 of Charina bottae. Classification (NCBI taxonomy): domain Eukaryota; kingdom Metazoa; phylum Chordata; class Lepidosauria; order Squamata; family Charinaidae; genus Charina; species Charina bottae. Next base: position 150,233,755 of record JALMGJ010000003.1, on the reverse strand, counting down.
CATATTAACCTGTGCCCCAGTATGCAAGCCCACAGCTCCAAACTGCAAATCATTTACTCCTAGATTACAGGGAATGCAGGCTCTGGAAGCTCCTTTTGTATGAAATAACAGCCCTGCTGTTTTAGCCCTCTGTTACAATACGGGTCCACATTCCTTAGCACAGTTCCACTCTGCAAAATGGACTATAAATGTCAGCAGTTGAATAGCATCCAGTAAAGCTAGTGGGGGGGGGGAATAGTGCAAGCTAGCATGATAAATGTGGGGTAAATAACATCATTAAGATAATTTCTAGCTTTAAAGCTCTTTGATCAAGAATATTTTTTTAAAAAAAACAAAAGAAAATTAAGACAAGTCTAGGTTAGGAATGCATATCTTGCAACTTCACCGTGGCTTAAACATTTTTAAAAGATTGTTCTGAATGCACGAGGAAGCCTTGGAGGATCAAAGGGCAAAAATGGTGGCACTTCACTAACAAATTGGAACGTATCCTTCAAAGTAAGAATGATTACATGGAAAATGCCCACAAACTATAACTCTGGGATCAACTACGGATACCCAATGTGACCATTGGTGTCCATCAAGAGACCTGTCCTGCCCAGCTATAACAAAACACGTCTGGAATGTTGCAGCATCTTTATTTTCAAGTACACCTGTGGATTTCACATAGATAAATTTGGAGTTGATAGTGAATAGCCTTGGGGAGAGATTGGAAAGTTTTTTTGGGAGCAGGGCCATCCACGGGGGGAGTCAAAAAGGTCAAGTTGGTAGCCATGACCCTGAGATCAAAACCCTGGCCCTTTTTTTTAACATGCATTGCTTGCACGAGACACATAAGAAGAGGTGGGGTTTTGATTGCTCTGTTGCAGCTGCCATTTTGACACACCCCTGTCTGGAAGCAATTTACAGGTTTGTCTTCTGCTATTCTTTTCTTTCCTGATTGGCTATACCCATTCTGACAGCCATTTCATGAATTAACCAACTGCTCATGACAGTCAATTGCCTTGGAAGTCTTAGCCTCATAATGCCAGATATTCTCACAGGTTGAAAAAGTGGGACTTCTGATGTAACGTAAGTTCATACAATAACTATCCATTCTTTAAATCCAGGATTAGCAAAAGTAGAATGGCTTTGATCATGTTGCAGAGAGTAGATCTTTATGTGGTTATTTTATATCTGAAAGGTTTTGTTTACCAGAGAAATGGTAAGCGAACTCAAAGTGTAACTTGTTCCTGATTTTTAGTGTTAATATCTCCATTTGTAAAGAGTCTTTCAGCCTAATCCTTGGCCTCAATTACTTTTTATTTAACCTGACAAAAATTAACAAAATTTAAGTTCATCATCACTGAATTGTTCCATTGATTTAAATGGGCTGACAGAAAAACTAAAATATATTAGAGCTGTGATGAAGGTGTATTCTGCATTTTCTCAGTCAAGTTCAGTTTGTTTGTTGGGGAAAATTGCTTTCCAATTTGTTTCAATGGAGAAGAAAATTTCAGTGAAACTTTTATGGGTAGGATAAAGTTGTCTGTGCTTTGCCTTAGCTTGGAGGAGGCCAAGAGGTGTTTTTAAATATCTAGCATTTTACTGTAAAATCTTGCCTCCTCTAGTCAGCTGCAGCCATCCTGGCTTCCCACTCCTGAATAAATTCTCAAAGGAAGACATCATGAGAGCTTTTTCGGATCAGGAAGTGGGCACAACCAGGGAGAATAACCAGTGCTATAACCAAATAACAAGCCCAGTAGAACAAAGCCATCCTCCACCCTTCCATAAGACTAAAATATCCTCAAAACTACCTCCAATAGTACCTTGAGAATGAAGTAAGAAGAACGAATAGGACATTTGAGAAACTGGGAAAGAGATTTTGGTCCAAGTTTAATTTACATCCACTTACTTAGGAATATGCTCCACTAAACCCAATGAAGAGATCCAGTTTGGTGTACTGGTTAAAGGGACCAGTCTAAAAACTGGGAGACCGTGAGTTCTAGCCCTGCCTTAGGCATGAACTCAGCTTGGTGACTTTGGGCCAGTCCCTCTCTCTCAGCCCTAGGAAGCAGGCATTGGCCAATCACTTCTGAAAATGCTGCCAAGAAAACTGCAGGGACTAGTCCAGGCAATTGCCAGGAGTCAAGACACACTTTAGGCACAAAAAGAAACCCAATGGAGCTGACTGCAAAATGGCACCACTGGCATCTGCAAGAAGGCACAAATTCACCCCTTTTAAATACTTTTATGTGATGACACTTGGGTAGCAAGTATGGAAGAGTAGAACTTGCATTGTAATGTTGCAAGTCACGTCTCCTCATTTTGGTGTCATTGTGGTTAGGAGCAGGCACCTATGTTTGGCATAGCTCCGATGGTATGCTACCGTGTTTTTAAGCCCCTATACTGTACTTCCTTACAAGTAAATGCTAATGAGGGCAAAGCAAGAAGGCTTTATGGGAGGCTGCCTGTACCTGAGATGGAATGAACAGTTTTAACACACTTCTAACAAAACCTTAAGTACAAAAGGAAAATATTCAACATGTTTGAGTGTTATGATATGTAATTATTTACAAGTGTTGCCAAATTTTCATATTTATCCCTTTGTAGAAAGGAAAATAAAACTTTGGCTATGTTAAAATGAAGGATTACTGGATCCAAGAATAAGGACTGATCTTAGAATTAGATGAATCATCCAATTCATACATAAAACACATTTTCCCTAACCTAAATACAGTTGTTAGCAGGGTGTGTCTTTCTTTTCTCTATATAGGTTTGATATTAAATGCTTGGAGTTCAAAGAATTGCAAAGAAAGCCACATCACATAATTATTTCCTCTCTTTTATAAGTAACCTCCATAATTGCTTATAAGACAGAAATAAAAGAAGCTTCTTATCAACACAAAGTTCTAGAAAGAAACCACATCCCTTTGTAGGATAAATATTTCATTTGGATTAGTGGTATTTTTCTTCATACTGATACTCTAATTTGGGGGGATATGAACGCCCATCATCTCCTTTATTAGTCTATGGAAGATGAGACACAAAAACCATGGGCACTTCCAGACCATCAGCCTTTCTGTCTCCCAGCCTTTCTGATTCCAGTATAAAATGTTCTTGAGATTGATCTGAGCTGTTTTGACTGTTTGTGAGTCTATTCCCTTTATTCTCTTCCTTGAAACCCCTCCTGCATAGAATAACCCAGACACAAAAGACTACGGATGAAAATGATTAGAGTTTATTAGCAACAGACCCAGTTTAACTGTTTGTTCCAGACTACTTGAGATATTTAAAATTTTTGTTTTAGGATCTTTCTTTCTTTCTTTCTTTCTTTCTTTCTTTCTTTCTTTCTTTCTTTCTTTCTTTCTTTCTTTCTTTCGTCAGTTTCAAAGAGAGAAGCTGCCTTGAAATGGAATTTCCAGATCTTTACAAAATACAGGGATGAATAAAGATTTTGTGCAATTGCAAAGCACTGATCACAATATTATTTGGTCACCAGAGAGGTCACCTCCTGACAAACAAAGGGACTGTGTCCGCATCTGGCAGTGGCCTGGTCACACAGTGGGTGAAGCAGGCTTTACAGCAGGCAGAAACAGAAACAATGGGTACCTGTCACAAGGAGCTAGATCTTGGCTAATTGTTAGGCTAAACTTGATAAGGGGCAGAACTATTTGGCAGAGGGTCAAACTATTTTGGCAAACAGTGGCCTCCTTCATTGGAGAGACTCAAACAGAGGCTTGATAGCCACCAAATGATGCTTTCTTTTGCCGTGCAGTCTGGACGCTATGGGAATAATAGTACAACACATCTGTAGAGTACAGAAGATTGCTAAACTTTATATCGCTTTTCCCTTGATTTGTATTGTGTGAGCCTGTGCAGGTATGTATACCCACACATACAACATATATTCAACGTCTTATTAGCAACTGAATATTTGCTTTAGGATTATGCTTCTGTAGAAATAGTAAACATGACTGGAGAGACTTTTCAAACTTTTCTTAACCCAGATTTATTATTCATTGGCCATACAGATTGCCCACACAGAAGTAAATTCATCAAGGGTGGGAAACAGGCAATTTGTACAAAGCATTCAGCATTCTGACAAAGAATACTAGATTATGAGAAACTCTGTGATCTTGTCTTACACATGTCAGGAGTGGCTCCACCATATCCCTCTGGTGTATTGTATTTTGAATGATAGGAAGGAGGGGTGGTGTGGCTGCTCTTGTGGTAATTTAATTCCTGTTATTAACAGGCAGGCACTAAAGTTTGCATCCCATAAGACTCTCACTTCTGTATACAACAAAGGTCAGCTCATCCAGAAAGCAGAATTGATCTGAGCTGTCAGCACCTAACATTGGGGTTTTAACTTCCAAGGGCTCAAAGCTCCAATCATAGATACATTTCTAAACCGGAGGTAACTGGTGGTGATTTCCTTCTTTGTGGAAGCAGCATAAAAATCAGAAATTTTGGTGGTGGGACTCTTTTTCTTCCAAACCAAAGTTGACAACATGAACATACTAAAATATATTAAAGAGAAGCTACTTAAAATATAACAGCACAGTAATAGCCATAAATGGAAAGAGATGATTATATTTTGGATTACTATATTCATTCTTTATATTATTTATCTATTTATTTAGCAAAATTTATAGCCCACCTCAATCCTGATGGATTCTGGGCAGTGTACAATATAAGAAATGAAAATACACAGTAAAAGTACAAAATAAACTAATCCTATGATTCTTTAGTATTGTGCGGTAATGGCACTATCAATCAGCTCAGGTCAAAGGCACAATGGAATAGGATTATTTTAACTTGCTTTAAAAAAGCAGTTAGTGGGTTTGAGCCCATGGACATCTGGGAGGGAGTGAATTCCATAAAGTGGGGGCTAATATTTTTATTTTATTTTATTTATTATTAAATTAATATTACCGCCCATCTCCCCCATCGGGGACCCTGGGGAGTTCACAATAAAACATAGTTAAAACATAAATAATATAAAATCCAAGTATAAAAGATGTTAAAAATGGTAATACTGGGAGGCTTCATGGGACCAGCCATCCCCAAGAGGAATTGTTGGCATTTCCCTCCCAGGCAAGGCGGCAGAACCAGGTCTTTAAGTCTTTCCAAAAGGTCGGGAGTGAGGAAACCCACCTCAACTCTGGGGGTAAGATATTCCAAAGGGCGGGCGCAACTGCAGAGAAGGCCCGCCTCCTGGACCCCGCTAGATGGAACTCTTTAGTCGATGGGGTCCGCAGCAAGCCCTCTCTAACTGATCGGGTGGGACGGGTCGATGTTCTGGGGATGAGACGGTCCTTCAGGTAACCAGGCCCTATGCCATGTAGGGCTTTAAAGGTGATAACCAACACCTTGAATTACATCCGGAAGCAAACCGGTACCTAATGCAGCTCGCGCAGCAGAGGTGTCACATGTGCCGATATTCTGGCCCCAATAACTGTCCGCGCGGCCGCATTCTGGACCAGTTGAAGCTTCCGGACGCTCCTCAAGGGTAGCCCCATGTAGAGCGCATTACAATAGTCTATATGGGAGATGACAAGGGCATGAGTGACTGTTCGGAGGGCATCTCGGTCCAGGAATAGGTGTAACTGGTGCACAATCCAAAGTTGCGCAAAGGCCCTCCTGGCCATGGCTGCCACCTGCTCTTCAAGCAGGAGTCATGAGTCCAGGAGAACCCCCAAATTCCACACTGGCTCTGAATGGGGCAGTGCCACCCCATCCAGAACCAATGATGACAACTTCCTAGATCCCGAGCGGCCATCAATCCACAGCCGCTCCGTCTTACTAGGGTTCAGCCAAAGCCTGTTGTTCCCCATCCAGGCCCCCACAGTCTCCAGGCACTGAGATAGGGCAGCAACCGCATCACTTACTTCACCCGGAATGGAAATATACAGCTGAGTATCATCAGCATATAGATGGTACTTCATCGCATGGTGATGGATGATCTCGCCCAGCAGCTTCATATAGATGTTAAACAGGAAAGGGGAGATCACCGAACCCTCTGGAACCCCACACAAGAGGGGCCATGGGTCAGATCTCTCCTCCCCTATCATCACTGATTGGGAACGGCCTCGGAGGAGGGGGGTGAACCAGTGCAGAACTACACTGCCCACCCCCAACTCCCTGAGCCGCCCCAGAAGGATACCATGGTCGATGGCATCAAAAGCCGCTGAGAGATCTAAGAGAGTAAGGATGGATGCACTCCCTCCATCCCGCCCTCGCCAGAGATCATCCATAAGTGCGACCAATGCGGTTTCCATCCCATATTCCGGCCTGAAACCTGACTGAAAGGGGTCTAGATAATCCGTTTCTTCCAGAATCCTCTGGAGTTGTGACGCCACCACCTTCTCAACCACCTTACCCAGAAAGGGGAGGTGGGAGACTGGACAAAAATTGTCCAAAATAGTAGGGTCCAGGGATGATTTCTTGAGGAGGGGGTGCACCAGCACCTCCTTAAAGGCCGCCGGGAACACTCCCTCCCCAAGAGATGTATTAATCATTGCCTGGACCCAACCACAAGTCACCTCCCGGGCTGATTTTACTAGCCAGGAGGGACACGGATCTAAATGACATGTGGTGGCTTTCACAATCTGGAGGATTCTGTCCACTTCCTCAGGTCCAACAGGATCAAACTGCTCCCAGATAACAGAGTAAGTACGTTCATCTGGCATCTCCCCAGACTGTGTATCACGCTTAGAGTCCAACTTAGAATGGATCTGAGCGATTTTCTCCTGCAGATGCTCTGAAAACTCCTCCGAACGACCCTGTAAATGGGTCACTGATTGTGTTTGACCCAAAAGAGATCTTGTAATCTTAAACATGGTCGTCGGGTGGCATTCTGTGGAGGCAATAAGAGCGGAGAAATATTCACGTTTTCCTGCTCTTACCGCCACAAGGTAGGCCTTAACAGCAGCTGTAGATTGTGTTCGGTCAGATTCAGTCTTCGTCTTTCTCCAGTGGCACTCTAGACGTCTCTTAACCCTCTTCAAAACCCTCAACTCCTCCGTAAACCACGGGGAGTGATGGGCTGAATGAGGCAAGAGAGGTCGCACAGGCGCGATCCTATCCTATAGAAAAGGCCCAACTTCTTGTCCGCACCATGTATATCTTGAGATGGGGGGGGGGCTCTTAACAGGCCATTTCTTGACAACCAGGCCATATGGGCATATTTGACTCTTGCAAGATGTTGTCTGATTTGTCTATGTGGGGCTTTAAAAGTAATGACCAGAGCTTTGGGTCATCTCCAAAGGCTGCCAAACATAGAGCTTCCTAGTGGTTTTCAAGGCCAGCCCCATGTAGAGCACATTGCAGAAGTCAAGCTGTTAAGTGACTAGGGCATGAATGACTGTCTGGAGGGCTGCTTGATCTGGGAAAGGGCACAACTGGCATGCCAGAATAAGCTGAACAAAGACCCCCTTGGCCACAGCTGCCACCTGTTCTTCAAGCAGGAGCTGTGAGTCCAAGATTGCGCACCGCTCTTGAGTGGGGCAGTGCTACACCATCCAAGAGTCATGGAAGATCCAGGGTGCCGTAAAATCCACAGCCACTCAGTCTTGGTAGGATTGAGTCAGAGTCAATTCCTCCCCATCCAGTCTACACAACCTCTAGACGCTGGTCCAGGACCTTGACAGTCTCACTTGACCGGTGACAAGGAGCATGGAATATTTCAAATAAATTAAAGTGTATGTCTTTGTAGTGAATTACCTTGTGGCAATAGAGAACTTTGCATTTCATTGGAACTCTATCCTTCAAGCAAAGCATGCAGGAGGCTGAAGAAAAGACATATTTAGGTGTTCAGGAATTACTTATGCCATATCAGGGCATCCCTATCACTCTGGGCACAATTGGTCTATTCTGATTCATTCACACTCCAGCTAGTGAACTCAGGATGTTATTACTAGGATATTACCATCTCGCACCAAGTTTTTACCTTTTCATTAAAACTATCTGGTTTTACTTGTAATTCTTAAGTGAATAAATAAATAAAAAGCCCACAGCAACATTATAGCAGCACTTGGTTTCCTAAGAGAGTATCGAACATTTTCAGAAAGATCTCATGGGAAAAAAATATAGGAGGAACGAAGGAAGGAAGGAAGGAAGAGAAGGTAATTGGACAGAGATCCCAATGTGGCAAGTATTTTAAAAAGGGACCACTAATGGGTGGTGGATATATTTTAGTGAAAACCTGGATCTGTTCCAGAAAGAAAATGCATTTGAAGAAGAAGAAAAAAATAGGGAAGGAACATGAGGCTGCCACAGTTCTGTGGGTTCTTCTTGAGCCTTATTACTAAGACTAACATACTGCTGGGTCTTATTAATTTTTCACTTAAAGCCACGCACAAAAAATAGTTAATTATTGAAAATGCATTTCTGTCTGATGCTGAAAGGCTGTCTCTTTCAAACAGGTGACTGGCTCAGATAACCCCAGAAGGCACTTCTGGGACTTCTAAAGCCTTGATCAAAAATTTCTTTTTTAATTTGATAAGAATAGAGGTGATTAAAAGTGGAGAAGATGGCAAGACTAATGAAAGCTCCCCTCTTATGTCCCCCAAGAATTGGAATAATTGCTTGACTTCTTCATCTTCTTCTTTATGAATATTTTCAATGCCGGTCTCCTGCTGGCACAATGCCTATAAAGATCACTGGAGCAAGTGAGTGAGAATGTATGGGTAATATTACTCCCTGCACTGATGGTAGTTCAAAGACAGGAATGTCCAGACTAAATACACAGCAAAGGGATCCGTTCTTTAACATTTCAAGAAGACAGGAACATGACACAACAGGCCAATGACTTCAGAACCCCAAAATAAACAACTAAGCTGAGACACAAAGCAGAGCAGGCACTGAAATTAATTACGCCTTCATCATTAAAAGGAAAAAACATATAAACCCCAGATCACATCACTGGGCAATGGTCAGAATTTCCTCTTTTGGTGGTACTGTGAAATATCTGCTTTATCAACAAACTTGTTACTTATGACCATTGGGGTCAAATCTGGTGGTCTTTTCCCTGGGGTCAAGGTTATTAATCCCTTTGTTGAGTAAAGAGTGCATGGCAGTAGTCTGCCTCAGGCAAATGGTGGTGGTAGTGAACAGCATGGGAATCCTCTGCAGATTGTTCTCCAGTTTTGTTCAGCTGCGAGGGGTGAGGAATGGTTATTCTCTCGCAATATAGAAGCAACGATTAAGCTCCAAAGTAAAAAGGGAGGAAGCATGGAACTAAGGTTTATCAAGAACCTATTCCCTTTGGCATGCATTCCATGCTCCCAGTCATAGGGTCAAACTATATAATCACAGTTGACTCTTGCATTCAGGATTTTTCTTTCACAAGTCGCCAGTACAGAAAACAGGGATAGAAAAGGGGGGGGGGTAATCTTTTGCACCCCTCTGTCATCTTGGTCCAGGCCAGCATTTTCTTCCTGCTACTTAAATGATAAAACATCTTCCTTTTCCTACCCCTTCTTCCACCTGCCTTTTCACATACAGTAGTTGAAGATAGAATTTTCTGCTACTTTCATACCAGGAAAGTGTAGTTTAATCTCAGTTTATGAACTAAATCTAGTTTTTGTATTATTATTTCTAAAGCAAATTATTTATTTATTTTATTATTTGTTTGTTTGTTTGTTTGTTTGTTCAATTTATATAGCCACCCATCTCAGACCAGTGACTGAGCCATAGTTTCCTGATTCAGATATAACAGCTAAGTATGGGTTAACATACCATGGTTGAACCACGTCTGGTGCACGAAGCAGGAAGGAGAAAAACAAAGCAGGAAGACATAATGTTTGTTTTGGGGTTCATAAATCAGAGTGTGTAAAGTTGAAACACAGATACAAATGGTGCATAAAAGTATCAAGGAAATTAAACTTGGATTAACCTTTGCGAATTAATCAGAAATGCAGAAAGATTTTGAAACATATTTTCTGCTAATATCACTCTCACAATCCAGCTTAACTGTGCTTTATAATTATTGCAACATCTTACTGTAGCATTATTCTGAAAGCAGCATTGGAAGGGCAGGTTCATCACGCTGTGATAGAGTGAATGCTTTTCATGCAAAGAGGTGCAGATCCAATTCCTGGAATTTCCAGATGAAGTGCAAAAGATTCCTGCATGAAAATGGAACTTACCACTGGCAGATGGTGCATAAATGTGAGACTGGAACCTGAATCCCAATATTCTGCAAGCAATATCGGTGCCCAGCAATATCTCCTTTTTTTTTTTTAATCCGTTCAATCGTGTCCAATTCTCAGAGACTGCCTGGACAAGTCCCTGCAGTTTTCTTGGCAAGGTTTTTTGGAAGTGGTTTGCCATTGCCTGCTTCCTAGGGCTGAGAGAGAGCAACTGGCCCAAGGTCCCTCAGCTGGCTTTGTGCCTAAGGCGGGACTAGAACTCATGGTCTCCCAGTTTCTAGCCTGAAACAGATTAGTACCTGTCAAATTTAGTCCCTGCTTGATTTCATTATTGCTTTCAGATTCTTTTAATGAAAACCCAAAGATAAATGGGAAGTGGGCATGCTGCAAAGAAAAACACCAGCCTCAAGCATCATCCTGATTCCCAGGAATGCTTCTGGCCCCACATAGATCCCACACGCATGATTAGTAAACGGGGAGATGAAGCCCTCTTTTGTTTGGAAAAACCCAGAAACACATACTGTCAGCCCTATGAGGTAGTCCAGACAAGAAGCACACCCAGAAGAACTAGCTCTAACTTTACTGTAAGGTTACATTAACGGAATCTTGCAAGTGCATCTCTCCCCCTCGCCTTTACAGTCCAAGAGACTAGGAAGGGCCCCTTCTGAGATGTTTGCCACACCCCCATTCTTTCTGCGGACTCAGCTGCCTCTTATCTGACCATTGTCTAGTCTGCGGCTCTCCCTCCTGTCTCCCAAGGTCACTCCCACATACTATTACATATACACACAAAGGAAAGCAGAGCTGGTAAAGAACATCCTAAGGGAGATAGAATGGCAAGGGCCAACCTCATCAGTTTGCCTTCTGGTAAATGGGCAACCATTCTGTGAGAGCACTTGTGACATTTCCTCCATGTTCCAAATGTGCCCACTGGCCCCAAAAGATCAGGTATTTCACATATACCTGGACCAGCCATCAGGTATTGCATAAAGCAGCTTCCTATGTTTCACATCAACAAAACACAAAACAAATAATGTCTCTCTAGAGCTAAAGTGTGCCTTTCTCAAACTACAGGGAATGCACAGAAACGTTTTAGAAAATAAGTGCCATAAGGATGTTCTGTATATACCTTTTCAAACTGAATGGCCAGTGCAGTTTCTGCAATATTTCAGCTCTGTCTCATAAACTGAAATAGATGTGTTTGCAACAGCAGCTGAAACATTAGAGCTCCAACTGAAAATATTTCTGGTCAAGGGCATTCACACAGACACATAGTCTATGAATTCCTTTCATGTGGGAACAGGGGAATTAGTTCTGTGAGACAAGTAATAAGATAAGAGGGGAAACAGAGTCATTGTTCTGTGCTGAGCAAAGCACTGAATTACTTACTGTAGTTGTGGAGAAAAGACATTTCACCAATAAACTATTGTTTTGTGCCTCTCCAGGACCTGGTCCTTTCCCAAAATTGTATCATATATGTATAATTAATTTAGCTAGTTTATTGTTATGGACAAAAGATCCAGGATATTTTTTAAAAGATATATAAAAGAGGTATATAAAACAACCTGTGTATAAGCTAGAACCTACAACAAAAATTAAAAGGGGACACCAACTTTTACCCAAGGTTGGCCATCTTTACTCTTGCTAACAAACAGGTAACATACGAGGCACGTGTTGGCATAAGACTGCGTGCTGCTACAGATGTCCAGTCTTACATCTGCTTTTGGGGGGAGGGAGTGCCTTTAAGTCAGTATTGACTCCTGGTGACTGCCTGGATAAGTCCCTGCAGTTTTCAGAAGTGGCTTGCCACTGCCTGCTTGCTAGGGCTGAGAGAGAGGGACTGGCCCAAGGTTACCCAGCTGATTTCATGCCTAAGGTGGGACTAGAACTCACGGTCTCCCAGTTTCTAGCCCAATGTCTTACCCACTACACCAAAGATCCAAAACATAACATCCAAATACCCTTTCTAGAAAATGCCCTCAAACGAGTATAAACAATGTTCCATGAATGCCTTCACAAAATGTATTTATTTTTCATTTATTATTGTGTAAGGCACCAAAACTTACCACGCGCCTTTAGAGAAAGCCAAATACACGAAGGAGACTTTGTAAAAAGGAACAGCAGCAAGATTTATTTGGCCAAGCAAAGGTTGCCGGGTGGCAGCCAGACAGTTGTCACGTGCAAGTGACCTCTGAATGAAACCACCACCCAGAGCATAAGGGTGCACAAACTTTTATACGGGGAATACAGGCAGGAAGTGAGGATGAGGAAGGTATGCCCATATGTGGGTGGGGTGTCTGATGACCATTCCCTGGGATTGACTAGTCCTTGGGGGACAGGGTCCCTCCCAGAACTGAAGGATTCTGGGATTCACCAGGTCAAGGGGTGACGTGGGTCATCAACATACTTACAAAGGATGGAATTGGGAACATTCACACTAATTGTTGGGACATTCACACCAAAGAAATACTTGCATCTTACAGAGACAACAGTAACATTTACAGAGACATTGGGTTACACAGGCAGGTTGAATCACAAAGGGTCAGAACCATAGAATCACAGTTTAACATATTTACATCTCAGGAGAGGGGAAGCAAGGCATTCATTACAAGAAGGCTAGGTAAACATATTGGCTTTGTCTCAGGAAGAGGATGCTTGACCAGATAGATGGTCCCAGACTGTTATGCATTCCTGAGAGAGGTAGAACTGGTTTCAGAGCTTCACGCTTAACATTTCTTATGCAGTATTCTTTGGGGCTTCCTGAGGCCCATCTCAAGGGTCATCCTTGGGTAACAATTCTTTGGTTCAGGCACAATCTTTGGTTCAGTAATGTTGCATCATGGGGGAATGTTATAGCATGGTGTTTTCCAGGCCAAGGTTTGTGAGCCGGGTTTCCCCATATCCCTTCAATTGAATTTATATTCTGCTTGTTTGTTTGTTTTACCCATCTGACAATCAAGGAAGCTTTCAATAATAAAAAGTTGCGATCTCTAGAATGTTTAAATGAACTGACTGGCTGAAAATAATAAAAACATAAAAGTATTGTTGCTAAAGCAGTAACAATACTTTTAAACCCTGATCTAAAAACAGCATTAAAATGAAGCAAATTAACAACTAAAAATCTGGCAGAGGAAATGCAGTTTTAGCAATTTCCTAAAATAATGGGGGAGTGGGAACCAAACTGGTCTCCCCATTCTACAGCCTGGGAGCCATACAGAGCTCCTCTTCCTGCCTCATTGGCGATCACTCGTAGCCGAGTAAGATTGTCTTCCAAAGGTAAAATTTTAACGGTGGATCCGTAAGTGGCTATAAAGGCCAATTCTGGATCTGCACAACCTCCCACAATGGGGGCATAGGTTTCCGGGTGGGAGACGGTCATGATGAGGGTTTGCCTGACGTGCCTTCCTTTTAGCTCTTTTCTCCTTTTTGCCCTGTACTCGTGCTTCTTCAAAGTCCATAGCGCCATTAATAAAGGATGACCTCCAATTGAAACGCTCATGAGTTAGGGCTTCCCAGTTCTCAATGCTGATATTACACCTTTTTAATTTAGCTTTGAGAGTGTCTTTGAATTTCTTTTGCTGTCCACCAATATTCCGTTTTCCATTCTTAAGTTGGGAGTAAAGTAGCTGCTTTGGAAGACGATGGTCAGGCATTTGAACAACATGACCGGTCCAGCGAAGTTGATGTTGGATGATCATTGTTTCAATGCTGGTGGTTTTCGCTTCTTCCTGCCTATCAGATTTTTGAGCCAATGGCAATGGGGGTATAACCGCCCAGAGTCTACCACGGTAGAGATGGGCGGGGATAAATCCAAATAATAATAATAATAATAATAATAATAATAATAATAATAATATTCAAAAGTACTCTTCTGAGTAGCCAGGCAGGTTTATAGCAACAGAAATAGTCCCACTGTAATCCATTTGGGGCTTTAAAGGTCAGTACCAACACCTTGAATTATACGCAGTAGAAAATTGTAACCAGAACAGAAATCTATGATCCCTGCACCGTGCATTGGTTGGCAGCCTAACAGCCACGTTTTACATCAAGTGCAATTTTTTGGACATGTTTCAATAAAAGAGCCAGGTATAAAGCATTGCAACAGGCAAGACTAGTTGTAAGTAAGTATAACTGCCACTAAGTTTGGCCAATTCAGGAAGTAGGAATACTAACCATAATTCTACAAAGATGTTGTTGTTGTTGTTGTTGTTGTTATTATTATTATTATTATTATTATTATTATTATTTATTGGATTTATATTACCGCCCATCTTCTCCACAAGGAGAACTCTGGGCGGCTCACAACCAAACCATCATTAAAATACAAAGCGGTCCCAAAACAAATATACAAAATATAAAATATCATTAAAATTCTTAAACAATATAAATAGAATAATATGAAATAAAATCAAGATGGCTACAGTTCTCAAATTCTGAGCATAAGGGCCGCTCTCCATCCATGCTAGGGTGCTAGCCATCCCCAAGAATGACCATTTCCCCTCCCGTCCCAGGCTTGGTGGCAAAACCAGGTTTTCAGTTTTTTCTGAAGTCCAGGAGTGAGGGGGCCTGTCTCACCTCTGGGGGAAGGATGTTCCAGAGGGCGGGAGCAACTGCAGAGAAGGCACGTTCCTTGCCAGTCAGAAAATGGGCAGAACAGAAAGACAGGATTTACTGGTATGGTCCCATAAACGCAGAGAGGTTGCTCAGATGGTTTATTCTGATTTCTGCCTATCACCCGTACTGAGAGAAGAACATTAAATCAAGTTAACATAATGAGCTTTCAGCACTGTGACCCAGGAAAGGTGGCCAACCCTGTGTGCAAGTAATTAAAAACTCAACTAGCCCTGTGCAAATATGAGTCCCAGATATGTTGTCTGGTTGCTGTTTTGGAATTCTTAGAACCTAATCCGGGTAACACATCCTGAAGAGAAACCATGGACTGGAGTTTACTTCCAGAGTTCTCAACTGCAGTAAGTAACTTAAATTTGTCTTCTAAAATTGAAGGGCCCAAGCCAGCAACAAATTTATCTAAAGACTGAAAAAGAACCAAACTCGTGCATTTACTGCAACTAAACCTGTCTCTAAGCATAGTGTATTGCATTTGACACATCTGGGAACTTCAAGAAGAGAATGCAGGAAGTTAGACTGAACAACCTTCAGTTATTATTTCTTAGCCCAAATCCCAATAATACCTCACAGGGTTATTATTGTGAAGATAAAATGTGTACATGGAAAGGCTAAGTCAAGTGAATCTACAGTGACGTCTTGTTTGATAATCCCACGATATAACAGTCAACCATGTCTGTGCTGACATTATAGTCTGTTACACAATGACAACCTAGTGATTGACACTGGGATAATGGACCCACTTACTGTTACTATGCTATTAAAGATTATTTTAGTTGATTGTCTGAAATAGAAATGGAAATGTCTTTCCCTAGGCAATGTTTTCTACAATTGTCAAGTTCTCCAGTTCAATTTTCAATAAATATTCATTTGGTTTGTTCTTCAACAATGGTACTTAGTATACTTTTAAAATAATAAAGATAGGCATGCTGGTCTATGAGAGAAGAAATCCAAAATCCATATTTGGACAATGCCTTGATTTGGAAGAACCAAATGATATGAAAAGTATGCAAGCTCTTAAACTCTCCAGAACTTTCCACCAGGCTAAGCGGCTCAAAAAGAGGAATATGGGAGGAGAACAGTTAAAATCAGTTATTACAGCAATGCACTGCCTCAGTTTCAAACTAAATGAATACAAGTGTTGCAGTTTAACAAATTACTCATACAGTAGTATTTATTTCTGCAAGATTTAGAGACTTTCCTGCCAGAAAGAAGTTTCATCACTTTACTATTTATAGGCAAATGAAAAGAGAAATAATTTCAATAGGAGAATGAAGGAAAAACTACAAATAACTGTTTTAGAAAGTAAAGCATGGGAACATTTCAGCACAGATTGTTTCAAAAACCAACAAAAAAAAGTTATCTTGAAGCTTATCAGGAGCCAATAGAACTACACAGCACGCTATAATGCACCCCAAATGAAATATTAAGGAGGCCCACATAAAGTTCAGTGCCGCTGTACTACAGATGCCTAAGCTGGATGTTTTTCCTACAGTCAGCAGAAACCCCCCAAAGTGTAAGTGGTATACAGGTCATACAATCATGTAGCCAACAAATCAATAATGCAGTGTTTTTCATTTTTGGGTGAGCAGCCTGGGCATCCTTTAGAAATGAGAACCAAATTTTGTTTTTATCTCTCAGAGTGCTTGGCAGGATAAAATAGTAGACTTAGAAACTCTCAGATGCCCAGATTATTTAGCTATGGCATTTAATTATTTATTGTTTGTTTCTCTTCTCCTCCTCCTCCTATTCAATTTCTAAACCCCCCCAGCAATCTCAATTCTTGGGTAGTATACAAAACTCTTAAAAACTTGTAATATAAAGCACAGTAACATAAAATAATAGAAATCCTCAGTATTAATAAAAAGAAGAAACACAGCTGGGAAAATCACAATAAAGCCAGCAGGAAAAAAAACATGTTCAGGAACTCTAAAAGTGTTCCTAAAATATGTAGGAAAAGTGCTAAATGTATTCATCTGGCACCAGGAAGAATACCTGGTACTGTTTTTAGACATTATGACCATTACCAATAAGGACAGCGAAGTCATCCAGCTGGCATTGATGATTCCACTGTACTACCTCTTGCACATAGTATCTACCCAGATCTCCTGCCTGAGTAATATTATCAGTGGAGCAGGCAACCATGTAAATGAGTTAAAGGTACATTTTGTAAGCATGGAAATTAAGCATATCCTCTTTTCTCTTCATGTCCATTTCTGACCTTTCCATATGACAGGACAAGTTTGAAGAGCATTCAAACTGAGTGGCACAATGTAGTTATAGTCCCACAGGAACTAAAAATGTCCCACACCAGATTTACAAAATTTGAGCATCCAAAGGAAGTAAAATTAGAAAATAATGTCACATTATTTTCTGCTATTAAGAAAGCTGATCCTAGAATAACTTGTATTATAATGTTTGCAAATATATGTTAGGTATTTGGTGATGGTTGTTTTAATTTAATGGAGAAAGGTATTTTCAGGTACAGGGGTTACATGGTCTTGTAGTTGGTAAATTGGGGTGCTGTAGCTAAAGATATGGAAAGAAGTGGAGGGAGATAAGAGAAGCACCGGACCAGGTTGGTTGGAAAACATCTGTGTGGGATTTAGTTTCAAATTTTGAGAAAGCTTAGAAAGATTCCACTTCCTGGAACAATGAGGCTCCAAGTATTTTGGAAGTTTTGCATTGAATCAGAACCTCTCTGAGAGATCTATTACACTATCTTTTTAACTTGATTTCATGAAATGCCCACTGCAGTCTAAAGAGGATGCACCAGCATCAGATGAATCTGAACAAACATGTCAAACTTTTGTTGCAAACAAAGTCTAGCTTGATAGTAATAATTAACGGTCTTTTCCTGCCATTGGGATGAACAAGGAAGAAGAAAAAAGAGGATGTGATGAAGCCAAAGTGCAAGAACAGATCAAAGGGGGTCACAAAGGAATAGATATGGAGTGACAGGCCTTTCAACATAGCGCAGACCTATGGCAACCAAAAGGAAGGCATAGCAGCAAACAATTTCACCCAGGTAGATGCATGGCAAACAGAGAGGGTGATGGGAGAAAGTGTGGGATACATCATCCCCGTCCACCACATTGTTCCCTCGATGACGCAGAACAGAGAAAGAATCGCCTGGTGTCTGGCTTTACATCTCTACTCTGCTGCCATTATGTATTATAAAAAAGTTAAAGCTGGAATATAACCAAAGACCAGTCCCCCTGCAACCGCCCATGCGATGCACCCACAGTCTTGTTTCCAGTGGTTCTGAAAAATTCTGTGCCTTTTGACACTGATGCATAGATAATATAAAATCTTGACTGTTGTCTCTGTTTCTCTCACTGCTTTTGCCTGCCTGTTAACTGTTTTTTTTTAATGTTTGCTGATGCTTCATAAACAAACATCAATCTATATCTTTGGCTAGCTATATTGCGGGGGAGGGGTGCTCTGATCCAGATGCAGAGATTGACTGGGATTGTTCTGGGTGCAAACTAAACTGGAAATTACCCCCCCCCGTCCTTTTCCAACAGAAAGAGCATGATTACAGAAAGTCAAACGGCCTGCCTAGACCAGATGCTGTTTTCCAAAGACCAAACCTGTAAGATTAGCATCTTGAGAGATCAATGGATGAAAGTGCCTCTAGTTAAGCTGACTGGAGCTAGTTCAAATCACACAACACAGAGGTTCCTGTAGATATCCGTCAAGAGCCCTTATTACATGTTTATGTATTTATTTAAAAATTATAGACCACCACTTCTGTTTTGTGCCTCTGGGTGGCTTACAAATATACATATCTAATGCAATCCAAGCGAACAATTGAGTAACCCAGCAACATAAACACTCTAAGAAACTATGTATTAAAAAAAAAAACTTGAAAGGCCCAGGGTGAAAAAATTGTCTAAGATCCTTCCTAAACTGTAACAAGGAAAGGGAAGGCAGTCTTAACACAGAAATCATTGCTGTTAAGTATACCTGGAGCAGACCTGTAAACAATGTCCCACTGAAAAGTGTGCAGCTGACTCCAGAGCATTCAAAAATGCTCAGATGGCAGCCATGGCTGACTGATCAAAGCCCCACCCCTTTTTACCTGCACTGAGGAAAGGGGCGGGGCTTTGGATGAGCACTTACAGCAGCCATCTTGGCCTTTTTGTCTCCTCTGCAGATGCCCCGGTGGCATGAATGTAGGGGAACTGAAGTAATCTGGGCTCAGCATATGTAAGCTTTATATACCACAGGATGCGCTTAGAACTGAACCCAGAAAGCCAATGTTAACCAGTGCAGCTGTTTCAGCCCAGAGGTGATATGACACTTCTTGGTCTCACCACTCATGACCTGTGCTGATGCTTTCTAGGATAGTTGCAGTTTCTGGACCATCTTTTAGGGCTGCCCCACAAAGAGCACATTTGCTAATCCAGCCAAAGGTCACAAGAAATGTACGGCTTTATATCTGTGATGACTGATAATGTATGTATCATGAAGCTACTATGAAGATTTTATTTAAAATTAGTCATATTTTAATATCCCATTTACCTGGATGGAAGACTGCTACAAATTTAAGATTATACCCCCTTCAAAGAAAGTTGGACAAAAAAGGAGGTTATAAATGAACCAAAATCCTGTATTTTGCCCAGCTTTTCTTCCTTGTGAATTAGCCTCTCCACTAAGTTGTATACAGTATATTCTACTGAGAGCGCTGATTGTTTTTTGCTGTGATTTGAAATTGGTGTAGAGCCAGTCCAGAAACTAATACTTCACTAGGTAGGTTAAGATCCAATTTCAACCCCAAGGCTGAAGTAACTCCAGGCAAACATGTAGGGTCCACATTTCAAAAGTGGGTGAAAGCACAACCTAGCGTGAGTACATACTTATATGCAGTTACATTCTATGCACACGCACACACACATAATTTTCACTGGTACACATGCACATAAAATGCAGTTTGGCTTTACGCCATCTCCATTGATTATCAATGGATGCCATTGTAAATTTGGCATTGAGAAGGGACCCACTCTCTATCTTGTTGCATATGAGCTCTTGTATCTAATTGTCATTGTTATTCCCCCCCCCCCAAAAAAAAAATTGACACAAAGGTTAACCTATATATGGTTTTCATATTGGAATGTGCTTATTGTGGATATTTACGGCACCCCGGAGGACAGCATCTATCCGAAATGGAATATCGAACTGCCATGAAAGCTGTGTGTAGACAGACGCAGCAGGAACTGAAGGACCTAAAACAGAGAGTCATCATCATCTCTCCAGGAAAGTTTTTAAACAACAGACTCTTCTGTCACACCATAATAAAAGCATAAGGCAGCAACACTTTCTAGACTAAGGCATTTTATTTCAAAGACATGGCTTGAAACTAATTTGAGGGCCTGAATGAAATGATTCCAAATACCCTGCCCATTGTAATCCACCCCACCAACTCTAACAGTCACAATTCAGCACAGTTAGGATTTGATTAAGGAAGGCCAGAGATTAAGATATCATGAAGACTGTATGATCTCACGCCAGCAGGAACAAGGTTGTTTCATCCCTTCAGGTTTGTAGGCAGTGAAGCAAGGAGCGAGAGGCTTGAACACAGTCACAGCTTGCATTCTGGGCTACTGCTCTGTTTATGCCAAGGAAGTTGCTTTAAAAAAACAACAGTTGTTTTGGAAAGCAGCACAATTCAATGTGGACTGCAGTGGAAGAGAATTTGTATTTCAGCATATCAAGCTCTTTCTTCTCAAAGAGAAAGTGATTTGCTAGTCATATTCTTTTTATATGAAAAATGCAAAGGGAAAAGACAACAGAAAAATATGGGGAAAATATATGTATGAGGCAACAGAGATCTCCACAGTAGATCAGTCTGTCATTTTTCAAAGAGTGGATGAATATAGTATTCACATCTGAAAATAGCCTATTTAACCACATAAGTGTGAGTGTGTCTGTGTCTGTATTTATTTTCCTCTCCCCCACAGGAAAGCTATATTCTTAATCCTTTGTCATTTGGTTAGTACACTTTGTCCCATATTTCAAATATGCCTTTACTTGGATTTGTCTCGTTTTTCCCAGATCACCCCCACCCCCATTAAACTTCTTAGCTGTTCTTTCCCTTAATGGCATCCCATTTATTTTCTTTACATCGATGCATTCAGGTTAAAGGGACTCTGGAGGCAGAGTATTCATTTCAGAGAGGAGTGCTGAATTTACAGGCTTTGCCATACATCAGAAGCTTGCATATCATTAGCAGAGTCAGAAAACTGGTGCAAAATATAATTAAAGCAATAGCAAATGCTACTTATAGCCTTCCACACCCTGGCATGGACAGCTGGCTGATGTTACGTGAATGGTAATCCAGGATACAGGGGCATCTGCAGGGTATGGTCAAAAAAATCAAGATGGCAGCTGCAACACCCGATTGAAGCTTCCACTGCTTTTTATGTGCCATGCACGGTTGCAGCCATCTGCAAGTACACTGGGGTGGGGGAGGGGAAGCAGGTTAGTGGAAGGTGAACTATTACAATCTTCCTAAGGCACAGTCCAGCCCTAGGTAAAAAATCCACCAGCAGACTTCCATCAGCATTGTAAGATCCTTAATTCTTACCATTTCAACAAGAATGTTATTTCAGCAGCACCCGAATTCCATATCTAACAGTGAACCCCATTGCTTCTCATTACAAAGAAGAATATGATGAATAAGCCGTGTGGGACAAGAGATAAGTGGTGTTCAGTCACAAAAGAAATCTTTAGAGCTCTAAATATTGGCCTGATTGTACTGAGCAGGATTGTACAGGAAAAGGCTATAGTAAATTTAAGCCTCCTTCTCTCTGACTCCCCAAAGTGACTCCCCAAAGTTGTTGCCCATGCCATATACTATATCTTTTCTGCTTCACATCTGACATTACTGGGGACTACTAACTTGGAAATATTTGTGCTCTGGCTATATGTCGATGAAGGTTCTCAGTCATCCAGGTGGAACAGTTTGTAGCTTGAATCATGTCAACTGGATTTCTATTTTCTCAGTGGAAAGGTCACACAGCCACCCTAGAAACATATTTAGGATTCCCTTACTAACTTTGCTCAGACTGAAGAAGCTTCTTGGATAAATGGCTCTTGAACCTTTGCCTGAAAACCTCCAGTGATGGAGCTCCCACGACCCTAGGATGCAGGCTTTCCCCTGTTTAATAGCTCTCAACTTAGAAGTTCAGCCAATTCCCTCTTTACCATAGTTTATGAGGCAGGTAAAGAGCCCAGCTCTAAGATATAACCCATAGTTACCAGGCTAAGCCAAGTGTAATCCATAGTCCTTCGGCTAATCCATCTACCCGGTTTGCATCTCCCTCTATAAATCTACATCCTATTGGTTCTTGTCCTACACTCTTCCCTGTAATAACCCTTCAAGTATTTGAAACAGCTATCATGTGTCCCCTTATCTGTCTCCTCTTTAGGTTAAACATGGTCCAATTCCTTTAACAGTTCTTCATATGTGGCTTGAATCATGTCAACTGGATTTCTATTTTCTCAGTAGAAACGTTTCACTCCTTATCCAAGGAGCTTCTTCAGTCTGAGCAAAGTTAGTAAGGGAATCCTTAAATATGTTTCTAGGTGGCTGTGTGACCTTGCACCTGGGGCTAGGTCATGGTTATTTTGAGATGTTATTTCTAAGTCCCTTTATCATCTAAAGGAGGATCGTTAAGATTACCATGCTGCTGTTGAGCTTGCGAGATGGTCTTAATCTTCCTAGGCACAGAAGACAAAGCAGGGAGGAAAATAGGGGAAAGATTGTGCCTGAGGCCCCCACCTCTATTCAAGGAAGGATTTTCAAAGTTGGCATAAATGGATTCCTTGACCCCTCTCTCAAACCACCTATCTTCTCTGTCTAAAATGTGAACATTAATGTCCTCAAATGAGTGTCCTTT
Organism: Charina bottae; assembly: GCA_023362775.1. Taxonomy (NCBI): domain Eukaryota; kingdom Metazoa; phylum Chordata; class Lepidosauria; order Squamata; family Charinaidae; genus Charina; species Charina bottae. The sequence goes on along the minus strand of JALMGJ010000003.1, from coordinate 150,211,092 downwards.
TTCCTTTAGATGAAGATAAACTGCTGACTCTGGTCCTGTGGTGTTACTTCTCCTGTGTTGGGCCATCCTCCTGTACAAAGGTTGTTTGGTTTCTCCAATGTAGAGTTCAGAGCACTCCTCACTGCACTGTTCTTCATATGATTTATCATCCAAGCCCCTTGCCATTTTTGTCAGTCCCTCAGCATCCTTCTTGTACTGTGGCAACCAGAACTGGACACAGGATTCTTGGTGTGGTCTGATCAGTGCGGCATAGAGTGGAATTATCACTCTCTGTGATCTTCACTATACTTCTGTTGAAGCAGCCGGCTCTATGCCGCTCTGATCAGATTGCTGCATGGTATCTGTAGTGTGCTGTGAAGCCAACCACATGGGTCATTTATACAGTAGTTAACCGTATTGTGTGATCCCAGAAAATGAGTAAATTCATTAACCATCAGAGAGGTTTTGTTTTGCTTTTTGGAATGAATATGCCTGACCTGTGCATTTTAACTGTAAATGCATTTTGCAAGGCCCCTACTACACCTGAAAGGCATCACACTCATTTCACATGAACTGTGAATGCATCCCAACATAGATATATGAAGCAGGCTCCCACTCAGATTGGCTAACACAAGGTAGGACAGTGCTGATCATGAAAGACCCCAACAAGGGAACAATACCGGCCAACTACCAGCCAATAACCTGTCTCCCCACAACATGGAAAGTCCTATCAGGCATCATAGCCACCAAGCTGCAGGACCATATGGGCCAGTACATGAGCACAGCTCAGAAGGGCATTGGGAACAACACCAGAGGCTACAAACACCAGTTGCTCATAGATAAGAGCAGTTGCCTGAGACTCAAGGTCTAGAAAGACCAATCTGAGCACAGCCTGGATTGATTACAGGAAAGCCTATGACTCAATGCCACACGCATGGATCTATGAATGCCTGGCACTATACAAAGTCAACAAGACACTAAGGACCTTCCTCAAGAACTCAATGGGACTGTGGAAGACAAGACTGGAAGTCAACTCAAGACAGCTCGCACAAGTGGCCATCAAGTGTGGCATATACCAAGGTGATGCACTGTCCCCACTGCTGTTCTGCATGGGCTTGAACCCCCTCAGCCAGATTATCACAAGAACTGGATACAGATACAAGTTCAAGAGTGGAACTACCATCAGCCACTTCCTCTACATGGATGACATCAAGCTGTATGCTAAGAGTGAACAAGACATCGACTCACTGATCCACCTGACATGGATCTACAGTGAGGACATTGGGATGTCATTCGGACTAGAGAAGTGTGGCCAGATGGTAGTAAAGAGAGGGAAGGTAGTTAAGACTGATGGGGTGGAACTACCAGCAGGCCACATAGAAGACATACAGACCAGCTACAAGTACCTTGGTATCCCACAGTCACATGGGAACCACGATGAGGAGGCAAGGAAGACAGCAACATCCAAGTACCACCAAAGGATAAAACAGGTCCTGAAGACCCAGCTCAATGGGAAGAACAAGATCCATGCCATTAACATGTATGCCTTGCCAGTCATCAGATACCCTGCTGGTATAGTGAGCTGGCCAAAGGAGGACATGGAGGCTGCTGATGTGAAGACCCGGAAGCTCCTCACAATGTACGGAGGCTTTCACACCAAGTCCAACACCCAGAGACTGTACACCAGCTGGAAAGAGGGTGGGTGGGGTCTGGTGAGTGTCAAAGCCACTGTCCTGGATGAGACCCAGAGCATCCAGGAGTACATCAGTAAGATGGCACCTAAATATGAGCTGCTGAGAGAATGCCTGAAGCAGCAGCAGACATGGAAGAAAGATCAAGCAGAGGAAGTGCCATGGCAAGACAAGACCCTGCATGGGATGTACCATCGACAGATAGCTGAGGTGGCTGACATTGGGAAATCCTACCAGTGGCTGGAAAGGGCTGGACTAAAAGACAGCACTGATCATAGCAGCACAAGAACAGGCACTAAGCACCCGATCCATAGAAGCAGGGGTCTACCACACTAGACAGAACTCAAGGTGCAGACTGTGCAGAGAGGCCGCAAAGACAGTCCACCACATAGTGGCAGGGTGTAAGATGCAGGCAGGAACAGCATACACTGAATGGCACAACCAAGTAGCTGGCATTGTGTATAGGAATATCTGCACAGCGTATGGGCTAGACCCTACAAAGTCCAGTTGGGAGATTCCACAGAAGGTCGTGGAGAAGGACTGTGCTGGCTCACCTCCAGAACAGATTGGAGAGTCTTGGCAGTCAGCCAGAGGTAAGGAATGCAGCCCAAGGTTACTTTGCAAGGCTGGCTGAGAGAGAGACAAACCAGCGTGTGCCAATAATCAGAGTAGTGAAGCAAAGGGTAGTCAATAATCCAAACCGGGTCAAGGGTTCCAGAAGTCCGAGCCACGATAATCCAAATGAGGTCAGGGGTCCAGAGGTCCAGGTAACGATAATCCAAACAGGGTCAGGAACGCAGGCAAGACGGAATACAAGAGTGGTCGCGAAGCCAAACTGCAACGTTGCTCCCACAACTCCCTCACTGCTCCGTTGGTAATTTATCAGGAGCTCAGGAGCTGTCCTCTGGGTCCTGCAAAGACTCTCCCTGCCCTCTGCGTAACTCCCTAGCAGCCAGCCGAGCACTTTTCCTCCTGTCCTTTAAGGCGAGGCGCACACGCCTCCGCCCTTTGGGGGATTCAGGAGAGCTGGGAGGCTGATGGGATCCAGCTGGCTGCTGGCTAGAGGGTGGGGACAAACCGCAATCCCCAGCTTGCTCCCCTGTATGCTCGGTTGCTGGCTGCTGGCTAGAGGGTGGGGCCAAACCACCATCCCCAGCTTGCTCTCCTGCAGCCTCAGGTATTGCTGCCTCCTGCGGTGCTGGGTCATTGTCTGGGCCCGTGTCTGTGTCTGGGGCCTCGCCTGGCTCAATCCCCTGGGGGTTTGCCAGGGGCAGCTCGTCCTCTGACTCATCGCTGAGGCCCTGGGGCAGAGGCTAAACCAGGACAAGGACAGGGCTAAGATACTGTGGGACTTCCAGATCCAAACAGAGAGGCAGGTACTGGCCAATCAACCAGACATTGTGGTAGTAGATAAGGACCAGAAGATGGTGGTGGTAATAGATGTAGCAGTGCCAAGTGACAGCAACATCAGGAAGGAGTATGAGAAGCTGGAGAAGTACCAGGACCTAAAGGAGGATCTAGAGAGGATGTGGAAAGTGAAGGCCAAAGTGGTCCCAGTGGTGGTAGCGGCACTTGGGGCTGTGACTCCTAAGCTGGGAGAGTCTGGCTCCAACAGATCCCAGGAGCAACATCAGAGCTCTCTGTCCAGAAGAGTGCTAGGAACAGCTAAGATACTGCACAGAACCCTCAAACTTCCAGGCCTCTGGTAGAGGACCCGAGGTTGAGGAAAACACATACCACCCATAGGGGTGAGAAGGGAATTTTTTACATATATCCTAATCAACTTCCCCCTCAAAGATAACATTTATTTAATTATTTCCTTCCTACTACTATTCTATACATTCCTGTCTACTATAATAAAGATCAAACTAAAAAACATATAAATTGTCTGCCATTGTACTTGATAATACAACAATTTTAATAATCTTAATCATATTAAACCCAAAACCAGACATTTACTATTTTTTATTATACCTTAATAATCTTAATCCAAATCATTAAAGATAAATGAAATCAGCCAAACCCTAAAAGCAATCCAGATAGTCTTAAACCCTTATCCCACTTCAAAATAAACCAGAGCATTTACATATCCCCACAATGTGCACAGAGCTTTTTTCTTTAAAAAATCGAACAGCCCAACTGCCAGTTTGAACCACATTCTTGAGAGGTGACCTGGTTTCATTCCAGTCTCCCGCCTTGGCCCCCTTCTCCTTATTTAGCATTCAGTTTCCTGCAGTCTCAGACCTTATGAGATGGTGATCAATGTTTCTAAATTGCTCCCTGTCTACATGTCTTCAATCATAACTTCTCTTTCTAATCTACTCTATTCTCCTTTCTGTCAACCAATTCATGTTTACTTAAGAAAACTGAAAAGAAATTTTATCCAGATCTGTTTATGCCTCTAGCTTCATTATTTTTTCTCCAACTTAATATAATCCAACTCACCTTTGCAATTAAAATCAATCTTTACGAATATTCCCACACTGATTGTACAAGTTTTACATATTTATTTTCCCTGGCTCCAAATGCATCTTGTCTTAAAGACTATTTTTAATGTAAGCCTGTGATTGTGAATTATATATTTTTTGTGATAAACAACCTGAAGTACAATTTACTATTATTAGTACATAACTATTCTAAAGTGACCTCTGTCTTTAAAAAGTTTGTCTGTTTCCTAATTGGGTAATGAAAAGACCAAGAAGGTTAAAACTGTAGCTTCTTGCATCTTGGAAAATGCCAAAAAAATAATTATTTTAGTCAATACAAAATTCTGTTCTATGAAAATATTTCACCATGATGATAAGCCAATATTTTAGTCCACTGAAATCAGCATGATTTATGAGCTACATATATTATATGAGGTACATACATATATATAAGCTACATATATAATGAGCTACATATATTCTCGTCTATTGAAATCAGCATAATCTTGTTTGACTTGTGATGAATCTTCCAACTCAGAAGTAGTTATGTAAATTGATTGTTACAGATGGTGATAAAGGACTTGATCCAACATTCCATTAGTAGAAATGGACTGGTGTCAAGCGGGTGGGAAGGTACCTCAAGGGGACCACTAGCGCAGTGGGAGTTTTCCTTTTGCTTCTACCTCCACACAAACCATTGTATCCTTCCCTCACCAAATTTGCTCTGGTTCCTTAACTCTTTGGAGGAGATTTGGACGACACTTAGGGGTTGTCAAGAAGAAGAAAACTCAGCTACCAATGATGTCTGTTCCTTTGGCAGGGGATACCACTGAAATAAAACCAATTACCTTTGGATTCAGTGGATGGTAATGACCAGAAAATATTTGACTGGTTGGAAAAAAAAAGCCAAAGCTTAAGTATTGTTTCTTTTTCAGTGCATGCTATATCTTGTGTCTTTCATGGTTGTATAATTGTTATCTGGGAGGTAAATCAGATGTTTGCACACAAAATAAGCAATATGAAAACATCATGGGTCCGTAAAGTGTTTTGGGAATATAAACACTCCAGCAAATCATTTTCAATTCATATTGTAATGGCTTTGTCACACAAGGGTCGGTTATGTTGAATGAATCCCCACCAAAAGAGAGAGAGAGAGTGAGAGAGTGAGTGAGAGAGAGAGGGGTTTTTTTTCCTTGACCCACCATGCAAAAGAGTACAGGCCATAATTTTATCCAGGCACAGAGTTTCTTAGTTAAGGCTATATTCAGATATTTCTACCTAGTCTTCAAGGAAAAAGAGCTTCCTAATTTCTTAAAAAGAGAAATATCTACCATCAGAAACAATTATAGTTTTACCAAGAAAGGGACTCATGTGTTTGAACTACAAACATAAACAAGGAAGTCTACAGGATGTGGTGAAAAAAAGTCAATATGGCAGTTGTGACAGTACTATCAAAGCTCTGCCTGTTTTTTATGTTCGTCACAAAGGACCTAAAAGACAGACACACTTCAATCACACCATCATGGCCACCACCTTAATTTTTTTTTTACCACATCCTGTGGACATCCCTGAACATAATACTTTATACACTAGATCAAGCCACCTTTCAGGTACTTCACCAGTCAGATGGCTTTGAAGGGTTTGCTTGTAAAGGAACAGGAAACAGAGGAATAGCTTTCTCCTATTCTTTGTCTCCTTGGTATCTGGCTAATAGCCCGTAGTACAGAGCTTTCCAAAAAGTGTGTCGCCACACACAGTCTGGTGTGTTGCCACACAACCCGGAAGCGCTGATCATCATCAGTGCTTCCGGGTTTTCCCGCAGCAACACACCAACCACGGTGTGCAAAAATCCGAAAGCAGCAGCAGCGCTTCCGGGTTTTTGCGCGCTGCCGCAACAGCGGCACTTCCGGGTTTTCCCACGGCGACACACCAACGGCGGTTGGTGTGTCACTGCGGGAAAAACTTTGGAAAGCCCTGCCGTAGTAGACCCATTCTCCAAGAATTTCCCTAATCCTTTTTTTTTAAGCCACCTAAGTGTTAAAGCTTTTTAGAGCTGTGTAAGAGTGGATGTCACCACAACTTATGGCAGTGAATTCCATGTTCTGTGTGATGAAATATACTTATTTTAAGTCCTGTATTATTGCCAGTCGGCATCATTAGATGCTGGCCCTGAGTTTTAATATTATGAATGATCAAGAAGCCCTGTCACTTTACCCAAGCTCTTCACAATACTCATAATTAAATCTGTAATTATTAGGCAGAAGACTGTGCAGTGCTTCAGATCAGAAAGCAAAATCTGCTTTACAGCATGCAGGGATATTCACATAGTATCTGCCTCTAATGCCTTAAAGCATTTCCATTGGGGGGGGGATCATGTGGCTCCCCCCCCCCCCGCAGTGTAATCATGGGAAAAAACACATTTGGTTTAAGGCATTGCAGACTGTGTGTGTCTTTGCATGCTCTGAAATATCTTTTTGCTTTCATATCCAGAGTGCTGCATAGCCCTATCAAGGAGAAAGTAAATATATTAACTACTAATCTCATCCCTTCCCCTTCTGGTTCTGCAGTCTCCAGTGTTACACCCAGGGCTTTTTCTCTTGGCAGCTGCCAGTCCCCATGCTCTACCTTTCTTTCAGAGTGTTTTAAAAAGATTCTTAATTCTAAATAAAATTGAAGGGGCAGCAGGCATGCCACAAAACCAAGGTCGTTGTCCAGCATTGTTATGTCCAAGAATATTTCTAGGTGAGAGAGAGAGAGAGAGAGAGACAGGGAGAGGACCTTGGAGAAGGAATGAAGAAGCCATTAGGGAAACACCAAATGCAAAAGAAAGATGCACTAAGACCAGGAAAGTGAGAGAGTGTTACAAAGAGACCCAGACTATCCCCCTCCCCAACTGCCTGGGTGGAAGAGGGAGGGAAGGGAAGACACGGACAGACTTGCGAAATTCTGCTATTATAGCCTATCCCAAAAACGTAAACTTCTAGCCTTCCCTGTCCTGGTCTACATTGAAGGGCTGACACTAGGGCCCATGTAGGCCCCATAGATGTTCTTAGAAAATAGAAATGGTGGATAGCTGCAGGCAAGAACTGTGTTTGTAACTATGCCCATCTGCCCAGAAAAAAAAAAGACAAAACCTGGGAAGACGAAATATCCTGCGGATCAAGCTAAAGGGATGGTAGGGAACATCCCAACTACTTAGCTACTTTCACTTGGTTGTGAAGCAAACCAACCCAAACACACAAATCCAGACACACACAAGCACAAGTTTTCACTTCTACCAACCTTAGTATCATCAGATAGTCTTAATGAGAGGGATTACAGTTCAGCAATAGAGCATATATTCCAGGAAAGAAGAGCAGATAAAACATATATATTGCTGGCAAAAAAGCCCTATTTTCAATTACTGGCATTTTTAGTTAAAAGAAGAAAGTAGCAGATGCTGGGCAGCACCTCTGCTTGAGACTTAGAGTCATTTTCAGAGCAGATGATATTGAATTGGAAGAACAAATTGTCTGATCTAGTATAAAGAAGGTTCTTATCTTTTATGTCCTTGGAAACAGCAACAGTTACATGGTTATGTTTCTGCCATTTCCTAGAATCACAGAGTTTAGAATAGTGTTTCTTAATCTCAGCAACTTTAAGATGTGTGGACTTCAAGTCCCAGAATTCCCCAGCCAGCAGGTTTAGGATATCAGGTCCCACCACCACTCAGCAAAGGATATCCAATTTAAAGCATTTCTTCCAAATGGCTGTCTCACCTCCAACTGAACAAATCTAGTGAAGGGAAACCCACTATCTCTCTGAGTAATTGGCTTCACTTCTTCTACCATTAGGAAGTGGTTTTTCAACTTAAAACCCTGTATTGTATATCCATGGTCTGTTTCTCTTTCTGTCTTGACCATCTTCTGTGTAACATCCTTCCAGGTGTTTCAAGAGTGCTATCATATCCTACTTACTCAGCCTTCTGTTTTTAAGGTGAAACATACCCAAACCTCTTTCAATCTCTCCTCAGAGGACTTGTTTCTACTCCCCTTCTCTAAATCCTTGAAGTGTATTGCCCAGAACTGCAAAACATGCAAGCGGGACACAGAATACAGTGGAATGATTACTTGCTAATATTTGGAAAATGTACTTTTGTGGCTGGAGAATTCTGGGAGTTGAAGTCCACCCATCTTAAAGTTACCAAGGTTGAGAAACACTGATCTATAGTATTTTCTAAACAGATAGCCCTCTGTTTCTATGTACTTCTCTAATATAGTGCATATTTCTATGCATTTTCCCTTAATATGTATTTATTTGTATACAGCTCTTGTAAAAGTTGGGGAAGTACAAAGTGCATTCTTCCCAATTCCTTCTCTCCCCTGCTCTATGACTGCTTTAAAACTGTGTATGCAGAATTCATAAGGAATCCCAAGTATTGCCATTGGGGAGAAGGTGGGTGAAATGCTTAGATGTAAGCCAGAACAGAAGGAAGTTTCCCCAAATGTGATGTGTATAAATTACTGGGAGAACCATATTCATCCATTATTTCCACAATATACCTATTATACTTCTTTGTGTTCCTAGCCATGGAAGCATCTGAGAGGTAGGATCAAGCACATGGTGTGTTTATACTGTAACATCTAATGCATTTTTTTTGGCTCTTTCTTCCCAACCCCCCCTCCCCTTTTCACCTTTCTCATTTCCTCTGTTTCTTCCAGACACAGAAGTTTTAATTACTAAGAAGCCACTTTCTGACACAATGGTAATGACCTCATTTCTATTTCAGTTAAAATGAGCTTATTGCTATTGACTTTTGCCATTCTCTAAATGGTTCAGCAATCACTCATCAATATCTAGGAAGGTGCACTGAAAGACATCTGCTGGAAGACCTTCTGAAAAAGAGGAGTTAGAAATTTACTTCTCTGTCTGTGAAAAGAAACGAAACGTGGTTCTCTCCCAGCCAAGTGCACTGACCATGTTGTGTTGTCTCTTGTCATAAATTTCACTTCTTCTTCTGGGTGTCTTTGCATGCTACCTGCCACCCTTACTAATCACATGTAGGATGGAGCTCATGAGCAAACACATGGAAATTAATACCAAGGAGATACTCACTGGCAAAATATTTTGTAAGCGTGTACTCAGAATTTGCATAAAATGTGAGAAATAGCACGGTGCAGATAGTAGCAGCTCACTTCAGTTAGACAATGAATTCCTATTTTACCATAAATTCCACTTTGTTAGCTTTCCTGCATACATAAATAGATGGAAGCCCATGTCATCCTGTGGGTTTTAATCCACCTTTCATTCTTGTTCTTCAACTAAAAAAAACACAAAAGTACAGAATGCTAGTTTTAATTTAAAAGGGATATTTGAAGCAGTTGTACATTGTATTATTTATTTATTTGTCTTGCTTATTTCTCTGTTTGATGCATTTAAAACTTGGAGGTCAACATGCTACATATTCAGCTTGGCTGGCACAAACTGTGCAGGAATCTAATAGAAAGCAATATTGTTGAAAATGGATATCAATTGAAAACAGAGAGCAGTGTCAACTATTCCCCACTGGGAGCAGGCAACAATAAAACCAGCCAAGCATTACACAGTTGAGCCTGCCAAATATCATTAGAGTATAGGAGGGGAGGGGGGGGGGAGTAACAGAACATGCTACGGTTGGGGAATGAAGAAATGGAAAGGAAGGGGAAGCTCACACTGTTAACATACAGTGTATGTATATATGTATGTATGTATGTATGTATGTATGTATACACATACATACACACACACAAACACGGACACACACAAACATCCTATTGACTTAATACAATAAAAACTGGAAATGGGGATTAAAATTTGATATCTAAAAACACTTCGAAATGTGCAGATTTCAGCGTGTGAGATGCGAGGCTTTCTTTTTTCCCAGTTAGGAGAAAAACATGTAACAGTAAAATTAAAAGTCTAAAAGGTTTTAGACCTAAGACGTTATTAGGCTTCCAACTTAATAAGAGCTAAGCCTGCAAAATTGATTATACATTTTAAATAGATTTTTTAAAAATACATCATTTAGAAATCACTGAAGTTGATGGAACAGTGATGAGGACGATTAGAGAATGTTAGTAGATCCACATAATACACCCCCTCCAAAAAAAACCAAACCCTAATCATAATTGCACCCCATGTCTCCCTGGGGGGGGGATACTTTTCTTTCTCTCTGCTGCTGTGGAATGAGTAAAATTCATTATTTAATCCAACCCCTGATTAAGGAAAGAATGATTTGCAGTTTAACACAGCCAAGTCTGGTGGCAAGCGTAGCGTTGGAAGGGAGTGTATCATTTAACTCACAAATGATCAAATTATTGCTATCTAGGAAAGTAATTGGCAGGATGGAGAATGGGAAAAATATGGGTGCTCACACAATTGGAAATCTGCAATCAGATTTCGTGTGCCAATGCTTTGCTGATGCCCTCAACTTCTCCCATTGTCATTTTCACTGATGATTTGTAAATTGTCAAACAAAGGAAATTTGTCTTTCAGACAATGGGGGGGGGGGGGGGAGAGAAGCAGATGATCATGATGCTCTGAACAGCCATGCAACAGCTCCATCTAGCGAAGATAGAGACACATCACCATGTTCATGACTGACAGAATGAAAAGTGGGCATCTGATAAACAATACGCTGGAGGTTGTTATGATTTCTGGTTGTTTCCCAAGTCCCAGCAAATACATATAACTTTCTTTCAGGTGGGCAGCCAATTATGTAGGTGGACTGATGAAGTTCTCTGTCTTACTGTCATTTCTATATCATATGCAAAACCCTACATCTCAGCCATGATGATCATGAACATGAACATGATAATGTTTCATTATGTTAATGAAACAATGAGCAAAAGCATCGCTGTTGATCATCATGGGGAAAATAGCTCCAAAATCCACTTGAGGCAACATTTTTACTGAGCAACACAAGTTACAAAATTGCATGCAAGCATTTGTGTATTCAAGAACTCTTCCTATGAAAAGTTGGTTAAACAAACGAAAAGCAGAAAAGGCAAGGAGGAGCTTAAACATAATCAGTACTCAAGGCATATTGGCATCAGTTGCAGCCTTAGAAGGAATGTGGCAACAAATGACAGACATGCTAATTGAGTCAAATAATGAACAGCACTAATGTTAATTTGTACCCTGGACACTCCCAAAGGTTGATGAGATGCTGAAATAAACAGACAATTGCTATTCTCTATTTTTAAAGATATCAAATCCAAATGCTAAATTTAAACCCATTTCCATCCTTTAGTAAGTCACCCAGATTCTACGATATGTGGAAAATGGAAGACACAACAGAAAGTTATGTTGATGTTAAGAACCTGAAACATAATTATGGATGTCAGTCATAGTAAACTAGGAAGAATTATCTAGGATAAGATATAAATCCTCCTTTATATATTTTATACCAGCATAGATGATAGAAAATCTTTCCCTTCAGTGCAACTGGACAACTACATTTCATATAAAACTAAAAGCAGCCATGTTGGCCAAGAAGAAGAAAAAATCAACATCAATCTGAAAATATATCTTTATTAAGTCAACTCAATTTTTTTGTCACTGATCTTCCAACAATTTCTGCCACATCATAATTCTTAGGATGGAGCAAATGGGCCTACTAGCTCTTTTTTTAATTATTATTTTTCTTAACTGGGTTGTGAGATATGAACGTTCAGAAGCAGATCTGGACAAAGATCCTTCTCTCATTTTTGTCTCCCTCCTTCATAATATAATTTTGATAATATCCAGTTATTTCTATATATTATTTCACTAACATTCTTCATAGAGCATCCAAATTTACATAAAGTATTATTTTTAACTATGATCATTCAAAAGCATAATAAAATATTTTTGAAGATCTACATATAACAATATATAATCAAAGAAGAATCAAAGCATCAATATTGACAATGTCCACATTAGAACTATTAGGACAAGTCACATATAAATAAAAAACAAATCAACTAATTGGCCCCAAAATGTATGTAAATAAAAAAAATTTGGCTGATGGAGGAAGGACAACAGGGAGTGGAGGGGAGGTTTAGTGGACTTTTATCATGGGCAACCCTACTGAAAAGGTTCTCTGTCATGTCCATCAAAGGGTTTCAGATAATGGTGACATTGAGGGCTTATCATGTCCTGCTTAGCCACCTTCAGTGCTTACCACAACAGAAAGGTGGGGTTAGGGTTAGGGTTAGGGTTGCATAAAGAAATGAAAGCAAAGTTCATTTGTGACCTTAAGCATTGATTCTCATGTTTCCCCCCATATATTTAGTCTGAAGAAAGTTTGTCTCCAATTAGAGTCCTAAAAATTGTCTCCATCTGAGTGAGAATTGGTCCTTCCAACTCAATATTGTCTTTATTGATTGTCAGCATTTCTCCAGGGTTTTGAAAGATGTCCTACATGAACATAACTTGGTCTTGGACTTGGACTTGGCCTTCTTGTCAGAGCAGTGGTAATGTGATCTGAAGGGAGAGTTACATCTGTCCCCTCTCTCATGGTCAGATCATACCCTGGTGGCCTTGAGTTTCTCTTATGCCGCCCCCCTCCACAGGGAGGCAGGACCCATTTGATTGGTCCGCCCTTGGTGACTGATGGGCCCAATGGGGTTTCAGAGGGAGTTGGGGGTTATACCCGAGTATCTGCTGCATGGTCCAGCAGAGGCCCTGGCTGCTGCCTGGAATAGAGAGGTGGCAGAGGCCTTGGACAGGATCGCGCCTGTGCAACCTCTCTTGTCCCATCGAGCCCGACACTCCCTGTGGTTTATAGAGGAGCTGAGGGTTCTGAAGATGATTAAGAGATGTCTAGAGTGCTGCTATAGGAAAACAAGGACCAAACCCGACCAAACACAAGCTAGAGCCGCTATTAAGGCCTATCTTGTGGCAGTAAGAGCGGTGAAACGTCAATATTTCTCCGCTGTTATTGCATCCACAGAATGCCACCCAGTGGCCCTATTTAAGGTCACCTGATCCCTTTTGGGAAAGGTGGGCCCAGTGACCCACCTTCAGGGCCACACAGAGGATCTTTTGGGCACCTTCAAGGCCGCACAGAGAATTTCTGGACATCTGCAGGATAAAATCGCTCGGATCCGTTCCAAGTTGGACTCCAAGCATGAGGCATGGTCTGTGGAGATGCCTGGGGCATGTACTTACCCAGTTATCTGGGAACAGTTTGATCCTGTTGGGCTGGAGGAAATGGACAGGGTCCTCCAGAGTGTAAATGCCACCATGTTTCAATTAAATCCATGCCCCTCCTGGCTGGTGAAGGCAGCTCGGGAGGTGACGTGTGGTTGGGTCCAGGCGATGGTAAATACATCCTTGGGAGAGGGGGTGTTCCTGGCTGCCTTTAAGGAGGCGCTGGTCCACCCCCTCATCAAGAAACTGTCACTGGACCCTACTGTACTGGACAATTTTCATCCAGTCTCCCACCTCCCCTTTTTAGGGAAGGTGGTTGAGAAAGTGGTGGCATTGCAGCTCCAGATGATTCTGGATGAAACAGATTATCTAGACCCCTTCCAGTCAGGTTTCAGGCCCGGATATGGGACAGAAACAGCATTGGTCACACTTATGGATGATCTCTGGGGGGAGCGGGATGGGGGCAGTGCATCCATCCTTGCTCTTCTTGACCTCTCAGCAGCTTTCAATACCATCGACCATGGTATCCTTTTCAGGTGACTCAGGGAATTGGGGATGAGCAGCGTGGTTTTGCGCTTGTTCACCTCCTTCCTCCAGGGCTGGTCCCAATCGGTGGTGATAGGAAGCAAGAGATCCGACCCATAGCCCCTCCTTTACGGGGTGCCACAGGGTTCGGTACTCTCTCCACTCCCCTTCAACATCTAGATGAAACCACTGGGTGAGATCATCCGTCACCACGGGATGAGGTATCATCAGTATCAGTGATGCTGTGACCACCCTCTCTCGGTGCCTGGGGGCTGTGGGGGTCTGGATGGGGAACAACAGGCTTCAGCTGAACCCTGGTAAGACAGAGTGGCTGTGGGTTAATGGCTCCTCTGTATCCAGGAATTTACCATCTTTAGCTCTGGATGGGGTTGCACTGCCCAAAACAGACCCGGTGCAGAATCTGGAGGTCCTCCTGGACTCACAACTCCTCCTCGAAGAACAGGTGGCAGTCATGGCCAGGAGTGCCTTTGCTCAACTTTGTGTTATGCACCAGTTGCGCCCATTCCTGGATCGCGACGCCCTCCGAACAGTCACTCATGCTCTCGTCATCTCCCATGTAGATTATTGCAATGCGCTCTACATGGGGCTACCCTTGAAGACTATCTTGAAGTATCTGGAAGCTTCAGCTGGTCCAGAATGCGGCTGCACGGGCAGTTCTTGGTGCCCCAAGATTGGCACATGTGACACCACTGCTGCGCGAGCTGCATTGGGTGCCAGTTTGCTTCCAGATCCGATTCAAGGTGTTGGTTATTACCTTTAAAGCCCTACATGGAATGGGTCCAGGTTACCTGAGAGACCATCTCATCCCCATTACATCGACCCATCCCACCCGATCATGCAGAGAGAGCATATTACAGACCCCGTCTACAAGAGAATGCCGTCTGGCAGGGCCCAGGAAGCAGGCCTTCTCTGCAGTGGCTCCCGTCCTTTGGAACATTCTTCCCCCAGAGGTGAGGCAAGCCCCCTCTCTCCTGACCTTCCGGAAAGAGTTGAAGACCTGGCTTTGCCATCTTGCCTGGGGCGGGAAGGGGAGTAGAATCTGGGGGTCCTCCTGGACTCACAACTCCTCCTCGAAGAGTCTACACTATGAAAAACAATACCTTTTCTCAAGACTTTCATCTGTCTGAAAACTGTGGTCCAGACACAGATTTTTAAATACAGCTATTTCCCTGAGCAATTAGGATGCTTTCATGTCACAGGCCAAGAAGGAACTGACGTTCAGTTCTAACCACCTATATTTCTTAGCATTTTTTTCTCAGATAAGAAATGAAATATTCACACCAGGAGAGGGTTGGCCACCCAAAAAGGCAGTCTGTGTGATACCCGAGCATGTGGAAATGAAAGAGGATGAAAATGTAATGAAAAATAAAGTTCTGTTTCCGCCATCCTGAGCTTTTATTTAATTAAGCAATCAGTGAAACATAAAGTTGATTCCAAAGTGACTGAGAGAAAAAGAAAAAATGGAAACTTACAAGCTGAGTTTTTAGGTTCAAATAGCCAAGCCAGCTGGGCCAGTCACTCCCTCTCAGCCCAACCCACCTCACAGAGTTGCTGTTGTGGGGAAAACAGGAGACAGGAGCTGACCAAAATATATTTTAAAAGGTGGGATAAAATTGTTGTTCTTCTTGTTGTTGTTGTTGTTGACAAATGGTATTTTGTGAGTAAGAGAGATTTCATTCCTAATTGATCCTTCTGGATGTCGGGTGTCTTTGCCCTCAGTTCCATGTCCTACAGGCATACCAGTTAAGATAATTGACTGCTCCATCAATTCCTCATGTATCTAAATAAATAGTAAGGGTTATTTTATTAGGCTTATATGCTACTCCAATGGATATATTGTGAGTGACTTACTGAAATATGTAGACAGAACTAAAACAATAGAGGACCAACAACAATATAATAATGCATCATACACCAGGACAATACTAATCAAACATCCCAACTGCAAAGGGAAGAATTCACACATATCTACCCCCCACCCAGGTCCACTAAAACCGTCAGATTCTACTGGCTTTTCTAAATTCAAGTGAGATAGAATCCAATTGAATTCCAGAGAGCCTTCTGTTCTGATCTTACAGATGGGCAGATACTATCAGGAGAAATCAGTCCTGAAGATGAGTTCACAGTAAATATGTGCTTGTGGTAGAATATTCATTTCTATTTTATCCACAGGCTAAATAACTGCTACTCATTTCTTGATGTGCTGAAGGGGTCATCTTAGCCAGGGATAGACAACCCATGGCCCACTTGTAGCCTCCCAGTCCAATTTTTGCAGTCGTCAAAAAATCCCCAGATTGTGTGACCAAAAATTCACAGACAAAATTTGATGATTATTTTACTCCCCCAAAGTGGATGACACTACATCATAAATTATTATGTAGAAGGTCCCAGGTTTGCAGATTTACAGTAGTTTCTAGCATCTCCAGTCAAAAGGATTGAAAGAAAGGTGGTGTGAAATATTTCAGCTAGAAAAACACTGTCAGCCAGAGTAAAATATACCAGGCTGGGTGGACAAATAATTAAACAGGGTTGGCAGCTTTTAAAACAATTCAAAAATCTGGAAAACCTACTGACTTAAAGCAAATATGGGATCAGTGATACCTCTTCCAAACCATCCTCAGCTGTCTGAAAAACCTCCTGGTGATCCCCAGTCTCTGAGTCTCTAGCTCACCTTTCTCATGCAAACAGTGGTGACTGACAAATTCAAGTTCTGAGGGAGGCCTCTACAGCAGGGGTCTGCAACCTGTGGTCCGAGGCCCATTGGTGGGCCGCGGGCTGTTAGGAAGTGGGCTGCAGAGTGAGCCGGAGCAGCTGATTGGTGGGGGCCCAGAAGGGGAAACACCTCCACCTATCAGTGCACGGCAAAGAAGGGCAGAAGCGGGCTGAGGAGCACCCCCGCGAATCAGCCTCCCCTTGCGGCAGCAGCGTGCGCGGCAAGGCTTTTCGCCTCCCTGCAGCTCAGTGCCGCATTTTTTTCACGGCACTGAGGGCATTTTTGGGGTACCCAGAGCCTGCCCTTTTGAAGGGGCACCCTGGTGGGGCGGACTTCCCCCCCCCCACTTTTGCTCTCCACGGTTTTTTTCGGCCCCTACCAGGTAGCTCTGGTGCACCTCTGCTTCCCTGCTGCACAGCTGATCAGCACTGAGATTTTCCACCTCGGGGCACCCCCCCCGTCATTTAAAAGTACAAGTCCATGAGGACATTGAAGAGTACTGGATCAACTGGATGCACTTACAAATGGGCAGCTATGCGATAGCACAGGGCTTTCCAAAGTTTTCCCGCAGCGTCACACCAACGGCGGCACGCGAGAAAACCTGGAAGCGCCGCTGCTTTCGGTTTTTGTGCACTGCCACCACTGCGGCACTTTCGGATTTTTGCGCGCCGCAGCGGTGGCGGTGTCCTTGTGTGCTGTGCGAAAACCCAGAAGCGCTGATGGCCCGCCGCCGCTGTGCGCTTCCGGGTTTTGACGCGACACACCTGGGCCCCGCAGGTGACACACTTTTGTGTCGCGACACACAGATTGGAAAGCTGTGTGATAGCACAACTCAAGTTTGGATTTGGTTTTCTTGTCAGAGCAATGGCAAAGTGACCTGAGGGGAAAGTTAGAACTATCCCCGTTGTCATGGTCAGATCACGTCCTGATTTCCTTAAGATTCTCTTATGCCGCCCCACTCCGCGGGGAGGCAGGACCTATTTGATTGGTCCGCCCCCAGCGACTTATGGACCCAATGAGGTTTCAGAGGGAGCTGGGGGTAATACCTGAAGATCTGCTGCACGGTCCAGCGGAGGCATTGGCTGCAGCCTGGAACAGGGAGGCGGCCAGTGCCTTGGACAGGACCGCGCCGATGCGACCTCTCCAACCCCATTCGACCCATTACTCCCCGTGGTTTACGGAGGAGTTGAGGGCCTTGAAGAGGGTGAAGAGACGTCTAGAGCGCCGCTGGAGAAAAACTAAGGCGGAATCGGACCGAACACAATCTAGAGCCGCTATTAAGGCCTACCTTGTGGCGGTAAGAGCGGCGAAACGTGAATATTTATCCGCTCTTATTGCATCCGCAGAATGCCGTCCGAAGGCCCTGTTCAAGTTTACGCGAACTCTCTTAGGTAGGGTGGAGTCGGTGAACCACCTGCAGGGCCGTGCGGAAGAATTTGCTGAGCAGCTGCAGGATAAAATCGCTCGGATTCGGTCTAAGTTGGACTCCATGCGTGAAATGCAGTCTGGGGAGATGCCGGGAGAATGGTCTTGCCCTGTTATCTGGGAACGATTTGATCCTGTTGGACCTGAGGAAGTGGACAGGATCTTTCGAATTGTTAATTCCACCACATGTGATTTAGATACCTGCCCTTCCTGGCTGGTGAAATCAGCCAGGGAGGTGACATGTGGATGGGTCCAGGCCATGATTAATACATCCTTGGCGGAGGGGGTGGTTCCAACTGCCTTTAAAGAGGCACTGGTGCACCCCCTCCTCAAAAAGCCAGCCCTGGACCCTACCATCCTGGACAATTTTTGTCCAGTCTCCCACCTCCCCTTTTTGGGAAAGGTGGTTGAGAAAGTGGTGGCGTTGCAACTTCAAAGGACCCTGGATGAAGCGGATTATCTAGACCCTTTTCAGTCAGGTTTCAGGGCGGGATATGGGACAGAGACTGCATTGGTCGCGCTTACGGATGATCTCTGGCGGGAGCGGGATGGTGGTAGTGCATCCATCCTTGCTCTCTTGGATCTCTCAGCGGCATTCGATACCATCGACCATGGTATCCTGTTGGGGCGGCTTAGGGAGTTGGGGGTGGGCGGCGTAGTTTTGCGCTGGTTCACCTCCTTCCTCCGAGGCCGATCCCAGTCGGTGGTAATAGGAGAGGAGAGATCTGACCCTCGGCCCCTCTTGTGTGGGGTGCTGCAGGGTTCGGTTCTCTCTCCTCTCCTATTTAACATCTACATGAAACCGCTGGGCAAGGTCATCCGACACCATGGGATGAGGTATCATCAGTATGCGGATGATACTCAATTGTACATCTCCATCCCTGGTGAAGTAAGTGATGCAGTGACAACCCTGTCCCAGTGCCTGGGGGCTGTGAGGGCCTGGATGGGGAACAACAGGCTACAATTGAACCCTAGCAAGACCGAGTAGCTGTGGATTGATGGCCTAGCATCTTCTGGGAAATTATCATCTCTGGTTCTTGATGGGGTAGCACTGCCCCATTTGGAACCGGTGCGCAACTTGGGGGTCCTTCTAGACTCACGACTCCTGCTCGAAGAGCAGGTGGCAGTCGTGGCTAGGAGGGCTTTCGCACAACTTCGGTTGGTGCGCCAGTTGCGCCCATTCCTGGATCGCGACGCCCTCCGAACAGTCACTCATGCTCTCGTCATCTCCCATGTAGATTATTGCAATGCGCTCTACATGGGGCTACCCTTGAAGACTATCCGGAAGCTTCAGCTAGTGCAGAATGCGGCCGCGCGAGCAATTTTGGGTGCACCAAAATCTGCACACATAACACCTCTGCTCCGCGAGCTGCATTGGGTGCCGGTCTGCTTCCGGGTACAATTCAAGGTGTTGGTTATTACCTTTAAAGCCCTACATGGCATGGGGCCAGAATACCTGAAGGACCGTCTTATCCCCATTTTATCGACCCGCCCCACCAGATCATTCAGAGAGGGCCTGCTACGAACCCCATCAATTAAAGAATGTCATCGGATGGGGTCTAGGAGGCGGGCCTTCTCTGTGGTAGCGCCCACACTGTGGAACATCTTGCCCCCAGAGTTGAGGCAGATCTCCTCCCTCCCGACCTTTAGGAAAGAGCTGAAGACCTGGTTCTGCCGCCTGGCATGGGAAGGAGGAAAGGATAGTTCCTCATGGGGGTGGTTAATTCCTTAATTTATTGTCCTTCGTTTAATTCCATCTCCATCTGGATTTATAATTATTTATTAATTTATATATTGTACATTGATGTTTTATCCTGTTTTAATCCATTTTATTGTAAACCGCCCAGAGTTCCCCGTTGGGGGAGATGGGCGGTTATATAAATTTAAATAAATAAATAAAAATAAATAAAGTTCAGCTTATGAAACATTATGAAAAATTATGAAAGTTGATGACAGTAAGTAGGCAAGTAAATAAATAAATAAATCTTTCTCAAAGGGCCTCACTTCACCCTGTGAAGATACTGACTTAAAAGCATGAGCTCAGTGCATGGGATATATATCTCTCTGATATAGAAAGAATCCAAAAGTACACCTTGTTAGCTGTACATTTGGACATGTCCCACTTCTAGGCTACAACAACCTGTTGGGCAAAGCCATAGTATATTTTATGTATTTGGAAGACATCATTGCACAGCCCACTCTGCTTAACATCTCTTCTAAACCTTTCCTTGCAAGATATGAGACTTAATTATGACCTGGCTTTTCCTTTCCTTTCCTCCAAACTAATTTCATGTTAAAATGAAATTAGCAATGGAGTAAACTAGAGTTCGGGGCGTGGTGGCTCAGTGGGTAAGACGCCAGGCTTGTTGATCGGAAGATCGCAAGTTCGGAGGTTCGAATCCCTAGCCCCGCATGACGGAGTGAGCTCCCGCACTCACCTCAGCTCTTGCCAACCTAGCAATTCGAAAGCATGCAAATGCAAGTAGATTAATAGGTACCACTTTGGTGGGAAGGTAACAGTGTTCCACACGCGTCATGCGGCCACATGACCACGGAAGTGTCTTCGGACAATGCTGGCTCTTCAGCTAACAAACGGAGATGAGCACTGGCCCCTAGAGTCGGACACGACTGCACAAATGTGCGGGGGGAATATTTACCTTAAACTAGAGTTCAGAAATGCTTAGATGGGCCACCAAATGGTTATAAATAGAAAAGCAGCCCTTAAAACTAGATCATTCAAGCCATCTGCATAGAATATTGTCATTTTTTTAAAAAAAAGATCAATATTATTAATAATACCAGTAATTTAATTCCACTGACAGAGACTGTTCTACCAGTGGAACTGATTCTTCTTAACTTCCCATTCCAACATAAACCAACATAGATCTGGTGACATCTGTACATTGGATGAAAAGTAGGAAAGCAATGAAAAGTCCCTGGATTCATGTAACTTTAGATGTAGTTTTATATTATGTATTTATCACAGAAAATTCCCCCTGTAAAATCAGAATACCTGGTCACTTTATCTGAGGCTGGAACATGTCTAGTCCTTCACAGATCTTGTGGCCATAAGCACCACTTCTCAGTAACCGTGGTTTCAGGCAAATGATATTTATTTATTTATTTATTCATTTATTTATTTATTATCCCACCTTTATTATTTTTATAAATAACTCAAGGTGCTGAACATACCTAATACTCCTTCCTCCTCCTATTTTCCCCACAACAACAACCTTGTGAGGTGAGTTGGGCTGAGAGATAGTGACTGGCCCAAGGTCACCCAGCCGGCTTTCATGACTCAGGCGGGACTAGATCAGTGTCCTGGTTTCTAGCCCAGCACCTTAACCACTAGACCAGGGCTTTCCAAAGTTTTTCCCGCGGCGACACACCAACCGGCATTGGTGTGTCGCCGCGGGAAAACCAGAAGTGCGGCAGCACGCAAAAACCCAGAAGCGCTGTTGCTGCTTTCGGGTTTTGCGCGCTGCAGTTGGTGTGTTGCCGCGGGAAAACCCGGAAGCGCTGATGATGATCAGCACTTCCGGGTTGTGTGGCGACACACTTTTGTGTCACGACACATAGTTTGGAAAGCTCTGCACTAGACCAAACTGGCTGTCTATGTTTGAAGCTGGTTTGCTGTCACTTCAGCTCTTGTAAGAAAACTCTGATATTATCAGAATGTCTAATGTCATTGAAACTAGCTATAAGAGAGATCCTAGTAGAAGTATTCTATCTTTCAATATTGAACAGGAAGTCAATGCTATGAACTCAATCACCATTCTGAATTTCCAGGTCTGGCCAAGCCAACGATCAAGTCAATATGATCAACTTTTCACTTTAAGTCATTTTTCTCCCACTGATATACCTCTTTCACTGAAGTCTATGAAGGTTCTCAGTCATCCAGGTGGAATTGTCTGTAGCTTGAATCATGTCAACTTGATTTCTATTTTCTCAGTGGAAACGTTTCGCTCCTTATCCAAGGAGCTCAGACTGAAGAAGCTCCTTGGATAAGGAGCGAAACGTTTCCACTGAGAAAATAGAAATCCAGTTGACATGGTTCAAGCTACAGACTCTTTCACTGAAGGTTTTTGTACTTTGGAAATAATATTAAAAATGAAACATGAATTGTTTTGGCTTGAAAATATAAAGACTGCCCAAAAGATGGAAATTAGAAATAGAAATTACCTCATATACTTAAAATAGACATGCTGTTGCTATTGCTATTGCTGTTGCTGTTGCTGTTGCTGTTGCTGTTGCTGTTGCTGTTGCTGTTGCTGTTGCTGCTGTTGCTGTTGTTGCTGTTGCTGTTGTTGTTGCTGTTGTTGTTGTTGCTGTTGCTGTTGCTGTTGTTATTATTAACATGTGTTTCATTTCTGAAATTTCTGGATTCTGACAAGTTCCAAAGGGTACCATGTTTTTTTATCAATCTGTTTAAAAATCAAGGTCATATAAATAAGCTTATGCTTTTTCTTAATACCTCCACGCTTCAATCTTTTTCGTTCAGACCATCTGCATTCTCAAGATAAAAACATAAATATATGAGAACAGCTGCTTACTATGAAATATATAATAACAAATACCTTCCCTCCCATCCATATTATTGTGCAATGATTCTCCCATTTCCAAATCACATTGTTTCCCAGCACACACAATATTGAAAAGTTCTCTCTCTCTCCCCCCTTCCCTTCCCTTCCCTTCCCTTCCCTTCCCTTCCCTTCTTTTTCCTTACACACACAAAAAGTAAAGAAATCAACAGGCCAAACCTGTGTTGAGATTACATTAATGAGTACATCATCTCTAAAGCATTGCATCGGTTTTAGCCACACTTCTCCCATTGATGTAATGGGATTTGCATGGCTAAAAGTCTGTGCAGTGCTTTCAAAATGTACCCTCAAGGCCCGACATGAATTCATAAAACCCTACAATTTCTGAGTTAATACCAAAAGATGATACTGGATGGATTTAGATGCTCATTAGTTAGCACTTTGCTAATTAAAACCCAGCTTACTGAGCATTTTATCTTTTTTTGGAACGGGGTGGGGGTTAGGCACACGTATATGTAAGCTAAACAGCTATTTATTTATGACAGAACAGTGGCTGCTGAGAGCAGGCAACCCTAATTTTCATAACACTTTTATTACAGACCATGCATTAAGCCCAAGACAATGAGAATGGGGTTGCACACATTTCTTCCTTAGAGACCCTGAATATTTCTAAGAAGTCATCATGCCGCTAATGGCAAGTTGCTTATTGATAGTGTGTGTAATATACCCATGGGGGTGTGCCTCTTTTTCCTTGCATGATTAGTGTGCATGTGATGAGGAGGGGAGCCACAAAGCTGGATAGTTTGAGGAATATTAAGTATGAGCTGATGATAGGGAAACAACATGTTTAATCAGCATGGCTAAGGACAGGGGCTTCCTCAGATGAGTGAAAAGAAGGAGATTCATAAATCAGTTGGATGGCAAGCTATCCACAATTGTTTCCTTTCACCCTACAGGATTTACGGATGGTTTCATTTCCATATGCAAGAACTTTCTGTCTTTTTTCCCTCTGAGGAAATCCTAACCAGAAATGTTAATGTCACACATAAGCCTCCAGTCTCTCCTGAATGCACTGAATATAGTACAAGATATGTTGAGTAAACAGATTCAGGGCGCATATTATAGGAAGCAAACATTCTTATCTATCTTTTTGCCCGGATATAGAAAAAGCTGCCATGCTTCAAACATGCTAACTTACTGAGAAGATCCTGGAACACTTCAGATGCCCAATAATTTAAAAACAAGCAAACTTCCAAACTTAGAATGAGGGAATATGGATGCATACCTGACCCATAGTTAGGTCTGAAAACATATGTTGCAGCAATCTTGCTGAAGCTAAATATATCTGGCTGGATCTACTCACTGCCAGAATCCATGGAAACTCACGTCTGTTGTCAGAATATGTTAAACAACTATTTTATGTTGAGAAACAAGGATAGCATTATAGGGTTTACTATAAGATTTCTGTGAATGGAGCTATCAGAAGGGTGTCCACATGCAATGCACATACAAAACAGGTGGAGCTACAATTGTACCATTGTGGCCACCATCTTAACTTTTTTTTTATCACACCTGGCTATCAATCTGTTTTGAATTAAACAAAAGTCTCAATAGTGCAGCAGTGAGCTTCTGTAAGAACTTAGTATTAGACTGTTCCCCTTGCATTTTGTGAATGAATAGGGAACAGCAATCTTGAGTTTCCGCTTGGGTCTGAATAAACAAACTAAATGTGGAACTTAAAAAGCTCAGCAGACTTTCCTTGGTTCAAAACTCAAAACAAACTCAACATAGTAAAATTTTATAAACAGAATCCTTTGGAAATCCAAGGGATTAGGCAGCAGCTTGTGGCAGAATAAAAGCAGAAAAACTTGACACATAAGAGGCTCCGTAGATTTCTTTGACACTACATGGTTAATAAACAGTCAGGTCTATTTTTATTTTTTAAAAGTTCTGCAGAGAAAGTAACCCATATTTATCTTTGGGGTGGTCCCCTACCAGCACTTTTCCAGCACTGAAAAGTAGACAGACCTTGCTGCTCAGCATCAGAGAAGCAACACAGGAAATTGAGATTTCAAGAACTATAATTTAGCAGCATTTTACGATGCTGGCCATTTTCGTGGAGATGTACATAAATGGGAACAATTGACCAGGGATCTATTGGTGTGCTTAAACTCTGCCTTCTACTAAGTTCTCCCCATATATTGGTAAATAAATGAAATATTCCAAAATGCTAATAATCCTTAAATGACTTCCTTTCAAAAAAATAACTAGATAAGCACTGCGCCCAGGAAGTTCTCTTTGCTCAAAGCTGGCTTCTTAAAACATTAGGATCACTAAATGATATTGGGCAGAATTGTTTTCAATAGCTACATGTGGCTGGAACTTTTAAGCTAAAGAGGTTTATTTTCAAGAATAAGGTGGGGAAAGACATATCATTCATTTTATTTTTAAACAATTGTGATCCTTATATAATTGACATGGATTTTGCATGTAGGGCTTGAAGAGGTCAACATATGGACATCTGGACATCAAATGTATCACTGTTCCGCTGAGAACAGTAGTCTAAAGGACATCCCCTGGACCAGGGCCAAGCTTAGATCTTTATTAAATGTTAATGACATCCACCTGATGAACAGGAGAAGCAAGAGGTAGCAAGATGTTACTTCCCAAAATTCATTACCAGTATCACCATTTTCCTACTATATCAAATTAAAATATAATCGTTATAAAGACAACAAATGAAATACGTTATTAAGCATCTCACTACTGCCAGTCTGGAATATTATTCTGGATTTTTAAAAGGAACATTAACTATACAATGGAAATAATTGAGTTGCATACAGTCTAACTAATCCATTTATGATGAATAAACCATTTAGCTGGTTTTCATTATCTGCATATCAAGCACGCAAAAAGAAAAAAAAGTAATTTAAGCCCTGATCTTCAGTAGCTTTGATTTAGATCAGTGTTTCTCAACCTTGGCATCTTTAAGATATGTGGATTTCAACTCCCAGCATGCTGGCTGGGGAATTCTGGGAGTTGAAGTCCACACATTTTAAAGTTGTCAAGGTTGAGAAACACTGCCATAGATAGAAGATATAACATGAAGATAGGAAGATGGATGTTTTCATGTACACCTTTTGCACCATGCATCTGCAACCAAGGTACATATAAGCAATAAATGATGTCCAGTTTCCTGTCTGGAAAAGTTGGGAGTTCAGATTTTCTATATGTAGCTATACATATAGGAGCTATATTTATTTCAGTGAACACATCTAATTCTGGATAGATAGGAAGCTTTGCCATTAAACCCCTAAATTGGCTTATTATTTGTTCTGCATGCCTGGCTTACCTTAAAAAATGGATAAGGAGGTTTATTTCTGAGGAAGAGAACTGAGCTGCCAAGGAAACCTCTAAGTCTTGTTATTCTCTGGTTTCAGAACTCAATATCTGGAAAAAGGAGAGAGGCCGCCAGGCACATGCTGGAAGTATCTGAGAATTTGTAGGATTCACAACCTTTCTAACCCCAGCCACAGCCCAACAGGCAGCAGGTATGCACAAGCCTACAAAAATGGCTCCCAGTCAAGCTTTGGTCATGGAAGTTGGGCTGTTTGTCCAATGCAGTAAGTAGAACCATGCAGTTTGGCCATGATCCTGTTCTCATCTAAATAAGAAGCTCCCCATGCAATTCATTATTGCTCAGGCTTTCTTGAAAGCATCCAAAAGCTCTTTGCAAGGGGTGGGAGAGGGATGCCTTATGATACAAGAATGTCATGGAGGAGGGCTACAAAAACCTTTGATTCCTTGTTATGTTTTTGGGTGGATTCCTGCCCAATATCAGCAGCATGATCCAGGAATGTTCTGTAAGCTGCAACATGATTTTTTTTAATGAATTGGTCAGCCCTGTATAGCTCATTGATAACATTGTCCCATAACACCAATTATCTTCAGTAGGGTTTACTCCTAAATCAGTTTGTAGTTACACAGTTTTAATATCAGTGAAGTGCTGTGTTGCCATGAGGTCCAAAACACACCTTCCTAATCATTTTTGGAGTAAGCACAGCCCTATTCCAAATCCCAAATGATTCCAAACTCCCAGTAAGTTCATATTTCACTCCAGATATTTGTCAACATAGCAAAAATAAAAGGAAGAGTAGAGATCATAATCATTCTCAATTCTGCAATAATGGACTACTGTGAATAAATCAGAGGAGTTTTATAAGGTGGTTAGAAATTGTTCCATTGGAACCAAGTTTCCAGCATAAAAGCTAACAAAGCAACAAGGTTTCTCTCTATCTCCCAATATGTACACTGAGCAGAAAAACATTAAACCAGAAAGTCGTTTGATGACCACTTCCATTTTCTCCAATCTCTCAGATACACTTATAAAATAAAGATTAAACTTTTCTGAATACTTTCATCTGCTTTGAAATCTGTGGAATAGCTTCCCACCACCTCCCTACTCTGCCATTCACAAAATGCTATTTTCAACTGAGTGAATTTATTCCACTTAGCAATATGGAATGAACAGAGGATGAGACAGCTAAGAGAGGCAAGTGCCTTTATATAAATCTGTTTTCAACAACAGACAATCATTCTGACTGTCATTCTGATGGGCAAAAGAAAAGCAACATTTCTTGGCTGGCCAGTTCAGATAAACATTTCAGCATGTTCTCGTAATATTCCAGAAGTTTACATGTAAACAGAAGGTCTTCCTTCTGAGATGCTTTTTTTTTTCTTTTGCTCTTCTTCCTTATCACAAATGGTAGCTGGTCGGTTTCATTTATATGAAGGCCCATCAACAAAAACGAGAGTCTTAAAGAAAAAGGAAATAAGCCTGTGAAATTAGCCTGAAAAAACAAAAAATCACGAAATCACCTTGAAAGTTCATTGGCTGACTTGGTTGATCATATTCCACCCATTGGCTTCTGCTTTACCCAAACTTATTTCAGCCATAAGTTTATTTAGGAGAAGAATTAGAATTAGAAAAAGAATTAGTGTATGGAAGAAGAAAAAGAAAAGACATGAGGATGAAGGAGAAAAAGAGAAAATTATTGATACATACAATAAACTAATATAAATTAATATCATGTTTCCAGTTAGGATTAAAAGAAGGCCCTGAATTTGACATCCTTAGCCCCAAGTCAGATTATTCAAGATCCTTTGGTTTCAAATGGTGGCACTCCCCCTGAAAGAACAGGAAAACACTTTAGGGATGCTCCTCCATCCAATTCCTTCCCTGAGGGGTCAGGTGAGCAGAGTGGTATACATTTCTGTCTGTATGATACAATTGTTTTACCAGCCTTGCCCCTTCTTGGATAGGACTGATCTCACCTCTTTGAACCACGCCCACGTTGCTTCTTGAATAGATGATTGTGTGCTTTATGTGGGGCAACTCCAAAGATATAGCAGATCCATAATGCGACAGCCAAGCTTCTGTTGAATACTCCTCATCGAGAGTATGGGATACCAGTCCTGGCTCAGTTTCAGTGGTTACCCATTGTTTTCTGAGCCAAATTCAAAGTGCTTGTTTTAAAACGTATTGTGTGTATTATGGCTTGGGACCTGCATACCTAAAAGAGCAACTACCCACTCAGCTCCATTCAACAATGCTGAGGATGCCTTCCAGGAAGAAGTCCAGTGGAAATCAGTTAGGACGGAGCTTCCCACACAGCAACCCCAATGCTTTGGAGTTGCCTCCCTATCCTTCATCCTTCTCTGAATGCAATTTGAAAACTTATCTTCATGCACTGGCATTTTCTTCCTTTGTTATGTATCGATGGGTGTTTACTGTGATTTGTTTCTTTTAACTAAAAGTTTTATAGTCAATTAATATTGTAAACCACTATGAGCTGATTTTGCTGGGAGCAAGTGGGTACAAATGTATAAATAAATATGATTACATCAAGAACCATGCCATTAGATGTGTGGGGCAGGGGTGGAGGGGTAGAATTGCCAATCCCTTTAATAGGTCTTGGAAGATGCTTAATCACTGGGCTTTTAAAAATAATGGACTTTACTGGGAAAAAGTGGGGGGAAAATCATGCTTTGGACACACAGTTGCTTACATCTATCTACATTGCTATCTATTACTGTGATGGGTGGGAAGGAAACACCCCTCCTAGGAACCCAGTAGATATTGATTCTTGTATAGAGTGCCACGTAGCCCTTTCCATGATAGAAGCATTCAACATTTGCTCAAATGAATAAGCCAACATTATGAAGCTTCCTAAGTCAGTGTGCTGCAATGTGACCTGGACTGAAAGGTGCCATTCAGCGCAACCGAGTTGACAGAGAGAGATGGCTCAGCTCCCCCTGTTGTCTTAGATCAGGACATGTGTCAGTCACTGGACAATGAACTGCCCCTGGCTGTCCGTCCTCATTTCTTCATGGTGGGAGGCATGTTGTCCTTTCAGAAGAATTTATTTTCGCCTGCCTTCCCTGCTAGCCTGGCCATGACAGGTCTGCCCTGGTTATGGCGTTTAGCATATGGCTCACTGTGGCTCCATTCCGTAGTTTAGTAATATTAGTCAAGACAGAATATCTGAACCGAGCTGAGGGCATTTCTTCATCTTGCCTTAACCATTGGTTTATATACCTTTGTATATACAATTTGGAACTGAGAAATAATTAGCATCTTTCATAAATGTACTTAAAGATCCTGATAGGATCATCTTGATTGATACCTTTCATAATCTTTGCATAACTTCTATTAAGTAATAATACATACTGCACCATGCATTTATTATTGTCACAAAATAGGACATTCCAAAATGCAGCCAACAGGCTGTAATCATGGAGATGTGGGTCTAAAAACAGGGTGGGCAGTTTTTGGGTAGCCCAGGGCTGCACATTGTAAGTTTGGAGTCTGAAAGCCAGAAAGTGAGTGGGGCCACAACGGAGTCTCAAGGGCCACATGCAGCCCTGGGGTCACCAAGTGCCCATCTCTGACCTAAAAGCTCATCCTGCTCTATGTACTTTCATTATTTAGTTTAAAACATTATATTTCCATCTATCCTCTGCAGTTCTAGGCAGTTCACAGCAAGTACTGTAACATAAAAGCATTCCCTTCAAACACATTGCAAGTGAGTGGACTTCCAATTTCTCTCTCTCTCTCTCTCTCTCTCTCCCCCCCCCCCCATCCCTCAGGTTTAATCTTAGGGGTAAAAAATAGGATAGTTTCATGAACCCTTTTGACTAATTGCAAATGTGGGCAATAAATGTTACCGCATCAAGAAAACTGTACTGTTCAATAAAAAAGTTTTTAAAAATCTCTAGAAAACTATAGTGGCCATGTAGTGGTAAGAATTAAATCTGAATGCAGATTGCATAGAAAAATAATTTCAGAGCCACAGAGGAGACAGTAAGTCTATATAATGCCAAATAGTAAGTCACTATTCTTTCTACCTCTTCAACAATATCTTCTTTTATTTATTTCTTGGGTTAGGAATGAAAGTATTCTGAATTCCCTGGACCAGGGTACGGTAATGCATGCCCTCTAAATGCTGCTGCTCCAGACTGCATTAGCCCCAACCAGCAAGGAAAAGGGTAAAGGATGATGGACATTTCACTTCCAGGACATCTGGAAGGAGATGCGCTGCCACTACTCTTCTAGTTTTAGGATATACCGTATTTTCCGGCGTATAAGACGACAGGGTGTATAAGACGACCCCCAACTTTTCCAGTTAAAATATAGAGTTTGGGATATACGCCGGAAAATACGGTACTCGCCGTATAAGACCTCTCCTGGCCAAGTGCAGCCGCTCACCGGAACGCAGCCCCCAGGGGAAGAGCAGGAAGGAGGACGAGCGCGGGGCGGCGTACTGCATTGGGTCCCGTCGCTCGAAGGAGAAACGCGGGGAGGGGGGAGCGAGCTCCATTCCCTCGGAGCAGCCTTGGGAAGGGAGGGGGCAAAACGCAGTGGCTCCACGACGGGCTCCAAACTCGTCCTCCTGCTCTTCCCTGGGGGCTGCGTTCCAGTGTGCGGCTGCACTTGGCCAGGAGAGGTCTTATATGGCGAGTACGTATTTTCCGGCGTATAAGACGACACCCGGCGTATAAGACGACCCCCGACTTTTGAGAAGATTTTCCTGGGTTAAAAAGTCGTCTTATACGCCGGAAAATACGGTAATCTGCAGTGGGACTTACTTCCATATGCTTTCTCTGCATTGCAATTACTTTTGCAGATAATACAAGCTCAGTTTTAGAAACATTGTCATGCTTTCTCTTTGATGTCTCAATCCCATAATGTCTACGAAAAGGGGAAAGGAAACCCCTACTGGCAACTAGAAGCTGCAGTAGATGGTGCATCCTCCTGATTCAGCAAAGCTCTTCTGTTACTAGTACCACCCTACATGAACAAAGCATTGCTGAGTATCTTAGTTAACTCAATTAAAATTTAATTGTTGTTCCATCTAGTTTCTTCACTCTATATATAATCAGCCTCAGGTTACTTTATGCAACATAATGATTTTATTATAGAATATAATTATTTCATTATACATTTTAATCTGTGAAAGTTTTCCTCCATTCATCTTAATTTACACAGAGATTATTGGTTTCTAATTCATCAAACACATCCTGTTTTTGAGACTCTTGAAATCAGATACAGAGTTTAGTACTTCCAGATGGGAACAAACATACAAATTAACAACACAAAAGGGACAGATCTGAATTTTGCTCACAGACACACATTTGAAGGAGAAGAATGTATATATTCTTTTTGGTTTCAGTTTCATTTAAGCAGAGGATTGCCCTCAGCACACTTACAGAAGAATAAAACCCCTGAACCCAGTGAAAGCCTTCTGACTTAGGACTTGATATATCTCTCTGTTTCCAACCCACTTTTATCTGCTTTTCAGCACCATTTCAGTTTTATTCTGTTATTTAAAAATATTTTCAAAATCCACAAATAAATATCATATATACTGCATATTTTCATCCCACAAAAAAAAGCCACTTCTTTTTTAATTCAGAGTGCCGAGAACTGTATCAGAGAAGATCAAGCTCAGTTCCATATTTTATTCCAAAAGAAGCAAATCAGCATCCCATTTTCCATCATCCTCACACCACCAAATATCTGGAGCAAAACTACCCCTTATTACCACTATGGTTTTCCACATCTTTTTCTGCTCTAAGCCTTCCCCAAATGCTCAAAGAGGAAAAGGTGGGCTGAAAATTTTCAGTCCCACCCTTACTGATATGATTGTGCCACTAGACCAGCCTTTCTCAACCTTTTGACCCTGGAGGAACCCTTGAAATATTTTTCAGGCCTTGGGGAACCCCTGCACATTCAGGCTCAAATATAGGCCAGAAGTTACAAAATAATTATATTCGTTTCAAGGGTAGGCCTGTATACTGTATATGCACTAACAGTGTTCTTAAACTAAAAATAATGAAACTTACCTCTTTAATGTGAAGTTGCCCCAATTTGAAATATTTTTTTAAATAAATCGTGATCTCCCAGGGAACCCCTAGTGACTTCCTGCAGAACCCTAGGGTGCCACGGAACCCTGGTTGAGAAACCCTGCACTAAACAAACCATTGAGGCTCTCAGAGAACAAAATAATGAAAAGTCAATAAAGTTCTGCCCCAGACTGAAAAAAGTAGCCCTTCGTTTCTGTACGGAAATGTTTTGAGGTAAGGCAAATTAGTAAACCCTGGCCTAGTACATCAGAATATAATTCAAATGAATTCCACTAAAGTTAATGGAGTGAAGTAAGTGGATTGACCCTAGGGCAAAAAAGAGAGAGAGAAAGAATTTTTGGTCTCCATTGTTATAATCACAAAATTACATGTGCAACAATTAATTTCCACAACCTTATTCATTCATCAGGCTTTCATGTTACCAATAGTCACAGGCTGCTATAATAAGGAATTAATTGATATATTCATTACATTAGCCATTAAGTTAATTTCACTGGCATTGGACAACTACATTCAGTTTTGCCCAACCCGTAATTACATTTATTATCACTGCCTTAGCTGGAAGAAATATCATGACGGAAAAATACTGACCACAATCCCAAAACTGCACATGAGCAGCTGGGGGTTCTTTTTTCAATCCCCTACAGTTTCTATTTCATCAAGCAATCCATGTGAAGCAGCAGCCATTCCCGCTACAGTTTTTTTTTAAAAAAAACATGTTTCTTCTTATGTGCTTATCCTGAAGATCAAAACTTTTAGTTTTTATTTGAAGGCAAGCTTAAGTGCAGTGTTTCTCAACCTTGGCAACTTTCAGATGTGTGGACTTCAACTCCCAGAATTCCCCAAACAGCCTTGCTGGCTGGGGAATTCTGGGAGTTGAAGTCCACACATCTGAAAGTTGCCAAGGCTGAGAAACACTGCTTAAGTGAATGCAGAATTTGGGTTCCACATTATTAGAACTGCACTGTGAGGATCCATATTTAATGAGCCAGGAGCCATGGAACCAATAGTAATTAGGACCAAAAGCCAAGTCATGCCTAGAGGACAAGCTAAGACACAAGACTGAGAAGCAAGGAGGGCATCAACAACCAAGGATACAGGAATACAACCAGGATACAGGAATACAACAAAGCTTATGAAGATCTTGAGAAAGTCTCAGCTAGAACAGAAAATTCATTGATATTGCTTCCAAAGCCAATTGAGATGGGTAGAACCAATTCACATCCTGTGGATACTTCATTCAGAAGTTGCCATTTGCAATTTAATGGCTCACCACATTGGGCTGTCCAAACATCTCCAAAACACCTATTTTCATATTTCTTCCTTATGCCATTTCTTACAGATCCTTAAACTAATGCTGCTGAGAAGGAGGTGACTTCTCATATATGTGCCTACCTTGCACTTGAGTTCTCTAACAACTGACATTGTAAAGTGGCTTAAGATTTTAATGGCATTATCTACTTATCCCACTTCTGCTTAATTAATATCACTATAGTCAGTCAGCAAATAACAAACTCCAATCTTATAATCTATTCTGAGTACTTCAAACTTTTGTACATGTGGAGTCCCCATATCTCACCTAAGTTCCCAATTCATTTTAATGGAAGAAACCAGTCCATTGAGGTACTCTATTATGCATGAATGAAAACCCAGTGGCTGCAAGAGGGTAAAGGTGAATAGAGAAATCTCCCTTTATTCTTCCTCCATAGTTCCTTCAAGATAGAGAGAGATGATATAGATATAGATATAGATATAGATATAGATATAGATATAGATATAGATATAGATATAGATATAGATATAGATATAGATGATATAGATATAGATATAGATATAGATATAGATATAGATATAGATATAGATATAGATATAGATATACAGTTGATGTAGATATACAGTTGATGTAGATATACAGTTGATGTAGATATAGATATATAGATATAGATATATATGCAGATTTGAACAAATATTACTTTTATTTTGTGTGATCACATTTAACAGGCAGATTGGATGGAGCACTCTTTAGTACTTTCATATCTCTAAATTGTGTCAAACAGCTCAATCTGTCTTTTTAATTCATTTATCAATCATATTCAGTCCACAGCTGCACTGCTAGCTTGCTCCCAGAGAATGTGTATTGTGATGAAAAACCTTGTCCTTTGGAGTTTAGAGAAGGGTGCAGGATCTCCCTTTCATGACACTGACTTTAGAACAGTACAGAAAGCTGTAAGCTTTTGGAGAAGACTCCAGAGCTGCAAAAATGGGGGTTGGGGGTTGCAGGCTTTCTGCCTGAAACAAGGTTTGTGAGGACCATACTGTTAAGCAAAAGCAAAATCACCCATGGGCTAAGATTGAGATGTAATGCTGGTTTGTCATGTGTCATAGGTAATAAATAATTTTGGAAACAAATATCACTTGCTGGATAAGAAGGAAGGCAAATGAAACAATATGGTAGCTGACAAAGAAGAA
This sequence comes from Charina bottae, assembly GCA_023362775.1. Lineage (NCBI taxonomy): Eukaryota > Metazoa > Chordata > Lepidosauria > Squamata > Charinaidae > Charina > Charina bottae. The sequence continues at coordinate 150,176,723 of JALMGJ010000003.1, read as the reverse complement.
TTGGCCCCATTTGATTTGTGGACTCCAAAGGTTTTCCTTGTCATGATCTTTGATTGAGAGACAGTGCTACATCAGCAGCAGTTCCCAAGGAAGGAAATTTATTACAGCAATTGTTTAAGTTGACTTTGTTTAGAAGAAAAATGTTATATGGAAAAAGCATTGTTTGCACCAAACTGCTCTGCATGAGGAAGAAAACATTTCATGTTTTTTCTGCTATCATCTGCTTTTCAATGGAGCTGGTGCAATCCATGAGATCCATGAGATTTGAATTTTCAAATATCTGTTCATTCACTTATTAATGGCCTTCTTCAAAGGGTTGTTCTGATTATGAGTAAATATACATTCTAAAGCATATGGAGCAGTAAAAAATAAGACCAATTTAGCAATATATTGTTTAGAAGTACTCTTCTCACAATATATTTAACTGGGTGGATTGGGAGAATAATGGAAGGAAGGAAGGAAGGAAGGAAGGAAGGAAGGAAGGAAGGAAGGAAGGAAGGAAGGAAGGAAGGAAGGAAGGAAGGAAGTCAATTGACTCTGAAGGGATACATTTTGTTGAAAACAGACCTAGTCTTGCATATGGTTAAACTAACATAATCCCACACACAAACTACATCTCCCAACATTAATTAGCCTGCAATAGCCAACCATGCCTCCTGCAACAGGAAAGGTCTAATGATGTTATAAAGCCTTGGGACATTTTGTAGAAAGTGGGTGGGGATTCTGCTTTCCCAAAAGGTGACTTTTGAACCAGTTAGTATGGTTGTGTTCACCAGTAAGGAAATTTAACTTAGTTCATGGTTGGGTGGGTTAAGAATTTATGCAAACAGGGCCATGAAATAAGATAAATTTATGAATATTGATTAGGGTTTCAGGTACAATTGCAAAATCCTTAAAACAATCTTCCCTGATCTCATGGACTATAGATATGGTGGACTTTACTTTCCACAATACTGCCAGGCTGGTTAGAGGAAAATGGGGACAATTTTTGCTGATTTCCATTTCTCCTTTGGAGTTTTCTGTGACCAGACTCTACTCTTGAGTTTGGAGTCTTGGGGGGTCCTCAAGTTCAGCATGGGCAGTAGTGCAGGGGGAGAGGGATCCCTGAAAACGGCCTCCCCTTTCTTTGCCATAGAGATCTTCCACTGCACAAGAAGTGCTTCTGCTAGAACAAATATCAGCATTTTAAATTGGGATATGAGCCAATATTGCAAATTAGTTCAGACTGTTTTCCCCCAGTTTTTAGAGGGATATTTCAGGGTTTTCTCTTATGTCTTAAATAGAGTGAAGTATGCTTTACAGTTCAGTTTTACTAAACTTCTGTCAGGGAGATAACTGGCGGAGAAGGAGGGGGCTCCCTCCAGGGGGAGAAACACATGCATAGTACTGAATCGCTTTGCTTTCCTCCCAAGAGGCTAAAGAAGGCCCCGCCCTGATTTCTTGGACCCTTTCTCTGAGCATTACCAGTTCATTTTAGTTTAGCTGGATTCTGTCTAGTAGAGTAGGACAATAAAACATTAGAGCTTCAACTCCAAGTCTCAGTGTGTTTTCCTTCACTCGAAGTCAGGAAAACTTCCCACTGAAAAATAGCAAGAAACTTCATCACCAAATTCTGAATGGGTGCCATTCATTTCAGGGGAATAAGCTGATTCACAAGGGCATGTTGAGCGGAGGGGGTGGGGTATCTACAGAAGGAAACAGATAAACTAAAGCAGAAAAGAAATCTATATGCACAGGTTACAGCAGGGCTTCTCAACCAGGGTTCCCTGGAACCCTAGGGTTCTGTGGGAGGTCACTAGGGGTTCCCTGGAAGATCACAATTTATTTAAAAAAAATATTTCAAATTCGAGCAACTTCACATTAAGGAGGTAAATTTCATTCTTTATTTTTAGTTTAGCACTGTTAATGCATATATACAGGCCTGCACATGAAACAAATACAATAATTTTGTAACGTCTGGCCTATATTTGAGCCTGAATGTGCAGGGGTTCCCTGAGGCCTGGGAAATATTTCAAGGATTCCTCCGGGTCAAAAGGTTCAGAAAGGCTGGGTTATAGATTGGATTTCTTGCAGTCATGTGCTCTCTTTTCACATTGTAGTGTTCAGTTTCATCACAAATGTATCCACAGCTCTTTGTTGTTTATAGATTCATTCCGAGTAAGCTGAGTACTCTAGAAATAAAGACCATCTACAGTAGCCTTTCCAAAGAAAATATAACCTCTTTCTCAGAAATTCACTTTTCCTTCTTATTCTCCCTTTAATCCATGAAGCCACAACATTTCAGAGCCCTAGTGATGTAATTGCACTTAATTTGATTCTGGAAGACTTTCACTACAGCCTTATGCACATGTCTGTTCATAGCTTCAGTAAACCCAGCTGATGTACAATGGCATTTATTTCTAGCATGTGCTATCATTAAAGTATGTGATCATTACAGCCTTAGGTTCTTTTGAAACATTTCTATCTCCTCTCTCCCCCCACCCCTATTTAAGATGCAGAATATTTTCTGATTTTTTTTAAATCTAGCTGCAGACAATTAGTCATGTGTAAAATAAAAACTGGTGGGTCCAGATGGTGCCATTTCAGCAAAGCTCAGAAAAGCATTATGATTCAGGTGGGCATTTCATTTTCATTTATTTAATTAAAAAAATTATGGGTTGCATTCCTATGGTTCAAGATTAGTAACAATAAATAAGAAAACAGATAAAATAAGTAACCAAATAGAATCCAGAAAGAGTGGAAAAGCTGGCTTATCATATTAAAAGTAAAGCCACTTCTCTTTTACCGGTTAATTAATAAGAAGCATTCTATCAAGTCCTGAAATGTGCTTATTTAGTAATAGTTATGCTAGAGTGTGATACTCTGCCTAGATGTTCTACATTCCATTTTGTTCAGATTTATATGTCATATTCAGAATTCCTACCCATTCTTGTGAAATGCTAGCCCAGTGTTTCTCAACCTCAGCAACTTTAAGATGTGTGGACTTCAACTCCCAGAATTCCCCATGCTGCCTGGGGAATTCTGGGATTTGAAGTCCACACATCTTAAAGTTGCCAAGGTTGAGAAACACTGATCTAAATATTAAGCAGTTCTGACCTTTGTTGGCTTTTCTAGATCAGCTAAATTGGCAAAAGGTATAGGACAGATCTTTCTAAACTGTGTGTCACGACACGTTAGTGTGTCAGCTGCAGTGTCTGGATGTGTCGCGGCTGCTGCTGCCTCCGAGCCCTGCCAGGATTCCGCGCAGGTCCTAGTGCCTGCCTTGTGCCTTGCTGCCTCCAAACCTTCCCTACCAAGATTCCGCACAGGTCCTAGTGCCTGCCTTGTGCCCTGCTGTAAGAGTGTGTCGTGAAATGATGCCCTGCTGTAAGAGTGTGTCACGAAATGATGCATGTCTAAAAAGTGTGTCACCAACATGAAAAGTTTGGAAAGCTCTGGTATAGGATAACAACTCCAATAATACAAATTTAATCGTAATGCTATTTTAAGGGTTGCAATGTTGCACTTATCTATGCCTTTTACATCCCACATCATTGTGCATATCACCCCTCCATACTCCTCAGTATTTTCTTAAATAATTTTGCAATGAAGGAACAACATATGGAAACTGAAAAGCATCAGAGAGAAAGAACATGGGCAAATGTGCATTGTTCGTTTGCCTGAGCAAGTGGAGTACAAAGCTCCTTCTTCATGAAACACCACAGCTGCAATTTTTCACAAAGTTAAATTTGTTCAAACCTTTCATCTGATTTAAAGAATTTATTATTAATCATATTACATACTTTAATTACCTTGCCCGTGCAAGAATGGCAGTTCTACATCTGTCAAGTATTTTGTGAATGGCTATTGCTAATAATTCATAGACAGACATTTTAATAGTACAAGTTCACTTTCATAATAATGGGAATTAGTATGCATCAGGCAGCAATCTGTCAGATCTATCAGTAAGATATGATTATGGATGTACTGTGGACTTAACTGGATTTCTGCCTGCACAATATGTGGTGGCAGATGTGGCTACCAGCTTGGCTGGCTTCAAAAAAGGATTGGACCAATTCATGGAAGCCTGGGGATCAGTGGCTATTAGCCTTGATGGCAGTGGGACTGCCTCTGAAGACTATCTGCTGGGAGAGTTGTGGGATTCCTTGTGCAATTGATTGGCCACTGTGAGAACAGACTGCTGGACTAGATGGACCAGGCGCTTGATCCAGCAGGTCACTGCTTATGTACTTAATTATTATAGAACATGGAATTTGGGGGTAGCACTATGCCTTAGACTCACCAGGGCCATTTCTATCAAAAAACTGCTCCTCTTCCGTGTTTGCCCAGATATATCTCTTCCCAACCCAAGGCTGACCTGGAAGACCAATTGAAACTTGTGTGCATGGAACCTGAGTAGTAAACCCATTATAGCATGTGAGGGAAATCAAAAGCTTTATAACTTCTGAGATGTAGCAAATAGTGATCAAATTTTCCAATTCCCTGCATTTTTGAAGTAGGCAGGGGTAGAAATTAGAATGAACTTACGTGTGCCCATCTTAAACAGAAATATCTCATCCCTCTCTATGTGTATGTGCATGTGTATGTGTGTGTGTAGTAAGTAAAATCTCCTTTGAGTCAAGCTTAACTTCTCCTATATCCAAGTATTGACTCATTCTATATCCAGGTATCTTTCATGGCAACAACACAGAAATAATTTAGTATTGCCCTCTTCCAGGATGCTTTTTTCAACATTCCAGTCAAGTCTGCAGCCCTGGTATGGCTGGTGAGACTCCCATCCAAATATGAACCAGGCCCAACCCTACTTAACTTCCAAGCCCAGAGAAGATCAGTCATGCACTGCCACCTACTGAGAAAACTGGTTATTGCTTTAGGTTTAGTTACAGGCTTGGTTGCACCAGAGCATGGGAACTACTTTTTCTGGAAGATCAGTTGTTCTAAGTAGTTGAAGCAATTCTCTACTATTTCCTTGGACTATATGATTAATCTCTTTCAGGTCACTGGATGTTTATATTTGTTATGAAAAATTAACTTATGTTAAATACCACAATGTCCACCAACAGAACAATGCTTAAAAGTAGAAAATAGCTGGCTTCACTTGCCCATTTGGTAAAGAATATAATGGTACTCGACTTCACACTTCAATAAAGGAAATTGACTTTTATCAGATTGGGCCATTGGACCATCCAGCTCAATAGTGTCTGGACACAAACTCACAACAGCTCCGCAGAGTTACAGAGAAGAGTCCTCCTTAGCCATAGTTGGAGAGGCTATACAGTAGATTTAAATGAGAACTGCAACACTGCAGAGCATGTATTGCACCACTGCAGCTCATAGCATGCTTTGTGAAGTTTAAAAGTAGGAATCCTGTTTGCTTTTCTTTGATAAGGAATCTTGAGGAGTTTCTCAGCTCTATGTGTGTGTGCATGTGCATAAGTACCAATCGAAGAGAATACGCTAGAGAATTCCTGGAAGCTTGGCACTCAGACAAAGCAGCCATCAACAGACACATAGAGGTAAACAACATTTACATACCATTCATAAGAGACAACAGAAAAGCCAGAAGACCAGAACACTTCCTTGCCAGCAATCAACACCCAGATATGCAAAGATACACACAACACCAGGATTAGCACCAGAGGAACAATCAAACAGCACAATATACCCTAATCAAGGAACTATTAACTCAGTCAATCAACCAAGCAGCAAACAACAACCCAATCAAGATACTACCAAGAAGAGTACAACACCCCCACCAACACAGGCAGGACAAGCCATGGAATATAAACAGAGAGCAAGTCCCACTCCCTTTTCGCACTGAAGATGTTGCCTAGCATGGCAATGAAACATCTGCAAGAAAATAACAAGGCTCAGAGAGCACCAAGGACTCCACATGTGCATAAGTATATTAAGATAATCCAGCTAGGAGCATGGACCATACTTGGAAAAAAATGGGCAAAATTCCATTGGAACCTAGAGAAACTTTATCTCAGGGCTAAGACTGAAGTAGACTTTTCTCGTAAACGTTTCCACCCAGTGATGGATTCAGCCATAGGCACACAGATCCCACATGTGTCCAATAACACAGACATCAAGTGTAGGATTCTATAACTACTTGGTATTTTCGGAAGTCCTTTGCCAGTGATTAATAATGATGATTTTTTAGAAACAACAGAAGCAGAACAGAAATATGTCTAACGTCATTAACTGTTCTTGAGACTGGCAATGCTTTCAGCACTGCCACTAGTCGATCTCGGTTGAAAGATAGCCATGCTGCTCAGCTCAATGGATCCAAATACATCTTGTCTATCCAAAGAGGGGCCAGTGGCCCACAGCAGCTGTTCTGCTGCTTTGTAAACAAGTCAGGGACATTGTTCTTTAACCTACAAACATGTCTCGGAAAATATGTTTGCGTCTCAAAGGAGTTTGTTGGAAATGCTTCAAAGGGTTTTTGGAGGGTTGTTGTTGTTTAATATGATGTGGTGCTCAAAAGGTTTCAAAGGATTTTGGAATTTTACAATAGGATGTGCTATCTACCCACCCTTAGACCTGGCCTTTTAAAGCTTTTTCTCATTGTTCCTTTTTTACCCTTTAAGAGAAAAACAATTTGCAATCTAATATTAAATGCACTTCCAGTATCATTTGTTAAGCACATAATGTTATGTGCTTGTCATCAGGTAATCTCTTATAACACCAGAAATGAGGTACATTGTACTTCTAAGTGAGTATTATGGAAATATGCAGATGGTATGTTTGCTGACAAACAGTTTTTGAGCCTTGGCTTCACTTGGTTAAAGCTGGAATCTCTTCAGTTCCATTTGGGAATTCTGCAGTTTCACAGATCAGGGTCCATGTTCATGCACAGACATAACATTTCTTGGGTCTTCTGGATGTTAAAAACAGGATTGATTATATTCTATATCTTAAATTGCTCATACAGCAGATGTTCTAAGACAGCAATCAGTTTTACACTATTTTGTTTAGTTACAATAACCTAACCTCTGCTTTTCTCTGATATGCCATCTTCCCTCATGAATATATGTTTCTTTTTTGCACCTGTTTTTATCTTGTGGAACAAAAAAGAGGTATTAAATAGCAATATTTTGCATTGCTGTTTACACTGCATTTCTGTGTATGTTTATTCACACACACACACACACACACACACATTCAATGCTGCTTCCAAAAAACTGCAGACCATGTGCTGTAAATTAATCTTACAGACCCTACATTTAATATTATACTGTTACATTTCATTTCCACCTATGAATACCATCCAGAAATAGAGGTGGATCATGAATACACCTGCTAAATGAGGCAAGTAACAATGCATCTTCCTAACAATTGTACTCAATACTAGTTTATTTCTGAGTGTCAGTCGAAGTCATTGTCTGGACCTATCAATCTCATAATTGTCTGGAATTCTGGTGGCTACTAGAAACAAGAACTTTTCAGTGATGATATATTACATATGATGCATCTTTGCTTTATCAATTTTATTTGCACAACATCTGATGGTTTTAAAAATAAGGTAATAATCTTCTCTTAAATAGGATGTAGAATGACAAACATGTATTATTATTATTATTATTATTAGTAGTAGTAGTAGTAGTAGTAGTAATCTACAATTAAATTCACAGTCTAAGACTGGTGGAAGCCTAATAATCAAATCCTAACCAAGGACCTAAGAATTATTAAGGTAGTGTCTGAGAATATAGGCAGCTGTTGTTGTTGTTGTTGCTGCTGCTGCTGCTGTTGTTAAAATTGCTGATACACCATCTCATGCTTCTCATCCTCAGAAGCTCAGAATTAGCAAGATCAAGGTCAGGTAAGAGACTTCCTCATGGCCAAGTGCCATTTAGTGGACTCCTGACTGTGAAGGTGCTGCCACACTGCAATGATCTGTAGTGTGTATGATACTAGAGGATCTTGCCTTCTTGACCTTTCTACAATACTATGACAGAGCATCACCCGGTTCATTTTAGGATGTCAGTCCAGTGGCTTTCTATCTATCATTACATTCTCACTTTCCTATAAATACATTTGTGGAAGTCTAATCTACTTCTCTTTGCATTTCCTGATCCAAGTCTATCCAAAAATGAATTTTGGAAAGGAAAGTCTATACACTCAAAATAAAATGTATATTAATAGTCTAGCTGGCATTAAATATTGAAAGCATGTAGAACTGTTATGCCCTGGGGAACAACTATAATCTGAACTTTATGGCTTTGATATTCAATTTTACTGTGATTTTGTTTCCTTGCACTGCTCAATATGTTTCATTTGCATTCAAAGGAAAAATAGCAGAATTCTCTAGTGATTAGCTTTACCTGCAGTAAACTCCCCTTGTATTAATGAAAGACTGAATGGTGCTGAAGAATCCTTCCTTATTTCAAAGGGTAATGAAAAATCTAGTTAATCAAGGCAGTATAATTCTCTTTAATTTCTTCTGTGTAATTACAGCTATGCTTTAACCAGTTTTCTCATGGAAATATAATCAAAGCATATATATTTCACTTCCTGAATTGCTATATTGAGAAAAGAACAGTACATATAAGAAAAATAAGAAACAAGAGCAAATAAATTGGGTGGCAAGGAAGACATTTTTGAGAACTCACATTTGGGTTTTGCAGAAATCCCTCTCTCTTGATCTAATTGTGCAATAGTTAACTCAGAAGATATTGGAGCATATTCAGAGAAACTGAGCCAGGAAGATGAGAGGCCTGGAAACTAAGTCAGAAATATTAAAAAAACGGAATAGTCTTAAAATGGAGAAAAGGAGAGGAAAAGAAAGGAGGGAGAAAGGATAGGCTGAAGACAAACTACCATAACATTATACAGGTTACCCTTTGCTATTGCCAGAACTCTTTTTCTTCCATTCCCACACACACACCCCAAACAAGTGTTCACTGTTGTTTATGAGAATGTGTACATAGATACCTGTAGAATGCCTTAAGTGTTTACACATATAATTGCATGCATGGAAAATTTATTGTCATTAATTCCCATTGAATATTTATCAGGAATGAGGGCAGTCCCTGTGTCATTCTGGTTATAGATCCCTTTGTGATTTCCTAAAGCCACCCTCCCCCCACATTCACATTATGTAATTCCTCCTCTAAGTAAAAGGAAATAGTTATCCTCAAATATCTGTATAGATCTGATTGTATGATAAAAGTTACTATTATTCAAGAAAGAAATTCCATATTTTCTCAATTTAAAACAGTTTGTTTTAGTCTCCTTTTCATCATAAAGGTAGATAATGTCATATCCTTAACATTCTACCTATTAGTAAGTTTAGATGTATTTCAAAAACCTAATTTAATCTAGGCTATTTGCCCCTGTCAGATGTACCTGGAGTGTTTTTACAATCACATCAAAAGAACAATTGCTTAATTGCTCTTTTAGTGCAATTTAGACTTTTCTGCTGTGTACAAAAGGGCATGAATATAAATCTCTATACAATATTCTCACTTTCCTATAAATACATATGTGGAAGTCTAATCTACTTCTCTTTGCATTTCCTGATCCAAGTCTATCCAAAAATGAATTTTGGAAAGGGACGTTTATACATTCAAAATAAAATTGTGTAAAAAATCCACATTGTGGAACATTTAGGCTGAAATACAATATAGTTTTCATTTTTTTCATATAACAAAAGCATACAGACAACTTAGTATCTTAGTTTATTTTATTCAATTAATTTTAAATTTTAAAATCTTACAACAATCATGTGTGTGTGTGTGTGTGTGTGTGTGCGCGCGCCTTCAAGTCAGTCTTGACTCCTGGCGACTTCCTGGACAAGTCCCTATAGTTGTCTTGGCAAGATTTCAGAAGTGGTTTGCCATTGCCTCCTTCCTAGGGCTGAGAGAAATTAACTGGCCCAAGGTTACCCAGCTGGCTTTGTGCATAAGGTGGAACTAGAACTCATGGTCTCCCAGTTTCTGGTGCCCTGACCATTATACAATCATAGAGTTTTCAAAATCATTAGAGAAGGAACCACGTTATCACACCAGTTATTAGATTTTTGCTTGTTGCTACTGAATTTCCTATGGACAAGCATTATTAGAATTTTTTTAAAAAAATGAAAGTTTATTTATTTATTTATTTATCTATCTATCTATCTATCTATCTATCTATCTATCTATCAAATTTATCACCACCCATCTCTACCGCAGTAGACTCTGGGCGGTTACTCTGGGCGGTTATCATGCTTCTTGAACCCTGTGGGTCTATTTGGCCTGAGATACTGTCATAACACAAAGGATCTGGCATAGGAACCCTAACTAACTTAACTCTAGGAAAGTATAGAGAGCATTCTCTACTAATTTTAATAGACATGGAAAAGTGCGAGAACCAATATTGTGGCATCAGTGGCCAAAATATATCCAACAGCCCCAACCAAATTTCCTCCCAACTAGAAGCTAATGTTGACATACTGCCTATGAATGGACTTTATGTTGCCACTATTCAAATGTTTATGTTAGGTGTGCAGTATTGGCAGTATTTTGGGAACAACATTCATAATATTAAATCATCCTTCCTTGGCCAGATATTCCATATTAGATATGAATCCTGGGAATTACAAGCCATAATCCCATGGAAGTGTGGAGCCCATTAAATGGCTGCATTGTGTATTAGTTTGAATGCACTCTCCCCTGTCTTTTTGTTATTATAATTTTTAACTGTTTTTAACTGATTTTTAATGATTGTGTTTGAATTATGTTGATTGTTTAGCTTTGTGTTTTAATTGTGTACGCTGCCCAGAGTCACATGCATGAGATGGGTGGCTATATTAAATAAATAAATAAATAAATAAATAAATAAATAAAAAAATAATAAAAAAAAAACATTTGCAGTTCAGGAAGGCTAGAGTACAGCATGACCTTGCAATGGATCCAAACATGTAGGTTCAGCACCTTGGACAGCCACATATCTCCATACATAAGATTCTCTAACACAGTGTTTCTCAACCTTGGGAACTTTAAGATGGGCGGACTTCATCTCCCAGAATTCCATGGCCATAGAATTCTGGGAGATGAAGTCCACCCATCTTAAAGTTCCCAAGGTTGAGACACACTGCTCTAACAAGTGTTCTAAAGCATTAGTAACCTTGCGCCCTCCATGTATTTTTATTTCCTTTAAATTCCATCAGCCCCTGGCAATGCAACCAATACTGAAGGGTGATGGAATTCTAGTCTCAAACATAATATAACATAAGCTTGGCTGTTCTAAAGTTCCATTAAAGTCAACATTAAAAAAAATAACCTTTTTACGGCAATAGAGGTTTCTAGTTCCATCTGTGGACACGTTGATCTGAATCATTCAAAGTTATTCACCCACTGTGTGTGCTACATTCTTCACATAGAAGCTTGGGAAATAAAAAAAATAATAATAAAATACAAAGGTAGCATTAGAAATGCAAAACTGCTCCAAATACCATTTTACAAAATCACAACCCCAGACTGTTTGTCTGATGGGAGACTTGCTTAAAGACCACACAATAGTGTGCAAAGGGGTGTACTACAAAAGAAGTTTAATGGGGAAGATCAGCATAGAACAGATAACTTTTCCCATACTGTTTATAATAATGCAGAGTTGTAATGTAGTTACACTCTCTCTCTAAACTCAATCTACCTCTCAGGTTATTCTTGTGTGGAAAAATGGAGGCGGGAGAGCCGTGTTTATTTCCTTGAGCCACTGAAAAAAGATGGGATATAAATCTAACTAATAACTAAATATACCAGAAAAGCATAAAACTTTTTCCATCAGAGGAAACATTTTTAATATACTGTATATGGGAAAACTTTTGTGACTACAAAAGCTAAATCGTGTCTAAAAATCAAACTAGAAATAAACTAGAAAGTAGAATATAAACTCAAATTTGTATTCAACATGGGTGTCTTCAGGGTTGGGGGAGGTTCAAAACGTCAAGACAGTGATTCCAACCGCACACAGGTAATCCTCGTTTAGCAACTGCCTCATTTAGTTACTGTTCGCAGATACGACTGTGATGAAAAAGTACCTTTACAACCAATCCTCTCATTTATGACCTTCCCAGGTCTGTAAGACAAAGGAAAGCTGAAGTAAGATCATAAACACAGTTGCAGTTTAACTTAGGGACCGCTTCACTCAACGACCAAGTTGCCACTCCCAATTGTGGTCAGTAAATGAGGACTGCTTGTAATTGAAGACTTGGCCCTTTTAAAAAGCAAATCACATTACATGCATATAAAACTGCCATGTTGACTGTTTTTACCAGAGGTGCTTCTGGAATTCCAATTGTATGTTCAATCAGGCTCATTAAGATGAATGCTTTTACCTGCCAGTTAACAGTTTTATGTAGCATTAATAAGCCTTTGGTTTGTATGCCTGGCCATCTTGTTTTGCAATTTTCCTAGTGAAATGAAGTGGCTGTACATGTACACGCACACAAAGGCAGCCTAGAACACCTTCTGATGTAGCCATGTGTGCCTGTAGATGTTATAACATATGAAAATAGGCAATTTGCCCATGTTCTGAAGCACCTCTCTCAAAAGATTTGCATAGCCATATTCATGACCACTATCATTCCATGCATTGATCAGAAGCTTAGAAGAAAAAACAAATGCTTGACTTTTATTGACACAAGTATGATCAGGGCTCGTGCATGTCACCTTTTTTGAATGTGTGGATTGGACCACAGTCCTAAAGGTCTAGCTTTTAAACACTGCTGTCAATCTCCAACATTTAAATTTTAGGGCTGCTATCAGTTTCATATAGTTGCTCATACGATCACTTTTCCCTTTCAAATCGCTATAACTTTTTTTTTCTAAAGCCACCGTAACTTTTTTATTATTATTATAATGATTATAATACGGTGGTCAAACCAAACCCATAATTCTCAAATCCCTGATGGAGACTTACATAATGGAAGGTACAGTGAATGAATATTGTTAATTTAAAATGTGAAATTATAAATCAATTACATGAAGGCAAAAGCCCTTCATGACATGCCACAATTTACTTTCAGCGGCATTTAAACCTCTCGCGCATGGTGAACAATCTGTAATAAATTATGATTTTTTTTTCTTTGCTCCTGAAATGAAGCTATAATGATGGTAGTTGAATTCTTGTACTGGGAAATAAGGTGGCATTTAATTCCTTGAGAACAAATGACAGTCACAAAAGAACGGTTAATTATTCTCAGCTGTAAGGGAGAATGTGAGTGTACTAACCAAAGACTGGTGTGTGGTGTCTATTCTTAACTAATTTTTAACTAAGGTGAGCTGCTAAAGAAATTTTCTGGGTGTCCAAGGGATCACACTATACTTATTTTATGCATTCTCATTCTGTAAATTTCAAGGCAGTATTAGTGCCAACAAACTAAACGAACTACAGTAAAAAACTTGAAGACCAATGTTATCAATGGAGATCTGCTCTATTTATATTTTAACCACCAGTCTGAGTATGATGGGGAAATCTCAACTCAGTTTTACTTTAGAAGGAAAAGTTTAAATTAAGACACCTGCATGATTTTGGAAAATGGAGAGAAAGAGGGAGAGTTACTTGACCCTTAGAATTAGTAATTAAATCTGTATGCAACAGAGAAAGCTTATAAAAGGGGCACTGCTATTGCTTTGGTGGTAGGGGCAAAAGGTACCAAAATAAAGACTGCCCTTGTTTTAAAAAACATTGACAGTCCAATAAATGTTTTTAAAACAATCAGGAAAATGTGTTACTGTATCTACCTTATTTTATTAGCTCAAGTTGAAGCTCAAGTTGGACATTCATACTAGCTGGGAGTCTGATAAATAGAAATATGAATAGCACTGAAAGGGGAATCTCTGATTATTTTCACATCAATTTTTAGTTAGGAAGGATTCACCAACACAGCTTTTTCTTTTTTGGGTGGGAGGTGGAACCATGTGGAGAAGGTACAACATCATTGGGAGAAGGAACTGATCTTGGAAAGATCCCAACAGAATTAGGAAGTTGAGTAGAAAGATCTATTTTCTTGTCATTGTTGTACATTATCGGTTTCCTCTGATTTTTCTCACAAGCACTAAGGCTCTTTGTACAGGTAAAGATCACTTCTCCCTTAAGACACACAGTAGCTATCTAGTTTAAGATCCCTCATAGCAGTACCTAGAGCTGAATAATGGAGCCTACCTCACAACGAGCAGAAAAAACATTTACTTTGATTGGAACGTGAGTCAATTGATTGGTTCATCTAGATCACAATTGTTGATATACATTGGCCACAGTTTCCCCAGAATTTCAGGAGTGAACTACTTCAGCCTCCCCAAAGAGATCAAGGATTCTGCCTGGAGGAGTCCTGTACTGAACAGCCATTGCTGATATCTTTAAAAAGTAGCCAGGTTCATAGTGTTTACATTACCTCTGGCTAATACAAAGGTTTCATTCTGCCTGCCAACTGCAGAACTAATGTTGCAAACATTCCCTGCTATGCCTGGAAAAATACTGAGACCGGAACATTGAAAGCTATAGCCCAAGGACCAGCACCGGCCAATTAAAATGTTAGTGTAAGCCTCAGCATCAAGCATCATCCTACCAGAGACCATGAAAGAGCCCAGAATGAAGTTCTTGACATGTTTTATGCAGTCAATTACTGAGCAGTACAAATGCAGAATAAGCTATTTCAGTTAATCAAAAAAAACAAAAGCAAAGTAGCCATTAAAAACCATGGATCAAAGTTAGCAAATCCCTGCAACAAAGAGCAGATGGGCAGGGCACAGAGGGGAATCATATCAGTCCCTACCATGGTTGAGAAATTATCAAGGTCAGTTAGTTCTAGTGGTATTATGAGTTTTTGGCAATGTCAGCTTCAGCTTGGATTACCTACCATGCCAATGCAATATTTAAGCTATTTGTTTGCAACGTATACAGCAATCTTACTGTATATCTGCAAAAGGGTGTGCTGATTGCAAGGAAGTGACTGAGAATGGCTCATTGTCCATTGGAGGTGATTGAGTTACTGCTTCCTGTTGATAAGCAGAGGCTGATGCAGAGATTGTGGAATGAATATAAGGCAGCCACTTCCCAAGGAGTGAAGAGTCGGACACGACTGCACAAATGTGCGGGGGGTACCTTTACCTTTACCTTAAGAAAAGAATGTCAATATGAAAGGACAAGTGTCTGCAGTAATGGCACAATGTTTCCATTTTTGCCTGAAAAGAATCTGGCATGTATTTGTAGCTACTACAAGCTTGTAGAAGCTCCTGAAGAAAAAGAAGATTGCAGCAATGACTGGCTATACTTTAGCTGATAAAAGAGGGTGAAAATTGATTAGATCAAACAAAGAAACTGCTACAACAGGAGTTGACAGAGAAAGCAATTCTCCATTGTGTGCCACTGGAACTCAGAAACAGCTTTCAGGCACTTGCAAAAAAAAGAAGAGGTTCTGAGCCTTGAAGAGAAGAAAGGAGACAAGACAGTGGATCTATGAAGGATAGCAGGAATGCAGCTCTACCCTCTAGGAGCAAAAGAGAAGATATTATGATTCAGTCCTGTAAGGAATGGAAACAAACATGCACTGACCAGATCCATTGGCTCCTGAATGAGCACTCTACCAGCAGATCATGATACTTTCTTGCAGTAAAAACATCATTTAAGATTTACCAAATCCACTTACAATTATCCCTTTCTGCTATCCATGTGGGGAGAAGTCATACTGCCCAAAGTAGCTATCCTGATGGACTTTGAAGGTCTAGGAAAGAAGCTCAGGAAAACAGGAGCTCAGAGGTTCATCCATCCATTGAATATGACTGGAAAAGGAAATGAGAGTATTCCATGTGAATGACTGTCTACACCAGTGTTTCTTAACCTTGGCCACTTTAAGATGTGTGGACTTCAACTCCCAGAATTCCCCAGCCAGCCAGCCAATTCCCCTTGGGAATTCCAGCAAGAGGAATTGGCTGGCTGGCTGGGGAATTCTGGGAGTTGAAGTCCACACATCTTAAAGTGGCCAAGGTTGAGAAACACTGGTCTACACAAATGGTGTTGAAAAGATCGGGCTTCTTGGACCATGGTCTAAATTCCTGGATGATGGACTGGTGGAACTTTCCAACGATTTATAAAATGTGTTTGTCCAAATCATGTGAGTTTGATCAGAGGGTCTTTAAACTGAATTCTGTAGGAACTGACAATGAAATTGAGATAAGGACTTCAGATTATAACTTGTGCACTATAGAAGAAAGTGGGAGCACAGATGTAATGGTATGTTAACCTATTCATTGAAGAATTTAAAAAAGGCATATCAAGTTATCATTGTCTATATACATTAATATTTAGGGAATGGGAAATGAACAAGTTACATTTGAACTCTTAGCCCAAAAAGACAGGTATAACAAAGACCTGGTAGGATGACATCTATTATTGGAATAAAGCAATTGAAGGTTATATTTACATTAACATAGTACATAACTGCTCAGAAATACATGTTTGTTCAGTGTGATGTTAACTTTGATCCATGTTTGTTCAGTGTGTTTGCTAACTTTGATCCATGGTTGCAAAAAAAGACAAATGCAATTTTAAGTTAGGTCTATATCCTGATGAAATCCTTCCTCGTGTAATATAACCAGTTCTGGGCACCACCCTTTAGGTAGGATTCAGAGAAGCTCCAACAGACTCAAAAAAAAGGTATCAAAGATAATCAACAGACTAGAAACTAAGCCCTTTTTTAAAAAAAAAGACTGAAGAAATTGGGAATGTTTAGCCTTTAGAAGACCAAGGGAGGATACTATAGCACTTTTCAAGTACTTGAAGGGGTGTCACACAGAAGCCAGTCTTAAGACCTATTGGGCCTTCTCATTGAGTACATTGGAGGCTAACAATCATCTGGCTTAATTTGGATTCCCACACTGAGCAGGGGGTTAGGATTGGGGTCTAAATCACCCCTTCCAACTTTAGGATACTATGATTCCATGAAATCCCATTCACAAAGCTGTTGCCTTTCCAAGGCGGTTGCTTTCAATAGTGAATTAGTGAGGCTATTCATCCTGTCTTGGGTTGGGCAACCATTTGTGGTTGTTGATTACACCTAACATGGTTTGAGAAGGTAAGATAGCAGTAGGTAGGGCAAAGATGCAGAATGAGCGGCACCATGTCACCCAAGGTCAGCGTTTTATGAATTTTTCCCCCCTGGGATTTGTGTTGTTTTCTTTTGTATTTTTCATTTTATTAAGCCAATTTAAGGCACGGGTTAATTTTTGTTCATTTCTCACTTTAAATGGCAGGAAATCATGCCACCAGTTCTTAGCAGTTGTCAGAGAGTTCTTCACAGTCACAAAAATGGGGACTGAGGCAGAATACATGCAGCTCTAGGGCCTTATCTTGGCATGCTAACCCAGTAAAATAGATTAGGAAAGTTTTGAGAGACAACGAAAAGCATGAAAAGAGTATTGCTCAGCTTATATATAATACCCTTCCATCCGTTCAGGGGAGTCTGCAGGGTGTGGTCAAAAAAGTCAGGATGATGGCTGTGACAGTGTGATTGAAGCTCTGCCTACTTTTTATGTGTGCAATGCACATCAAATCAGGCAGACCTTCAATCACCCTGTTGTGGCTGCCATCTTGACTTTTTTGACCACACACTGTAGACCTCCCTGGGTCTGATGCAACTCTAAAGCTATCTGCTAGAAAGCATGATCAACTCTAGGACCTTTTTAAAACTACGTGCCTGCTTATGCTACCAATAAGAACTCACATTTTGTTCTCTTGAAAATGTTCTTTCATTCTTTTTAAAGTGACCATATACAGTATAAGATACATCAGTTCTCCCTACCGCAGTGCTATCACTACCTAGGTTTCTGATGTTAAGACTTTAAATGCCGCTGCTGCTATATCAACAGCACAAATAGGGGGGAAGTCTGAGGGAACCGAGAGATTTTGACAAGTACACGGGCTTTAAAAGAAAGTAAAGCCATGAAAACTGATGGCCAGGGGCACAGAAAATGTGGTGAAGTAGGGCAGGCATATTATAAAGGGAATCCTAAATAAAAGGACCCTACACAGCAATATCTTGTTGAAAAATCTACTTGCTCAATATGATCCACTTACTAGTTTTACCTATGCTATGTGCTTGTTTTTTAGGTCTCCTCAATATTTTATTTCCCCTACCAAAATAACATTGGAAGTATGTCACTCAGTTATGAGATATAATACCATTGTTCCCTTTCTCTTCAGTTACGAAAATAACATAATGTTATAGGACTCTAGTTTTACAGTGATCAGAAATCATCTTCCTTTTAGATCGCTATAAATTTTTTATTTCCCTTTGATCAACCTCAGGCAAAGGTTATCACCAACTCCCCTTTATGCATTTTTTAATGGTAACAAGTGCTTTTTTCCCCCATTCTCCAGGACTACAGAATTACCATCATTTGAAAGAATTGTTTAGGTTCCTTGACCAGAAGAGGCATTTAACTGTATCATGCATGATGTATGGTACATTTAATTGCTCTTTGCAGCTATTCAAAAAGCATTCAGAAGTAATCATTTAGCATTAATATCCTGGGGCAAACTGAGGTCACAGTACATTAAAAACTAATTCAGAGTGGTTCAAGAATGCATTTTTCATACACAGAGTACTGTAATCTTTATGTGGGATAAAAAGTGATAGTGGCAATTCAGCCCGAAGGGAGACAGGTTATTCCACAGATCTGCCATTGGATGTATAGTGAAGTTCCTTGTTATGGGCTTCTGTCATCAGAGCACAACAAGCCAATTGAACTCAGACAATCTTGTTAGCTTCTAATGAATAAAGGCTGGTGTGCTAAGAACCAGCTTTCCTTGCTGGTTTTACCAAGTACAGTGAAATCAGAGTTTAATGGTTAGGCCTGAACTTTCTGTTCATCTTTGCCTCCAATCTGCCTTCCCTACCTTGAGAGGAGACCGTCAGAATGTAAATGTCTTTAAAACTTGTTTCAAGACTTTTGACATTTATCTAAGTTACACTGAGCGACTGGGGGAGGAAAGGAGTCTGGGTTTCTTAAATAAATATGAATATTTTTGCTTTGGTCTAACAAGTGGTAGAGTGCCACGGTCGCAGTCCTCCTCCTCCTTTTAAAAAGATGAAAATGAGGTAGCCAAATAGAGATTTATCAAATTACAAATGCAGAACTGAAAGGGAATTTCTTCTCTATGTTTCCTTAGATTAGAACTTGTTGGTCAAGTTGCTATCTAACACGTTCAAAATAGATTAAAATTAACAGACAGAAAGAGATAAGTAATATAAGACACTCATTCCAACAGTGCAAAATGAACTTACAGCATTACCGTTATAAGAGGTTGTCACTTTTAAAAAAATAATAGGCAGGATAGAAAATTAATTAATTAGTTAATTAATTAATTAAAAAATAGCCCATTATGGCACAGGACCTAGATATCTTCAGGATTGTCAATTGTTTCTCTTTCTCTGATGACTATGTGGAAGGGGGTCTCTTCACTTAGCAACCACAATTGGGACCGGCAACTCCATCACTAAGCGATGTGGTCACTAAGTGAAACATCACATGACCACGATGGGCTTACAATGTCACTTCCCATTCAGTTATTAAGCAAATCACTGTGGATCATTAAGCGAGACATCACGTGACCATGACTTGCGATATTACTGCCGGCTTCTCCATTGACTCTGCTTGTCGGAAGCCAGCTGTGAAGCTTGCAAATGGCGATAATGTGACCATAGGATACTGCAACACCTGCCAGTTATGAAGTGTCCCAATGTCGATCATGTGACTGCAGGAATGCTATGACAGTCGTAAATGCAAGGACCAGTCGTAAAGTTACTTTTTCAGCGCCATCATAACTGAATGGTTGCTAAACAGGGCAGTCATTAAGCGAGGTCTACCTGCATGTAAGTTGCTCAGTTAGTATTGATTGGAATGGGATATAAGACTTTTAAATAAATAAATAACATGAGATAACCATGTTCATTAATGAGCTTTTTTTAAAAAAAATGATAAATATGAGGTAGATAAAGGTATCAAGATCCATGAAACCTAGGATATAAATAGAAATTCCATGTCTAGAGTTAGTCTGTCTCTGAATACATCCCAGCTGATGAAGATCATTCTTACTTTGCTTGTGAGCTATATGACGTTCACTTTAATTTATTGAAAACAGAATGCTGGGTGAGGATGCCTGATCCAAAAAGAGTCCTACTGTTCTTAAACAAAACAAGCTGCCTTGAGCACAAGTGTCTGTGCACTTCAATTAAGGGAGAACTCTACATGCATAGTGTTTTTTGCTTTGATTTGCTTTGGTTACCTGAGGGACCATCTCATCCCCATGACATCGACTCGTCCCACCCGGTCATGCACAGGGCCACAACTAGGGGGGGCAAGTGGGGCACGTGCCCCAGGTGCTGTGCTGGAGGGGGTGCCAAAATGACAAAATAACCCATGGGGGGGGGCGCAGAATCCATGTTTGCCCCGGGTGACACAGACCCTAGTTCCATCCCTGGTCAAGGAGAGAGGGCATGTTACGGACCCCGTCTGCAAGAGAATTTCATTTGGTGGGGTCCAGGAAGCGGGCCTTCTCTGCAGTGGCTCCTGCCCTTTGGAACATTCTGCTCCTGGAGGTGAGGCAAGCCCCATCGCTCCTGACCTTCCGGAAGACCCTGAAGACTTGGCTCTGCCGTCTCGCTTGGGGCGGAAAGGGGAGTAGTTATTCCTGGGGGTGGCTGGTGCCTTAGAGCTCTCCTCGCTGATTTAGATCTTTTTTAGCCACTTGGATTTTATATTTATTCTTACTTTTATATTTATATTTGGAAATAGTGTATTTATATTTTAGATGTTTCTATCCCTACTGTTTTAAAGTGTCTGCTCTTGTAAACCACCCAGAGTCCCCCTTTGCTGGGGGAGATGGGCGGTGGCAAAGTTTGAAAAATAAATGAATAAATAAATAAATAAAATAGTGTTGTGATAGAATAGTTCTTTCTGTATGTACATGGTAATGTAGGCAAGGCTCTTGCATAGATTAAGTTTAAATACACAAAATAACCACCATCTTTTTGAGAACAGATTAGAATTCAATGGCAGGCTTGAAGGTTCTGCTCCCACTGGAGACCCTGTTTACTCTATATCCCCTAAAATTCATATTCAGCATAGGGACTCTGAGCATTTGGCTGTTGTTGAAGGTGAAAATTTCATCAACATTGTGTGGCTGCATTCATAGAATATACTTAACCTAGTTACTGAATTAAGCCATTTTCTGAGTTTGCAAATAGACTGAACTAACCAAACTAAACAGACTGGGTTTATACCACATGCAAAGCTGAGTTAGAATTAATTAAGCTTTGTGGATTGTATTAATGCATCTGCTAAGACTTTTACCTGACCTGGCTAGGTGTATTGTATGAATAATTTGAAGAGACCTCAATTCAGCCAGTTCCACTGGGAAATAAAAACTTTATCACTTCATACAGACTTACATGTCTTCACATATGTATAATATACTACACATCTTTATGTTTGCAAGAACAATTTCGTGTTAATTTAACTTCCCATAGAGATCCAGAATAAATTAAGATTCTTGCCTGATCTTAAATGTTCAGAAAATCTAGTTCAATTCTGAGGGACTGAACAGAACAGAAAGCAGCCACTGTAGAGAGGGGAATCATCTTACTCTTTCATTTCTGATATTTATCTGTTAACTCATACTTCTTTCATTTGTATTTTAGCAATTTAGAGTTAGGTCATTCATTTTTTAGGTTTCAACAATAGACCATGGATCCTTGGTAGGGAGTGAGCTTTCTTTCTTCCATAGCTATATTTGGGATGTGTCCTTTGCGCTAATCCCAAGCTTATACTGGCAGAATGCACTGATGGTCATTAGTTATAAAATTTAAACAAAATCTAGAGAATGATTGAACATTTTAATTTGGGATTAGTCCGTTTGATTTGAAAGTACCATTAAACAAAATGCAAATGACTTCCAATTTTATTTCATTTCTTTCAGATAAAATGAATTCACATCACCCCTATACCCTGATTGCAAGCTCATAGTCAGAAGGGGCTGGATGTCTTTTACATGATAACTGGGCTCATGGTTATTTGCAGGGGGGGGGGGGAAAGTGAATAATGAAATAACTTCTAGATGCTTCTTTGTAACTAAGAACATTGTACACAAGGACGACTCAAGTGGGAAAGAGAAGTGTAAAGCCAGGTCCCTCCAGTCTAATATTTTCCAAAAATTTGGACCACACCTGGGAGTGCTGGGAATTCTGGCAGTTGAAGTCCAATAAATCTGAAGGGCATGGGGTTGGGAAGGTCTGGGTTAATAAGTCAGCTGATTTGGTCACTCATGATTTGGGGGTGAAAAATTACCTTTAGCCTCTTAATTTAATTAACTGCTTAATCTGCAAGTGTAACCCCTTGCTCTGAGAGATTTAAACTAACCAGAAATTGAACCCAGGTGTCAGTAGGAAGCAGCTTTTACATTTATTCATTGCCTTTTCTTTTCTGCCTTCACCCCCCACACTTCCAGTAATGATCTTCAGTTTTAAGTGCAAGGTTACATAAAATCCTCCATGTTAAAAATAACCACCCCCCCACCCCCAGCCCACGTGAGGAATTCTACCACAAAGGAGAGATTAGGACAGCCAATTTAATGACTTAATATTGTACAATATAAAATCATTCCAGTTGAATAACTTTTAATTTATTATAATGCATAGATGCCAATTATGTCTGATTTATTAAGAGAAGTTCAGCAGTACTAAGGCCATGTGTTTTGAGTGGTTGCCATGGCACCAGGCTTTCACAAGGACAGCTTACGGATCATTAATGTGTCAAGGTGATAAGTTTTGACACTTGGTGGATTTAATGATGGATGATAATAACGTTACCTCTTCACATTGCCAAACATCTAGGATTTAAGCTAGGCCACATATAGTCCTGATTTACTCAATATTTTAGATTAACTTGGTTTTAGTATACTGGTTACACAGTTGTCACGTCTGTTGTGGCAGCTGAGTGGGTGAGCCTTTGCCTGTTTGACCAGAACATCTGTGAATGTTCATTGCTGACACTCAGGGCACACCTAGGGGAGTTCAAACACAGCTTGTGAGAACATGTCACTCAGCCCTATGTGTATAACTCTTGGCATGAAGTACTGAGAAAAAGACAGGAAGAACTAGCTGAGTCAATTTGGGGGTCCTACCATATATGGGCACCAAAACCTAGCGAACTCTAGCGGTTGTCTTGAATTTTGCAGGCCATATATGGTAGCCCTAATTCAGGCTTCCCCCTGTCTTCCTCCTTTGCAAGCCTGTTGTTAGGAAGAACTAGGATAACTATTGTCAGCCTTATCAGGTAGACCAGACAGGAACGTGACCATATAAGCTAATTCTACTTTATTGTAAAGCTACATTAACAGAACCTTGCATGTCTGAAAGTACAAATCTCCCGCCATCTCCTTTACAGCCCAAGAAACTAGGGAGGGTCCCTTCTGAGCCTCTTGCTCCACCCGCTATCCAGCTGTGGGCTATGCCCTCTCTTATCTGACCATTTCATAGGCAGCAACTCTTCGCCCCATCTCCCAAGCTCTTTCCCACATCCCATTACACTATTCCATTACTTGAGCTGTTTGGTGAGGTAGTGAGATAGAAACCAAATAGTTGACAAATGTGCCATGTTAATATAAAACTAAGACTGTGGAGATAATTATAACTTCAACTTATTCAAACTGAGTTTTTATTTGGAATTATGGTAACCAGGCTCCTCAGCTGTAGAGTCAGCAGATGCATGTCATTCTGTGGGTTTCTTTCCAAGTCTGCCTGAGTGG
This sequence comes from Charina bottae, assembly GCA_023362775.1. Classification (NCBI taxonomy): domain Eukaryota; kingdom Metazoa; phylum Chordata; class Lepidosauria; order Squamata; family Charinaidae; genus Charina; species Charina bottae. The sequence continues at coordinate 150,152,933 of JALMGJ010000003.1, read as the reverse complement.
GCTTCACTGATAGCTCTTCAGGCAACGCTTCCTAAAAGTTTCCTTTCTGCCTGAAGTTCTGCTTCACCCAAAGAGCAGCTAAAAATAATTCCTAATCTATCTACAGTTGATCTTCATGCAGTGCCAGACTCATCAGTTCAACTGAGATGAGAAAAAAGGCAAGAATACTTGCAACCTGTTCATAAATATTTGGCTATCCAAAAAGGAAACCAAATTTCTCTGAGTCCATTTGTGATTAAGTATCCTTTGGGCTGCTGTATCCTTATCATTGCCAGAAGTCTCTTGAGGCCCTCAAGGCAATGAACTCAGCACTTAATGCCTGCTTTCATGGCATAATCCTGAAAGAAGGAGTAATAAAAATGTATTTACTCCTGTCAAAACTAATCTGTTAATTGGAAAGTTTGTGGTGAGCTTTTTCACAGGTTATATCTAAAGGAAAATAGAGCTGTTTTCCTTTAGCAGTGAGCATCTATTGTGGAGGTAATTGCAAGGCCTATGCTGACCTGGGAATGAGGTAGTCTATATCTAAATACCTGAAGTGAAGGAGAAAAAAAAGGAATGAAAGCTGAGGCCCCATCTGCCAGGCCGTAATGACTGTGCTATTTGAAAGCAGAAAGGTTCGTCTGAAGCAGCTGGTTTCTCTCCAAGTGACCTTTTAGCATTTCTGCTTTTGCCGTCTGACAGATGTGTCAACTCAATAATTTCAAAAGCCCCTGAGTAAATAACCAATTGTGAGCAAGGATGACCCAAAGCGATGACAAAATGGGTGCACGCTGCACATTATAGAGCATAATACCTCCAGAAAGAACCAAGAACATTATCAAGAGGAAGGGGGGGGGGAATTTACTCTTATTTTTGAGTAAATGGATTTCACTGCCTGTAGTTCCATTCTTTGCTGGGAGAGGTGGCAGGGAGAAAGGACGCACTGTTGAATGAACAGAATGGCATTGTGATGCGGTTGCCCTTGGAAGACTTCTATTAGCTGGTTGCAGGACTCAGATGGCGTGTCAGAGCTCAAAATGGAGTCCTGCTCCCTTACTCAGTGCACAGCTGGGGGAGAGTTGCTAAGATCTACACTAATTGCTTTGGTGAATGACTGGAGAGCTCCAACAAGGTGATTGCAATTGAGCCAGGTCTAAATATCAAATCTGAAACCTTCAATGGTTTTCAGAAGCAAATGCTCAAGTAGCCTTCCCCAACCTGGTGCCCTCTGGAGACCAAGGATCTCAGAGTGACACCACCAAAAGCTGAAGGACATTAAGAATCCTTAGCATTTGGATAATGTGCTTCCCCCCTCCCCCACCAAGGATCAATATAGCTATTATTGCTGTTTATGTGCCTTGACAACTGTGGCATTTAGCTGCCCAAAATGGGTTCTACCAACACTGGAAGAGACCTTTATACATTCTGAAGAGTGACTGCACATGTTCAGAGTTCATTCCCTCCAGCCATCAAGTCACTGTTTCTCAACCTTGCCCATTTTAAGATGTGTGGACTTCAACTCCCAGAATTCCCCAGCCAGCCAGCAACCACATCACAATGCCATTCTGTTCATTCAACCAGTCTTTTCTCTCTGCCACCTCTTCCAGCAAAAAAATGGAACTACAGGCAGTGAAATCCATTTACTCAAAAATAAGAGTAAATGTTTCCCCCCTCCTCTTGATAATGTTCCTGGTTCTTTCTGTAGGTATTATGCTTTATAATGTGCAGCAGGCACCCATGCTGGCTGGGGAATTCTGGGAGTTGAAGTCCACACGTCTTAAAATGGCCAAGGTTGAGAAACACTGCTCTTAATAAATATACACAATGTGACATAACAGACTTTCTACCTAATGCATCTACAATTATATCAACTAATTTTGATATTCAAAAACAGTGTGTATTTGCTGTACTAGGCTGAGATACTTTGGTACATTACCTATGGTAAGATATAAATTGGCCTCTGTATTTTTAGAAGGGGGGGGGGCAATTCCTTTTGTCCCAAAATGCTGAGTGTAACCCAACACTAGAATTTTCTAGCAATAACTATGTCCTCAGTCCCCAACCTAGGGTGAGTAAGCCAGCGTACTATAATAGTTAAAATGCTGGACTCAGAATGAGGAAACCCAGGTTCCAGTCCACCCTCAATCACAGAGGTTCCCTGTGTGACTTCGGGCAAGTAACTTTCTCTCCACCCAACCTACAGGGTTGTTGTGGGGAAAAAGAGGAGGAGGGAACACTATGTACAAAAAGCACCTGTACAAAGCTGGGATATAAATCTACTGTACTTAATAATAATAACCTCTGTCTTTGAACTGCAGACCACATGCCTGAAACATCTGGCTGATTTTTGAACTTAATTGTTGCTTTTGTCTTTTCTAAGAACATGTCTGATGGTGACTTCTGGAGAAGTCTTCCACTTGCACATTCTTTAATGAGATTTTGGTTGGCCCTTACAAAATTTATTATCTAGCTATGGGGGTGGATGTTAAATAATTGGCATTCATATTGCGCTGCTTCTCTTAAGCTGTCTGAGAATTCTCCAAATCTACTCAGCATCTACTCTGTTTAGTCACATTTCACATTACCTATACCATTTAACAGATTTTACAAAAAGGGATGGGTGTTGCTTGGCACTCAGGGATCAGTGGTCAAATGAATTTGGTCTTCAAGGAACTGCATATAAATTCATTTCCTCAGTCCAGACAAGATGTCACAAAGTGGTTTAATAAATCATCGTCTTTAAAGTTTATAAGCTTTCTTTTACAGTATTTCCTCCCAAGGTGAAGAACAAAAAAATAACAAAACTACAAATCTAAGGACAAACATGGAGACAGTTTTAAAACCAACAGTGCTCTATAGATAACAGGTCCAGTAAAATCTTAATTCAGTTCTAGGCCGCAGTTAGCAGATGAGTTTTAAGGCTAAAACCTGTAGCACCAGCCTTGACAGACACCAGTTGAGAGTGAATTCTTCACAAGTGGGAAACCATTACAAAGAAAAGCCTGACTCTCAAGTCAGGCAGTTTAATTGTTCCCACAAGCAGACATACAAACAGGGCCTCTGTTACTGATCTCAAGAGACAGGCAGACCAATATAGGCACTAATGATTCATAAGCAGCCATAGGAGGAGGGTTAAAGGAGCAAGTGATGAAATGTCTGTTGTGATGTTGCGACTCCAATTCCATTCCCTACCTACTGGGGTGCAACATCATGAGGCAAGTATAAATGGGTGGAGTTTGTATTGCCATGACATGACATGCATTTCGTCATTTTGGTTATAGGAAACAAAAGTTTGGGGTCCAAAAACGTGGACCCAAAATATATGTACTTCAAGGGCAATACTAGACATGAAGTAGTGCATAAACATTGGTAGTCAATGCAATCTAAGTATCACATGTGATGCTCAATTGGTTGAAGTTTCAGGAGTACCTTTAATGGCAGTCCCTTGTAGACTGTCATAGCAGGTAACAGCATCTAGCTGGCCTTGGCTAATCTCAAAAATTCCGAGCAGAGCTGGACCTGGATAGTATTTGGATGGGAAATCATCAAGAAGGGCCAAGGCAGTAGGATTGACTAGGAAGTTAAAAAATCATTCCCCCAAAGACAGGGGCAACCCACTTCTATGAAAACTACATGAATTCAGCAGGAGTTGAATTTGATGCAAGCAAGAATTTACTTTTACTTTCACCTAGTAGAGCATATAATATTATGTTACTGATAGATTGTAATGGAAGCAGTGACAGATTTTATTTTCTTGGGCTCCAAGATCACCGCAGACGGTGACTGCAGCCATGAAATTAAAAGACGCTTGCTCCTTGGGAGGAAAGCTATGGCAAACCTAGACAGCATATTAAAAAGCAGAGACATCACCTTGCCGACAAAGGTCCGTATAGTTAAAGCTATGGTTTTCCCAGTAGTAATGTATGGCTGTGAGAGTTGGACCATAAGGAAGGCTGAGCGCCGAAAAGGTGAGCTCTCGTCCTTAAATCCTAGCTCCTGTCAACCCAGCAGTTCAAAAGCCTTGCAAGTAGATAAATGGGTACCACCTTAAAGTGGGCTAATTTGCTGGCGTCCTGTCGGGAAGTCAGCTCCACCGGAGAGGAGAGGATCAAAGGATCGGAGGAAGATCAAACAGCGGTGGTGACGATGGACCCGGATGTGACAGCTACAGGACGTCAGCAGCTGGCTCAAGGCATCCTGGGAATTGCAGTCCAGAGCCTAATAGAGTCGGTTCCCTTACCCCTCTCCTTTCATGAGCGGTGAATTGTATATATTTGGAATTGATGTATAATTGAATTGTATATATATGATTGTAAGCCACCTAGAGTCCTCCACTAGGGAGGGAATAGGCGGGGTATAAATAGCACAATAAATAAATAAATAAATAAATAAATAAATAAATAAATAAATAAATCTTAGCCAGATAAGGACAGTTTATATAGTGGTTAAAGTCGTGGACTAGAAACAGGAGTCTGTGACTAGTCCTCCCTTAAGCATGGAAGCCAGCTGGGTGACTTAGGGCCAGTCATATTCTCTCAGCCCACCACACCCCAGCAGGTTGTTGTTTAAAAACACGAGGTGGGAGCATTTATATCCTGCCTTGAGCTGTATAAAGGCAGGACATAAATCATGTGCTATAGCACATGAATATTTATTTATTTATTTATTTATTTATTTATTTATTTATAGTTCGACTTTTATCACCGCACCATCTCCCCCAAAGGGGACTCTGGGCGGTTGAATGAATGATTGAATGAATGAATGATTGAAAGAGGCTAGTTTAAAGTCTTTTCGAGATTTACTAAAACAACCTGTCTGTGACAACAGAATCTTGCATAAAACTGGAAAGTTCTCCAGTGCATGGAGGCCTGCAGACTTGGTAATACACAGCTTTCCAAAGCTTATAAACCAGGGAGTTAGATGCTTGAGGCTTATAAAGATACAAGGAAGAAACAACTGACTGAAGCCTGAATTTGAGTAATGAAGGGAGCAAAATACCATTCCTGACAAAATGGTAAAGGGATCCCTATGAGAGGCAATGCATCTAAGCCATGCTTAATCATTTTTTCTACCCAAAGCAATGTGAAGGAAGACAGCTCATTTTCTTTTGTTCTTCAAACAAAAGCAATGCTGTTCTGAGTTGACTATAAAATGTAGGCAGGTTATCCCTGGCTGAGATACACACACACACACACATATATATACTGTGTGTGTGTGTGTATACACACACATACACACATACACACATACACACATACACACATACACACATACACAGTATATATGGACCATAAGGCCCAAACATGCCATCTATGTCCCCCTCTTCTATGGTATATGTCAGTGTAGAGATGGGAGGTGGTTTTCCCTCCACAAAAGTTATTATGTTATTACATCCCATCTGTTTTTACCAGTGCAGAGTTTTCTTACCCCTTAGCCCCTTCTGACACTGTGTTTTTAAAAGCGTAGCAATAACATGGACATTCGGTGCATGTAGACTGCTATTAGCACTTTCTTTAAACTCCTGGGGATGAAAGCTATGGAAAGAGGCACATTAACAAAATGAACACCAAGTTTTTTGGCAACCACTTTGGATCCTGTGGTTGTGATTGTGCTTTACCACCACTGTACTTTCAGAACTACCTTTGTGGAGGCCTCCTCAGAAACATTCCTTTGGGAATGCTGAGATGGGTTTGCATAACACTGGAGCTAACATTGCTTGGATCTGCTCCTTTTAAGGGTTGCTTCTGTTGGACGTTTGAGAGTGAACAGATTATTACAGCCCTTTTCTTTCAAAGGAAAATGAAACCATAAAACATGAAACCATCATTAAGCCTCACAAGACTAATTATTTACATGGTGAAACTACCACAGAGGATTCTGATTAAGTAAACTTATATTTTGAATGCTCTAACATGCACCAAGATTGTCATTCACATTGGTTACATTTGTTTGGGAAGCGGGCTTATTGCAGCTTCCACTTCATATCTATTTAGTGGCAGTGGCATATTCAACACTGAATAGAATATGTGCTTTTAAATGTATAAATCAGCAATAGAAAGGAAGCCCAGATTGTCCCACTGTTATGGAAGGAGTAAATAGAAACAATCTTGAGATGGTTAGAGGATTGGCATAGAATCTTGCAAGCTAGTATCTCCAGAAAGACAGCAGCAGCAGCAGCAGCAGCAGCAGCAGCAGCAGCAGCAGCAGCAGCAGCAGCAGCAGCAGGAGGAGGAGGAGGAGGAGGAGGAGGAGGAGGAGGAGGAGGAGGAGAAGGAGAAGGAGAAGGAGAAGGAGAAGGAGAAGGAGAAGGAGAAGGAGAAGGAGAAGGAGAAGGAGAAGGAGAAGGAGAAGGAGAAGGAGAAGGAGAAGAAGAAGAAGAAGAAGAAGAAGAAGAAGAAGAAGAAGAAGAAGAAGAAGAAGAAGAAATAATCCAGACTCTGTGAATCATTGTGCAGTCATTATCGTGCAAGTGAAGGTCCTTCTCCATTTACAGAATGAGATGCCATGAAATCTCCTTGATGTGTCCATGGGTTTTGCCTTTGAGTAGACAGTTCAAGTAGTTCTTAAATGGGCCAGATTTGGCCCAAGGACTCACAGTTGCCAACTCCTATATTATGGTAATTTTTTCTGCCCCTAGTTTAATATCCTTGTGGTGCTGCTTCAGAAAGGGACAATCCATTTACCTGGCAAGCACAATTCCTGATTCCAAGCCAAGAAGAATCACTGTTACATTCCTTCATTAGGTACCCATTTTTGTTTACAGTTTTAGGCAACAGTTGTAACAATTTAGTTCCCTCCTTGTAAACTTTTTTAAAACATTTTATTGGATGTGTAAATGTAATATTAAATACTGTGCCTGAAGAAAACTGTACTCAGAAAAATGGACAGATGTTCCTTACTGGTAATGAGAAACATCTTTCTCCAGCTTTCCTGACAGACATTAATGAAAATGAACACATAGCCAATATACAATATAATGCATGTCTCTAAAACATAATAAAATCAAAAGCGCCTTCCAAGAAGAAAATATGCAAAAGCAGATGTGCCTAAGACTTTTTTTTTCCTAGAAAGCTGCATTAAAATGTAATCCCAGATATTTCACCCAAAACATTTTGGAATTGATTATGCAAAATGGCAAGGATGTATTATTATTGTAATAGTCACAATTTGTTTGCCAGCTTGGAAAGTTTTGATGATACATGATGGATAATTATAACAAGGCCATCCAACACACATCTAGTCAGAAATTATTCCCACTGTTCTTAATAGGACTTTCCCCCAGATAAGTCTTTTAGAGCTGCAGGTTCAGTCCTGTGATTTCTGGCGTGCATACAAACTCTACAGAGAGGGCTTAGTTGTTCTTATCCTTAAAGACATGGGAACACTGTATGTCTTTTTCATGGCAGGATCCCTGGATGACAGCACTTGTATCTGGATGCTGCATCCTTATTGGCCTTTCCCACCTGATCTGGGAAAGATAGCAATCCACATGGAAAAGATCCCCATATGCTTTCCAACTGCTGTTTCCCAGTAGTTCCTGATATTTCTAAGCATAAGAAGATTATGTAGGTACACACAATGGAAAAGCAATTTTGTTCTTCCTATTGTATAGGGCATTTGACTGCTAACTTCTAGTCTGTCTTTTTCTCCCACTCTTGGAAAGCAACAGAAAGGGGGACAACTGAAAAGAAAGAGTAATATGGGAATTCAGGTAGTTAACAATAGAGTGCAGTGCGCAGAGCATCTAAACATGTTCTTGATGCCCATTCCTTGCTTACATATATCAGCCTGCCTGCCTGTATCTCCGCCTCTTTTGGGAGAAAGGTGAGGATTGAGAAAGATGCTCTTCAGGAGGTTAGTAGGTGCACATGTAACCATAGACAGTAGACCAGCCCACCTCCATTCTCTTACTTTTCCTTTAAGTCTCTAAGGCAGGGCTTTCCAAAGTTTTTCCCACGGAGACACACCAACCGGCGTTGGTGTGTCGCCGCGGGAAAACCCGGAAGTGGGCAGCACGCAAAAACCCGGAAGCGCTGCTGCCGCTTTCAGGTTTTGCGCGCTGCAGTTGGTGTGTCGCCGCGGGAAAACCCGGAAGCGCTGATGATGATCAGCGCTTCCGGGTTGTGTGGCGACACACCAGACTGTGTGGCGACACACTTTTGTGTCATGACACACAGTTTGGAAAGCTCTGCTCTAAGGGAATGAGAAAAAGATGCTTACGTGGAGACTACCAAAAGGGGAATAAAACAGAAGCAGATTACAAGTGTGTGTGGGGTGTGTGTGTGTGTGTGTGTGTGTGTGTGTGTATTTTTATAAACCCCACTCTGCCATGCTCAAGTGCTGTGGCTTTGTCCACTCTGGGACCTTGCCAGCAGCACAAAGATATTCCACAACCTTTCATAAAGATTTGTTTTCATGTTCCTGCTCTCTTAATTCTTACTAGTGGAATGGTGTAATTGTCTGAAGTTGGAACTTGGTTACATTTTAAAGGACTCTTCTCTGTATTGTGTATCACAATAACGATTTCATATTCATATGTTCAAAAGCTAGAACTAATAAATGGACAGGGACAAGTGGCTTTTCTGAACTGTGAAAGAAAAGGAAATTCATCACCAAAAGACAAGAGTGAGAGAAAGTAAAAGATAGGGATTTACACACAAAAAAACCCATGTGTTCTCATGTATTTGTATAGATTGTTGTTGTTTATTCGTTCAGTCGCTTCCGACTCTTCATGACTTCATGGACCAGCCCACGCCAGAGCTTCCTGTCAGCCGTCGCCATCCCCAGCTCCCCCATGGTTGAGTCCATCACCTCCAGAATATCATCCATCCATCTTGCCCTTGGTCGGCCCCTCTTCCTTTTGCCTTCCACTTTCCCTAGCAATTTGTATAGATGCAGTAAAAATAATGGCTCAAGTTCAGCTCTGTGTAATGAAAAAGACAGGGACTGAGTAGTCTGTGTGCCTGTTTAATTTGCAAGAGTTAATAGGCAACTTCAAGCCCACTGTTCAAACAAAAGGTTGTTTGGGAGGGAGATTAAAAAGGCCTTCAGCAAGATCTTTTTATGTGGAAGAGCCTTTTCTGTGGTGTGCCCAACACTTCCAGGGCAAAAATATATGGTCTTCTCTATTCACTTTTAGAAGAATCCTAAATATATTTTTATTCCAGTCAGCTTTTATATTAAAACTATATTATTTGCTTCTGTTATTTTATGTAGTTACATTGTTTTATATAACTGCTTATGTAATTCACATTGCATTATTTTGGTGTTTTTGTTACTGCATTAGTTACTGTAAATCACAGTGAGGTTAATCATCCTAAAAGACAATAGATAAAATTTATATATTAAAGAAATAACCTTTTCTGTCTTGTCTGAACTGCAATATTCCTTCTGAAAAATTGGGATCCCATTCAACAATATCTTAAAATCATTTCCTCTACTCTGAAATCATGAAAAAAGCTTGTGTCAAAGATATTGGTTCCCTGGAGAAGGCTCTAATGCTGGGATAGGTGGAAGGGGACAACCAGCAGCAAGGTGGATGGACTCGGTTTTAGCAATGATGAGGGCACTGTTGGAAGTCCAGGTTAGGGACAGATCGGCATAAGAGAAAATCTATCTATGTGTTCACTAAGAGATGACAACAACTTGATGGCACGTAATCATCAATCATCAAAGATATTGGTATGGCTTAATATCAATACCAATGGAATCCACTGCAGAAGAATAGACAGGCTGTTGGCCTTCCAGTTCCCCCCATCAGCCACATTGAGCTATATGATGTGCCCCAGTCTTCTTCAAGCTGGCACACTCCAGATATAGTAGAACAATTACCACCAAGGGCAATGCTGGTTACTAGGTGGAGATACTGTATTTGAGCTCTGAAGGAAGCATCATGCAGATGTGTGCTTAGCCTTATATAGATCCAGCATGTGTAATGCTGTACAATTGCTGGAATGATTCTTGGCACTTGTTTCAGAGCTAGTTTTTTTGTTGATTCTTCCAAGAGCAAACTAATGAGTTTCTTGGAAGAGCTTTGGGGCTTCCTGTGATTTAAAACTGGCAGTAAAAGAAAAAGAAGACAGAGAAGGTAGTTGGTTAATTGACCTTTATTGTGCCTTCTGGTTCATTTAGAAATGGAAATTAAATTAACATGATAATTCAGTCCTACTGAGTTAAGGCTGCTATAAACCCATTAAATTTTATGGCAATTGATTTAGCATTTTTTTCTATTAACTGGGTTTAATTTTCAATATTGTCATGCAGATTCAGAGAAGTGGCTCATTCAATTGGGTTCCTTCAAGTTACCAGTCGTAGCTGTTTTATGAGGGTAACTTAATTATGGGAGAGCACAGGCCCTTACCATCAAGAGCATGTATTAATCTTGAAAATGAGTTGGTGCAAACAGCATAGATGAACAGGGGAAAACCAGACTATGGTGCATTAAATTCCATGGTAAAACTACCCTTCGGTACAGCCACCAGTGCTTTTCCTTTTCCTTCTGTTTTTAAGTAACCTTTTTAAATGAGTTGCATTGGCTATTCATCGTTAACATAGCTGCTTTATACACCCTACATTTTGCAGCAACTATCTTGAAATGTTATTTGCAAGCCAATTCCATTGGTGTTGTGTACTTTTGTTCTGCTCTCTATGTTGTTGTTAGTTGCCGTTGAGTCGTTTACGACTCATAGCGACCCTATGTATAATAGAACGAAATGCTAAACGGTCTTGCGCCAATTGCCTGACAGTCCATGAAAACCCTATGGACTGCTCTCTATACCGGACTTATTTTAGCTATATTTTTAATCTCTTTCTCCTGATTCTAATTTTGTTAATCTAGTCACAATGTAACTTAAAATAGCTATATCTTATTTTGTGCAATGAAGTAATTTGACAATGGTTTAAATGGATTCAGAACCACGATCCCAAAGGTGACTTTTCAGAGCACATGGTTGTTATACTTGGGAGCCCCTGAATCTGGGGCTCAGCCTAATCTAGTTCTCTGTATTGAAACGAAGAAGACACAAGGAAAGATGCAGGGACTCAGCTTCTGCTCCTGCTTTCTTCTCTCTCTCTCCGTCTATACTTACCCTCCTGTTTCAGACATTACTGATGGAAAAGGAAAGAACTGAGAAACAGAGGTTGCGAAGAACTAGAGTGAAGTGCTAATTAGCTCCTAAGAAACCGAGGCAGCTCTGAATGTTGTTGTTCTTTTTTAAAGTAAGTTGAAGATGACATAGAACAATCAAAACAACACTTCCGCCATCATATCGATTAATGCAAGTTTTTCAGTTTGAGGCTGTAACATTATATATGCATAACCAGTAACCTATATAATAATATATCGCATGATTTTTTTAATGATGTACTGTATATCTTAATTTTCTCCTCACTAAACCACTGGGAAAAAAGCTTATATCTCTGTAGCTTATATAGGGCATATCTGCACTCACTGTTTAAGTTGCTCCTGTCCTGTGCTTATGCCAGCTGGATTTTAAGCCAGTTTATGAAATATCCTGTCTGGACTGAGACTCTTTGGTGACAGCTTGCAAGCTCTGTTCAGGCTGGACTGCAGGCTGTGAGGTTCTCCTGCTGGGCAATTCCTCTGCTGCTGTGCCTTCCTGCCTTCTCTTCCAGGGAAGCAACGGCTAAACTCTTTCCTTCTTCAGGACAGGCTGTCCTGGCTCTTGGAGTTAGAAGGACACAACCAAAGATTTGGGTGGCATGGATATTTGTGGTACAACAAAGTCAAGGTTAATATGGATTTTAAAAATCTTTATGTTAGACGTGCCATATTGAGAATATGGAATAAATACAAACCCAGGTTGTGCCCAAAAACACTTTTGTGCCTCTCAGCACAAGAAGCATTTTATAGACAAAAAATAATAGACAAACATAAATGGCTAACCTATTGTGAGATACTAGAATTTTGTCAAGGGGAATATAAAATAAAATCAAGAGAACTGGTGGCAGAAGGATATAACTGCCAATGGTTTTCTTATTTACAGTTATTAGAAAGACTTAAAGTAGACAAAAGAGTTTATGGTTTGAACACTGTCAGACTGACCACTTGGGCACAGACAGAATCTTCTAGCTGTGCTCCTGTCCTCTGAAGATGCCAGCCACAGCGACTGGAGAAACGTTAGGAACCAAAACTGCCAGAACACGGCCACACAGCCCGGAAAAGCCACAACAACCAACTGTCAGACTGAGTTTGAAATACAATTGTGTACAAATGATGAATGTGTAATTTCTAAAATGTATAAACTTTTATTGAAATTTGAATCAGAAGAAGAACAAGTGAAAGAAAGTATGATAACATGGGTTAAAAATGTTGGTTATAATGTACAGGTGGAACAATGGGACAATATGTGGTTGATGGCCAAATTGACTTCTTTGATCAGAGAAAGGACAATATCTACGTTTATTGCTAACTGGAAACCCCTTATGGGATTTTGGATAATACAGAAAAAAATGAACTTATGATTTATGGTTTTGATGATTAGATAGGATAGATTATAGAAAGAAGAAAGTCATGTGGTAAACTTAGAGTAAGAGGTAAATTTATAATTGTACTTATAACTGTTGTAAAGAAGATCAGAAGCCACTTCTTTGTATCTTTTTTCTTTCTTTTCTATTTTTCTTTTACTTTTTTTTCCTTACTTGCACTTTTAGCTTTCTTTCTGATTTCTTTCTTTCTCTTTCTTTTCTTCTTCTTACTTTATATTATTTTTTATTAGTTCATCCTGGACATATATGCTTTTAAATGTGCATGTATATATGTATATGCATGTGTCTGTGTCTGTGTCTGTGTCTGTGTCTGTGTATGTATGTATGTGTGTGTATGTATGTGTGTGTGTGTGTGTGTGTGTGTATGTATGTGTGTGTGTGTGTATATATATATATATATATATATATATATATATATATATATGGTGTGGTGTGGTGGCTCAGCGGGTAAGACGCCAGGCTTGTCGATCAGAAGATTGCAAGTTCGGAGGTTCGAATCCCTAGCCCCGTGTGACGGAGTGAGCGCCTGCACTCGCCCCAGCTCTTGCCAACCTAGCAATTCGAAAGCATGCAAATGCAAGTAGATTAAGAGGTACCACTTCGGTGGGTAGGTAACAGCGTTCCACACGCATCATGCAGCCACATGACCGTGGAAGCGTCTTCGGACAATGCTGGCTCTTCGGCTAACAAACGGAGATGAGCACCGGCCCCTAGAGTCGGACACGACTGCACAAATGTGTGGGGGGAACCTTTACCTTTTTTTTTACATATATATATACATACAAACATACATACATACATACATACATACACAGTATACAGGTAGGTCACGATTAGTGTGAGTTCGAATAGTGCAAAATTCAATTTAGTGCGATTTATAAATTGAAACCAGGTCGTGTTTAATGTGAGCCAAAATTCAGCTAGTGTGAGGCTAGCATGCGTGTGGTTGAGGCTAGTGCATGCACAATTGCCATTGGGGTTTTAGATGCCAATCATCCTTTATGCAAAATGTAAAAAAGAAAGGTTCCGTTCGAGGAAAGCTCAGAAAAGAAGAGGCTCATTTTGAAGAACTGCAGCAAAATACAGGAGATAGTAGGTATGCTTTGGATATGGGTTTATCCTCTTTTACTGTTACATGGTATTTCATTCATAAACATAAAATGTATGTTTAAAAATTTTGATTGCCTATTTCCATCAAGCTGGAATCAATTACCCTATTTTCCATAAAAATATCACTTTGAATAGTGCAAATTCAAATAATGTAACCCTTTTGTGGGATTCATTAACCACACTAATCAAGACCTACCTGTATTTATAAACATATACAAACTATATATGCATGCGTGCGCACACACACACAAACCCAACTGAATATACATATACAAAGTTAAAGTATCAAAATGCACATACATGCAGGCAGAACAAGCAGCTTTTTAAAATACCCTTCCTCATTGCCATTGATTGCTAGATTGCTTGATTGATTACAGGCCATCAAGTCATTGTTGATTCTTAGCAACCACATATTTAGATTTTCTCCATGACCTTATTGCCATATGGCTTCCTAATGCCTTAAAGACCATAATAGCATAATGGTTAGACCGGTGTTTCTCAACCTTGGCAGCTTTCAGATGTGTGGACTTCAACTCCCAGAATTCCCCAGCCAGCATGCTGGGTGGGGAATTCTTTTTGTATTTTTATAAAATTTGTGATCAGAGTTATGGAAAAACCAAGAGATAAGTTTGTAGCAAAACGTTGCTTTATTTAAAACAAAAACATAGGAACAAACCTTGAATCTTCTTCTTTAGCCAAAGCATGGCATGGTTGATTAGCATAGCCATTTAGATAGCAGAGAGCAGAATGCAGAGAGAGAACAAAAGAACAAAAGGCATTTACATTTTAAACCTTTACCTGACCAGCATCTGAGTGGACAGGATTCAGCATGTGACCAAAAACACCTAGGCAACAGATTCCCAATATGGGCAAAGCTCTAACAGCTAATTCTGATTGGTCAAAACTCTCAGACTGGCCGGCACCTGGGCAAATTAACAATCCTGAGTGGGGGTGAACATGTGCTCCTGAGCCCAAACAGGAAAAAAGTTTTTGAGGCCTGGCTTTTTAAAAACTCAGCCACATATTCTACAGACATAAAAAATATATACAACACTCCCCTTTTTTTATGACTAGAAAGAATATGGAAACAAACCCAGCTTGGAAATTAACTCATTGTGCCTACTGGCAACTAGAGGCTTGGTTAAGATATCAGCCAACATTAATTTAGTATCACAGTATTTCAAAACAACCTTTTTCTTGGCTAGAAAATCTTTAACAAGATGAAAACGCACATCAATGTGCTTTGTGCGGTTTCTGGAACTTTCAGATAAAACCAAATGGATACAAGCTTGATTGTCTTCATGAATTGTGACAGGCTGGCTTAAAATGACTCCAATGTCTTGCAACTATTGAGTAAACCAAAGTACTTCATTGCACAGTTGTGCTAAAGCATAAAATTCAGCTTCAGCTGTGCTGATGGCTACTACAGTCTGCTTTCTGGAAAACCATGCAATAGTGGACTTTGCAAATTGAATTACACTTCCAGAAGTAGACTTCCTATCACTGAGATCTCCAGCCCAATCTGAATCACACCAGCATTCTAACTTTTCTTCTGTGTCTGTAGCAGACAACCTTAAGCAAAAATCTTTGGTGCCTTGCAAATAACGAAACAGCCTTTTTAACCCAGACTTTGCAGCAGATGTGGGATTTTCCACAAACCTGCTCAAAATGGACACACTGTTAGCAATGTCCGGACGGCTGTTGTTTGCAATGTAAAGAAGACTACCAATGGCTGATCTGAAACTATCTCCTTCAGATGACTCACCATCCCCCTTCTCCCCCTCCTCTTTTAGAAACTTTTAGAAGCATGGGGGAGGAGACAGACTTGCAGTCCTGCATTTTAAAATCCTCCAGCAGCTTCTTAATTTTGCTACTCTGGCTTATGAGAAAACTGCCATCTTTTTCCCTCTGAATTTCTAATCCTAAGTAATTGTTGACTGCTCCAAGACATTTCAATGTGAAATTGTTTTTCATACAAACCTCAAAGGAATGCTTCTGTTCATCAGATGAAGTGAGCAGCAACAAATCATCCACATACAAGCACAAGTACATTACACCTTGCTTATCATTTTTTACATACACACAAGGATCAGCAATTCCCTTCTGAAACCCAAATTTTTGCAAAATATTATCCATTTTAATATTCCAACAACGCGCGGCCTGCTTCAAACCATAGATGGATTTCTGCAACTCACACACAAGATGTTTTTCTTTTTCATAACCAGGAGGTTGTTGCATAAACAATTTTTCCTCCAAGTCACCATACAGAAAAGCAGTTTGAATATCATAGTGATAAACAGACAGTTTCTTCATGGCAGCAACCTTTAAAAGCAACCTGATAGATTCAGCTTTTGTCACTGGAGCAAAAGTTTTGTCATAATCCACATTTTTTCTTTGAGCAAAACCTTTTGCTACCAACCTTGCTTTGTACTTCTGAATTTTGCCATCAGAATCTTTTTTCAGTTTGAACACCCACCTACAACCTAAAACCTTCTGATTAGGAGGCAAACTCACTACTTTCCAAGTTTTATTTTCCTTTAAGGAATCCAACTCTTGCTGCATGGCTTCATGCCAACACTTAGCTATTTCAGCTGGCATTTCTTTAATTTCTTCCAGAGACTCAGGCTCTGTGTGAATGTGAAAAGCCTTCACAACATCTACTTGATAACGATCAGGAGGAACTCCCTTATTAATCCTTTCAGACCTGCGAGGTAGGACAGGACTTACACTCTGTTTCCCACCATTGTCCTCAGAAACCTCTGACTTTCCAGACAAGTCAGCTTCCTGATCATTGACTTCACTGGGTGATTCCTGCAAATCACCATCAGCAAGACTTTGCTGCTCCCCCATGGATAAATCAACTAAAGAACTAGAGTTTATTTTATCCCAATTCTGCTCAGCAAAAGAAGCACTTTTACTAATTATCAGTTGATTATCCAGTATGAACCTGTAGCTTCTCTGACTCTGTTCATACCCTACAAAGATTGCTTTCTTTGTTCTGGAAGCCCCCTTGCGCCTCAGCTGTTTGGGAATGTGGACCCAAGCTGTGCTTCCAAACACTCTGAGGTGGCTTACTTTAGGCTTCACACCATAGAACAAATGAAAAGGGACATCCTGAATTGCACTGCTAAACAGCCTGTTCTGCACATAACACGCTGTAGTAACAGCTTCTCCCCAATACCTAAAAGGCAAACCAGCATCCTTCAGCAAACACATCATTGCTTCCTGCAATGTTCTGCCTTTTCTCTCTACAACAGAATTCTGTTCAGGAGTGTAAGGGTTAGCCAAAATGTGTTCTATCCCTTTTTCTAACAAAAAGCTTTTAAACTTTGAGGATAGATACTCTCCACCGCGATCTGATTGCAAAGCAGACACTGGCCTTGGGAATTTTCCATTCACCCAAGCCACAAAAGCCTTAAATTTACCAAAGACCTCATCTTTGTTTTTCAGCAAATAAATGAATGTGTACCTGGAAAAATCATCTATGAAGGTCAAAATGTACCTTGCTCCCCCAAGACTAGGAGAAAATGGGCCTATTACATCAGAGTGAATGATCTCTAGAGGCCTAGAGGTGGACCTATCAGAAAACTTCTTCACAGGAGCCCTTGTGGTCTTATTCTCCTTGCAAACTGCACAGTCTAGATATTTATCACAAGACTTCAATTTTAAATCAGCAGAATAACTAGGCATTTGAGAAATGTATTTAAAATTAGCATGAGCAAATCTCCTATGTAATAAATGGATGCACTGATCGTGCAAGGGCTTATTTTCAAAAACAGCCTTAGCTTTAGCAATTTGCTGCTTTTCAGCCTTCTGTACAATGTACAGAGAATCTTTCTGCAAACACTTTGCAACCATTTTGCCATCCTTTCTAATATCACAACCCTCTTTCTTAAAAGTTACTACATAACCTGAGGCTACTAGCTGCCCCACAGACAAGAGATTGCTTTGAAAATTAGGCACAAACAAAACATTTTTAACAGTTTCCCCCAAACATGGAAGATTGATCTCACCTTCACCCACGATCTTGGATACAGATCCATCTGCTAAGGAAACTTTTTGTTTGTTAGTTTTAGACAAAGACAGAAAGGAATCTTTATTGTGACATATATGAGAATTGGCCCCACTGTCAAGAACCCACAAATCTTTATTATCAGTTCTCAACAACTGTTGCATGAAGAATCTTCTTTCTAGAAGTTTCTTCTTTCTTGCGAGAAGTCTTCTTCTTTTGAACACAGTCCTTTTGCAGATGAGCAGGGGATCCACAGGTAAAGCATCGCCTGGTGGAGTATGCAGAAGCTTGGAATTCAGAGCTCTTCCGCTCCCTCTGCTGGCCACGAGAAGACTTTATTGTAGAAATGGAGGCAGCTTTTTCTTGTCTTTTCTCCCACTCAGCAAGCAGTCGGGTAGACACAAACGATGGATTTAGATCAGCTTCTGGGATTCCCTCCATGGAGCAAATTAAAGTGTCCCAGGACTCATTCAACGAAGAAAGCATAATGTAGGCTTTCATCAGGGGGGTAAACTCCATCCCACGTTCCTGAAGTTCCACAAAATAATTCTGAAGCTTGTGGAGATGATCAGGCAAATTTCCATTCTCAGGCAAGTGAGCCTTGTACAGTTTTTTTGTTAAAATAACCTTACTGCCTGGACTAGTTTTCACATATAAATCACGCAAATAGTCCCATAAGTCTTTGGAAGTTTCTTTGCCTCTCACGTGAATAAGCTGATCATCCTGAACAGCCAAAATAATGGAGGCTTTGCATTTTTCATCTTTCCTCAACCAGGCTTGATCTGGATTCTGAGGAATTTGTTCAGAAATTGCAGACCATAAATTTTCTCTCCTCAAGAAACTTTCCATTTTCAAAGACCAGTTCAAATAATTAGAATTAGAGAGCCTTTCCAGGAGCATACCTTGAAAATTAGAAGCTCCATCAGCGGCAGCCATGGCTCCTTCTCTCCCCTGTTGTAGTAATCCAAAAAACACCAGGAGGCTTGCAAACACGAGGCAAAACTCCGCCTCCAATGGAAACTTCCTGTAACTGCCGGCAAGTTTCAAAAAACAAAGAAGCCTCTCCAAATGCAGACTAAAACAGGTCAGCTTTCTTCTCTCTCATAATTCCATAAGTTTTGTCTCTGATCCAGAAGCAATTGCTGGGCCCATAACCTTTTGTATTTTTATAAAATTTGTGATCAGAGTTATGGAAAAACCAAGAGATAAGTTTGTAGCAAAACGTTGCTTTATTTAAAACAAAAACATAGGAACAAACCTTGAATCTTCTTCTTTAGCCAAAGCATGGCATGGTTGATTAGCATAGCCATTTAGATAGCAGAGAGCAGAATGCAGAGAGAGAACAAAAGAACAAAAGGCATTTACATTTTAAACCTTTACCTGACCAGCATCTGAGTGGACAGGATTCAGCATGTGACCAAAAACACCTAGGCAACAGATTCCCAATATGGGCAAAGCTCTAACAGCTAATTCTGATTGGTCAAAACTCTCAGACTGGCCGGCACCTGGGCAAATTAACAATCCTGAGTGGGGGTGAACATGTGCTCCTGAGCCCAAACAGGAAAAAAGTTTTTGAGGCCTGGCTTTTTAAAAACTCAGCCACATATTCTACAGACATAAAAAATATATACAACAATTCTGGGAGTTGAAGTCCACACATCTGACCATAGCTTTAACTATACAGACCTTTGTCAGCAAGGTGATGTCTCTGCTTTTTAATATGCTGTCTAGGTTTGCCATAGCTTTCCTCCCAAGGAGCAAGCGTCTTTTAATTTCATGGCTGCAGTCACCGTCTGCGGTGATCTTGGAGCCCAAGAAAATAAAATCTGTCACTGCTTCCATTCCTTCCCCTTCTATTTGCCATGAAGTGATGGGACCAGATGCCATGATCTGAGTTTTTTTAATGTTGAGTTTCAAGCCAGCTTTTGCACTCTCCTCTTTCACCCTCATCAAGAGGCTCTTTAGTTTCTCTTCACTTTCTGCCATTAGGGTGGTATCGTCTGCATATCTGAGGTTGTTGATATTTCTCCCGGCAATCTTAACTCCGGCTTGTGATTCATCCAGCCCGGCATTTCTCATGATGTACTCTGCATATAAGTTAAATAAGCAGGGTGATAATATACAGCCTTGTCTTACTCCTTTCCCAATTTTGAACCAATTGGTTGTTCCATGTCCGGTTCTAACTGTTGCTTCTTGACCCGCATACAGGTTTCTCAGGAGACAGGTAAGGTGGTCTGGTACTCCCATCTCTTTAAGAATTTGCCACAGTTTGTTGTGATCCACACAATCAAAGGCTTTAGCGTAGTCAATGAAGCAGAAGTAGATGTTTTTCTGTAACTCTCTTGCTTTTTCCATGATCCAGCGAATGTTGGCAATCTGATCTCTAGTTCCTCTGCCTCTTTGAAACCCAGCTTGCACTTCTGGTAGTTCTTGGTTCACATACTGCTGAAGCCTAGCTTGTAGGATTTTGAGCATAAACTTGCTAGCATGTGAAATGAGCGCAATTGTACGGTAGTTTGAACATTCTTTGGCATTGCCCTTCTTTGGAATTGGAACGTAAACTGACCTTTTCCAATCCTGTGGCCACTGTTGAGTTTTCCAAATTTGTTGGCATATTGAGTGCAGCACTTTAACAGCATCATCTTTTAGGATTTTAAATAGCTCAGCTGGGATACTGTCTTCTCCACTAGCTTTGTTGTTAGTAATGCTTCCTAAGGCCCACTTGACTTCACTCTCTAGGATGTCCGGCTCAAGGTCAGTGACCACACCATCGTATTTATCAGGGATATTAAGATCTTTCTTGTATAGTTCTTCTGTGTATTCTTGCCATCTCTTCTTAATCTCTTCTGCTTCTGTTAGGTCCCTGCCTTTTTTGTCCTTTATCATGCCCATCTTTGCACAAAACGTTCCCTTGATATCTCCGATTTTCTTGAAGAGATCTCTAGTCTTCCCCATTCTATTGTTTTCCTCGATTTCTTTGCATTGTTCATTTAAGAAGGCCTTCTTATCTCTCCTTGCTATTCTCTGGAAATCTGCATTCAGTTGTTTATATCTTTCCCTTTCTCCCTTGCCTTTTGCGTCCCTTCTTTCCTCAGCTATTTGTAAAGCTTCATCAGTCAGCCACTTTGCTTTCTTGCCTTTCTTTTTCTTTGGGATGGTTTTAGTTGCTGCCTCCTGTACAATGTTACGAACCTCCATCCAGAGTTCTTCAGGCACTCTGTCTACCAGATCTAATCCTTTAAATCTATTCCTCACCTCCACTGTATATTCATAAGGGATATGATTTAGGTCATACCTGAGTGGTCTAGTGGTTTTCTCTACGTTCTTCAATTTAAGCCTAAATTTTGCGATAAGAAGTGATAGGATGTACGCTGGCTTATAGGGAAAAAATCAAGGCTTGAGAATAAACCAGAGTGCAGCGTTTAGGGCTAAAAGTGTTTACTTGTAGCATAAGGCAATAAATGCAGATATAGTTAAGGCAATAAATGCAAATGTTACATTATTGCAATAAAGAAAAACAAAAACAAACTTATAAGCAGAGATCCGTGTATTGATCCCAGGGCCAGAGCTCATGCCATGGCCTATACTCAAAGCCAGGCATAGCTCACACTGCCCAGTCCTCAGAAGTAGAATACATGTGAAGAACTACATGGCTAAAAGACACAAAAAGTCAAGAAGCATAGAACACCATTTTGCATGGTTAGATATTCAGTTCTTCCAGCTTTCTGATTGGCTGGAAGTTAGGTGTGACACACAACAGGCCTTTGTGTAGGCCATAGCACAAGGTGGCAGTGCTGCATCTAAGCAAGCACGTGATCTCCCCCTCCCTGTTCTCCCAGGGCTTCCCACGAAGGCTTCAGGGGGAATTGTTCTCATGGGAAGGTTTAGAAACTAGACGTAAACAATTCATACCTAATGGAGATGTAAACAAAGCCATTCAAAGTTATGGGAAGGCTTTTTTGTTATCTAGCCACCTGGCGTTACGTCATCATGAGACACTTTTCTCCATACAGAAAATATTTGCCAATTTCATACGGGAAATCTGACACCCCTCCCAATTTTTTTCAGTACAGACTAGTAATGATGGAAGTTGTTCAAAGCTGTAAAATACATTTTTACAGAAACAAGAAAAACATGGTTAGTACATGTATTATTCACAAGTTTCAGTTTTTTCAGTTTTTACAACCAATAGTCATCTAGAAACTAGAAATGGTTTAAAAACACTTGTTACACATAGGTATAATGCACAATATACACTTCATGCAATGTTTTATTCAGATACAGACAAATACACCAAATACAGATTATGCAGTAATAGAACACAGTACATAGAAGAATCGCCCATATAAGTTCTGTCCCCTCCTTTGCGGAAATGCAGCTGGTATAGATAAGCCGACCTTGCTAGCTGCTTTCTGTTTGAAGCAAAGGTTTGTTTTGATTTTAAGAACCGTAGGACTGTTTCACCCCTTGCCAGCCTTGCATAGACGGCTAAACCATTTTGCAGGCTTGGTGTTTTTACCTGGGCAAACTAGGTAAACTAAATTAGGGTGTATTCACTGTGTTACTGCAGAGTGATATACAACAAATTAAGGATAAACTTCCTTTACACAAATGACACTCTGTAGGAAATCAAGAACCGTAGGATTCTCTGTTCTGGGCTTTTGTACTTTCAACACCAAGATAACTGCTTGAATTTGTGCCTAACTCCCTCAGCTGGAAATTCTACTTCAGCTGTCTGACAAATTCTTATACAAGGTGGAAACATTCAGTTTCTAAGCAAAAAAAAAAAAACAACAAAAGTAAGACGTACTATACAAACTTCTACACTCTCTTATGTACACACAGAAAACAGCACGTGACTGTTCTACACATCCCAGTTTTTGTAAGAATCTGCATCTTTCCAAAAATGCTATCAATGACTGGCCTGCTTTAAGATCCATAAAGCACCCTGTGAAGTCAATGGCCTTTCTGGGAATTGTTACACATGTAGAGCCAAAGGCTTGCCTTACACACACTGTTTCAGGGAGATCTATATTCAAATATGCTGTGTCAACATCACACTATGTAAATGGACACCTGTTTCACGCTACGCAACCAGAAAACGTACCACACGTAAACATTCTGGCCTAGCTGTGGGTGCATACAGTTAGATCACAGTTCACAAAACTCCTTCTGTGAAACAAATCCCTGGGCAACAAAGCTGGCTTTACACTGCAGAGTAATATCAGGAAGAAATATCTTTCTGAACACTTATCTGGAACCTACAGCTTACTAAAACAAAGGACAGGTTGGTTACTTTTAACACTTCACCAAAACTCAAACTGACTATCCACAGCTGTGTTCCACTGTTCTTCTTGCCTCTCAAAAGGCAGGAGCAACACGTCTTGAAAAGACTGGGTTTTCTCAGGTAACTTGACACACTGTCACCTGCTAAATCACAAATCTGTCAGGCTTCACACCCTGGAATAAGAGGACCCATGAGGAATGACCACTGTACTTCCTCATCACCGTCTTCTTTCCTAATACCTGACTCCCCCTCCAGGCCCTGTACCTGCTCAGGTGATATTTCCACTCCTTCACCTGAGGGGCCCTTTTAACACACTCGGAGACTGGGGAACAGAAGAAACCTGAACTGGTTTTTGCCCATCTACTGAAGCATGGACAGTAGGTTTTACACTAGCAATGCAGCAATACTTCTGCAACCTTAGCATACAACCTTTCCCAACCAGTAGGCTGCTTAAAAATAAAGCACTTCTGGAGATTTGGATTTGACCATGGCCTAATGAAACAATGATAAGCCTTGGATTTTAATCAACAACCAACACCCAACAGCCTGAAGCACTGTGCTTTTGGTTGGTTCTTCCTTCGCTGTGACCTGGGGATGCGAACACATGCAAATGTTCCACAGACATGCAGGTACTTCAGTGAAGGGCGCTTGCCATACCAAAGAAAAATAATGAACTTCTTTTTACAGTTGAATTCTGCAATTTGTTAGTTAGAAACACACACTGCAGTCAAGGTAGCCTCTCCCCAGACATGGGATGGCACCTGAGCAACTAACATCAGACTATTGTTAATGGTATTCACAACACCAACACTCAGTTAGAATTCCAACATTGGCAAGTCTTTGGGAGAATACTTTCCTACAAAGCCAATTCTAGAACACATGGCTCAGGAACTCTCCACTACAATCAGACTGGAACTGACCTATGAGATAACCATATTTTCTTCCTACTATTGCTACATACACTTCAAAGCGAGCACAGACCTTCGCTTTAGACTTCAACAAGTAGCAACAACACAAAGTAGGTATGATCATCAACCAGAAGGAACACGAGACTCACACCCCACCATTACTTGGGACATGGGGGCTAACTAGATCTCTATGAACCAACTGAAATGGTCTAGTTAACATACTGTCACTTTGCCTAGCAACAGATACAGTCCTTATATTAGATTGTTTACACACAGTTTACACACAACACAATCAAGAACCTTTTGCACATTTCCTGGGTTCTAACTCAGAATGCATTTGGCTATCTGAGACACACTCTCCCATCCTGGGATACCCCAGTACTTTGTGAACAGTTTATGGATGTATTTATGATGTGGGGAAACATTAACCACACAATGTCCTGTCCACACAATCTCCTTCTTAGGAAGCATCTCACACACTTGAGTTTACTGTATTTCTCTAACATACTCAGCCTCTAACACACTCAGCCTCTAACACATACAGTATGATTTATGATCTGAGCCACAGTCAGCTCCAGGTCTTGTTTTTGCTGATTGTATAGAGCTTCTCCATCTTTGGCTGCAAAGTATATAATCAATCTGATTTCGGTATTGACCATCTGGTGATGTCCATGTGTAGAGTCGTCTCTTGTGTTGTTGGAAAAGAGCGTTTGCTATGACCAGCGTGTTCTCTTGACAAAACTCTATTAGCCTTTGCCCTGCTTCATTTTGTACTCCGAGGCCGAACTTGCCTGTTATTCCGGTTATTTTTTGACTTCCTACTTTAGCATTCCAGTCCCCTATGATGAAAAGGACATCTTTTTTTGGTGTTAGTTCTAGAAGGTGTTGTAGGTCTTCATAGAACCGGTCAACTTCAGCTTCTTCGGCATCAGTGGTTGGGGCATAGACTTGGATTACTGTGATGTTGAATGGTTTGCCTTGGATTCGAACTGAAAGCATTCTGTCGTTTTTGAGGTTGTACCCCAGTACTGCCTTTCCCACTCTTTTATTGACTATGAGAGCTACTCCATTTCTTCTAAGGGATTCTTGCCCACAGTAGTATATATAATGGTCTCCTGAATTAAATTTGCCCATTCCTGTCCATTTTAGTTCGCTGATTCCCAAGATGTCGATGTTCAATCTTGTCATCTCATGTTTGACCACATCCAGCTTACCTTGATTCATTGATCTTACATTCCAGGTTCCTATGCAATATTGTTCTTTATAGCATCGGACTTTCCTTCCACTTCCAGACACATCCACAACTGAGCGTCCTTTCGGCTTTGGCCCAGCCACTTCACTCTTTCTGGAGCTACTTGGAATTGCCCTCCGCTCTTCCCCAGTAGCATTTTGGACACCTTCCGACCTGAGGGGCTCATCTTCCGGCGTCATATCTTTTAGCCTTTTGATACTGTCCATGGGTTTTCTTGGCAAGGATACTGGAGTGGTTTGCCATTCCCTCCTCCAGTTTTGGACCACGTTTTGTCAGAACTCTCCGTCATGACCTGTCCATCTTGACCTGACTTCATTGAATTACGCAAGCCCCTTTGCCACGACAAGGCAGTGATCTATGAAGGGGATTTGTGCTGTGCTTGGTTTCAAAGCATAACTTGCACAGAAGCTTTCTGCATGCAATGGAATGGAAATGAAAATCTGGATCAGTTGATGGAAGTGTTCCCATCACAGTACCAACTGCATGGGGGGGGGGGGGAATTTCGAAGGATTTGTTGACATCTCTTACTGACCAGTGGTAGGAAGCAAAGTAATAGTTGAGCAGGCACTGAAGATACATTAGTAATTGTAAAGGTTGGCAGTCAAGGCAAGGTTTTGTCTATGGAATCACCAGAAATATGAAATTAGAGTATGTTTGTTAATTATTATTTTTTTCGTAAGTTTTATTGAATTTTAAAATACGTATTAATAGTTAATACAAAGAAAGAAATAGAAATACAAAGTAAGAAAAAAGAAAAGAAAAAGTGAAGTCAAAAAATAACAAACAAAGAAAATATAAGAAATAGATGTCCTCCAATTTATCCTTGAACTTTAAGTACAACAATTAACTTTAAATGTTAGTCCTTCATACAATACACAGGAACTTTTCTTTGTCATATACCCTATGATTAATCCAATCTTCTGTTCTTCATATAGGTTTCGCCTTTCTTGCTATCTTCCAACAATCCATCTCTGGTTTCTACTCCTTGGAATAGTAATCAAATGTTCATTGTTGCATCAATTAAATGTTTTCCATTTGCTCTTTCCATTTTTACATCTATATTTATATCTTCAATAAAATCCAATTAGTGTAACAAATAAAGGCCTTATCTACTTCTAATAAAATACAATATATTCTGTTCATATTATGACTATATATTCCATTAATACATAACCTAACATATTACATAACATAATACATAATATAGCAAGAATACAAAACCTAACATAACATATAACCTAATACATATTATACCAATTCTTATAATAATCATACAACATATTCATACATAACATCCTGTAGTAACCTACATTCTAATTCCATCTCATCATCTCATTGTCTTCTCATAAATGTATCTCCAGAAAGAGTAATCTATAATATCAACTTATATTTATATTTATAATCTTGTATCTTACACTTAGAATATCATGTTTTTATGCATCTATACAGTTTCTCATATCTGCTCTCACTCTGTGTACAATCCAGATCCGCATTTTCATTAACCTTGTATTCCAGATCAACATCAATAAATCTCCTGTTTAGGTTATGCCAATATCACAATATGCAACTTGTTTATTTCTGTAACTCATGTGGGATGTCAAAATGTTTATTTTACCATATCTATCAATTTGCATGTTAAAATCTTCCTGTCTCAGCTGCCACAATGTGTTTATGCCCAAACGTTTAATAGACCACTTCCTGTAAAATATCATAATCTTCTTCTGTACCAATACATTCAAAATCCTCTTTCCCTGTTTCTCTACTGGTTCGAAAGATCTTCCCTCTGTTTCTAAATCTGTCCCTTGTATCTTCTGTTCCTGAGCCATCAAAACTATTAATATACGTTCTATGGATTTCTTAATTTGAAAAAAAAATTTGCTGGTTTCTTTCTTAAAATCCTGAAGTGCTGTGAGAAATGCCATTTCCACCTACACCCCCCCCAAACCGCAATCAGCTGCCGTAGCCAAAACAAGAACCTTCTCAGGAAGCAGGGAAGGGGGTAGGGA
Organism: Charina bottae; assembly: GCA_023362775.1. Taxonomy (NCBI): domain Eukaryota; kingdom Metazoa; phylum Chordata; class Lepidosauria; order Squamata; family Charinaidae; genus Charina; species Charina bottae. The sequence goes on along the minus strand of JALMGJ010000003.1, from coordinate 150,125,869 downwards.
ACAGCTGTTCTATTATTATCAGTAATGTCTATTTCTTTAAGTGAGAAAAACTTTTAAAACAAAAGATGAAAAATTCCACAGAGCAGCATTTCAAACAGTTTGTAAAAGGAAAGACGAAAACATATTCCAAGTGAGAGAAAGTCCGTTCTAAAAAAAAGTAGAAAAATAAGAAGGAAAAGAGGCACACATTCTCTATACTTTATTCTTTATTCTTCTTTATTCTTCAGGCTGCAAGCTGCTTAACCCAAACAAACAATTTCTCAAAAGTCAGTTAGTTTGTCGAGTGAAAAATACCAACAAAGTCTCTTAAGTCCCAATTTCTCTGATACAAAAGAAAGGCAAAAAATACAAACTTGTTCACTATGTTGCCAAAATAAAATCTATCAAGCTTCCACCAAAATTAATTATAGCAAAGAAAACACAAAATTAGCCAACATTTTAAAGAAAGTCCAAAGATAAATTTTAGATAATAAAAATGTTCTAATCTAAAAAAGGAAACTAATGTAAAGTGATCTAAAAGCTGGCTGTCGCTCTTGTGTCTCCCGAGAGACTTACGTTCCCTGCAGAGCTAGGATCCTCCTTCGGCCATTCCACTGCATTCACCCCCGTTCTTCTCCGCGGTGGAAACAACAAAGAAAAACAGGAGTGGGCAATTCCAATGGCTCTGTGAGCAATCTTCTGGTTCCCCCTTCTCCAGGGGGAAACTTCACTGGTCTGTAGACCCCTGCAAACAAGATAGAAAGTCAGCCAGGTCTCAGAGCTCAGAGCTCTGAGAAACTCTGACTTGTCGAGCTGCCAGCCAGGCTTGGAGTGAGTATGTTTGTTAATTATTGTTTGAGTGTATGCATGTATGCACATATACTGCCTCTCAATCTCACACATGCACATACACAGAATCTAGCTCATCTATTGCACTAAACCATGCTTTTGATTAACTATGATTTGTTAAACAAGCTACAATTGGTTAGGCTTAACACAATTCAGTAAACCATGTAAGACAGCTATAAACCATGGTTTACACACAATTGCTATATTTGCACACATGATAAGTTGTAGATCATTGCTTTAAGTCAATGTGATTTCCATCAACTGATCCACTATTGTTTATAAACCACACATTGTGCTCGGCCAAAACCAAAACCAAATAAAGTACATTATGGCTTAGCATAATACAGTATGTGAATCTTAGCACTGAAATACACACACACAAAATCCATTACAAAAAGTAGTTGGAAGTATATATGAAGGCTTGCATGCAATCTTACATACGTATTTTATTACATAAGACGGCTCACATTCTCTGTCTTGAAACAGCTACGTATTTTCCCATTTCAGTGCCCACTCTCAATAGCCTGGTGGTAACAGATTACAGTCTGACATACAACAATCAGTTAAATATACTTTGAAAATACTGAATTGCTGTGTTGATCATTAAAATGAATTAACATTTGAATGTTTTTAAATCCCATCTGTTATGTATTTGTGCCTCTCCACCAGGATTTATTTCAGTTTCATCAAAATTGTTTTATATTTCATTCAATTCTGCTTTTTATTCTTTGTTTTTTAGAGATATATTTACCCTCCCTGACACATCAGTGCAAAATTTATGATGTGAGCATTCTGTTTTGCAGAACTTCCCCTTTGATCAAATAAAAAAAGCTATTTGCCATTAATTTCTCACTGTAAAATACCTGCACACAAGAGTAGCTTCTGCAATATTTATGGTTATGGAAAATATGTCATATTCAGTCATGTAAGAATTCAGGGGAATAGGATGTTGACACAAATTCCAATTCCTACCAGCTAATAAAAAACAACAACTGCTTGAAAATTGCTTTCTGAATAACTCCAGGGTTACTCAAAGAACTCCCTGTACACTAACAATGTTTAATATGGAATGGGACTGTTTTACAAATCATCGCGGGTGAGGGAAAAGTCAAGAAAAGAATTGCCCTATATAGTCACAGGCAGTTAGCATCTGCCTGTCTTAATTATACTTTATGTTTGACACCCATAATTCAGTTAGTATTCACACCCTGGTATTCTGTCCATGACAAAATGTGCACACATGCACACTGACAAAGTGAAGAAAAATAATAAATCTCACAATAGCAGGAATTTGCAAACAGCATTCCAGGAAAAAAAATGCCGAAGCCCATCTAGCATTCAGAACCTCTCCTGGGGAATATCTTCTTGAAAATGTATCTGAATTTGAGTCAGAGAGCTGAATTTCATCTTGAAATCAGATTATTACTGCAGTCATTTTGTGTAGGCATCCAGGGTGCCCTCAAGGCACCAGAATAACATAAGAAAGTTGTGACTGTCATTTTAATGCAATTGCAAAAAAGAACAAGAAAGAAAATAAAACAATAGTAGAAACATAGTTATATTGGTTAATTAGGTGTCATCAAATTGGGTCCAACTCTTCATGACTGTATGAACAAATGCCTGCTATCACAGCCTGTTCAGTGATACTCCATAGCTTTTTCAAGGATATTCCCACTGGGCCTTATCCATTGTCTTTTCCTTCTTCTGCTTCTGTCAACCTTGCCAAGCATAATTGCTTTTTCTCCTTCATCGTTTTGCTTGCATCACATGCCCAAAATACTATCAGTGGTGCCACCAGACTCCTTCTGATGTTATGCCCAAAATATGTGAGTTTCTGCTTCTACCTTAAGGGGCAAATCAGACTTCATTTGGTTCAAAATGGACTGATTGGTTCTTCTTGCAGCCTGTAGTATTTTAGTAACTGCCTTCAGATCCATAATTCAAAAGCACCTGTCTTCTTCCTCTCATTCTTTCTCTATGTTCAGCTTCTACTGCCATATATTACCACTGGAAAAAGCATTGCTTTAGGTATTCTGAACTTTATTGTCCTAGAAATATCCTTATCCTTTATAATATTGTCTATATCTGTCATTGTCTTCCTCTTAGATTAATTGCCTATTTACATCACTTTCATTTATTTATTGTCACCTGTAAATTCAGTAACTATGCTGGTGGACATTAGATTTGCCTATTTAACATATAACATTAGCCTACATAATTCACTTTCCATTTTTATTTTCATAATATATTCTTCAAAGTCTTTGTTATTTTCAGTTAACAAACTGATGCCATCTGCATATCTCAAATTGTTAGTGTTACAGATTCCAAATTTTGATTTCAGATGTCATCTCTTCCAACTCTGCCATTCTTTTAGTATACAGGGTGTACTTGCTGCATAAAGTAAACAGATACTGTATAGAAAAATATGCATTGTTGTCTCATTTCCTATCCTGTTCTGAACCACACTGTTTCTCCAACCCCTTTTCTTGCAATACATCAGTGTTTCTCAACCTTGGCAACTTCAAGCTGTGTGGACTTCAACTCCCAGAATTCCCCAGCCAGCCCGGGGAATTTTGGGTGCTGAAGTCCACACAGCTTGAAGTTGCCAAGGTTGAGAAACACTGCAATATGTCTGTAGCTTGAATCATGTCAACTGGATTTCTATTTTCTCAGTCCACTGAGAAAATAGAAATCCAGTTGACATGATTCAAGCTACAGACAATTCCACCTGGATGACTGAGAACCTTCATAGACATACTGCAATATGTATTAAGTAGGAGAGGAAAGAGATGAGTTAGAATTAAACTAAACTTCTTCAACTTTGTGTTCTCCAGAGAGCTTGACCTTATTTCTCCAATGAGCACAATCCTTGCTTTTGTGAGAGTTTAAGTCTTGTATCCCTGGAGGGTCCCAGGCTAGAGAAGGCTGAATTAGATGATGCGGCATCCATCCTGGAGGAAGCAAATTATCTAGATCTGATTCAGTCAGTTTCAGACTGGGATTTTCTCAGAGTGCGCACGGTGGAGTAGCCTGCTCCTTTTTCCAAGACACCAGTGATCCACGTTCTATGCAGTAAATAGACGCTCAAGCAGAGATTAGATAAAATAGCCTATTTACTTTATATACATACGTAGTCCAAATACATCCAACAGCAGTAACAAAATGATACAGCAATACAGCGATGAAAGACAGCGATGAGAAGTTTCAACAGCTACGAGAAGAAAGACTACCAGACCCCTCTGCTTATATACATAAACTGACCAATCACATTATAGGTCACTCTCATCATCTGCCACACCCAACTAAACGATTAGCACCTGTAGTATGAGTCATACACTGCCAGATCATCCCTACAACAATGGCTGCTAATTGGGTGACTTGCAGAATAATTCCCCTCTCACCTAGATATCAAGCCTCTCCAGTATAATTTATCTAACTGTAAATTCCTGGGTATATACAAACCCCAACAGATTTAATACAGATAGAGTCTTGGTCATACTTGTAGATGACTGTGCCAGAGCTGGGAAGAGGGGGTGCATCCATCCTTGTGCTTCTTGATCTCTCTGCAGCTTTCATATTGTTGACCACAGTATCCTTCGGGGCTGACTTCAGGGGTTGGGAATTCGGGCAACATTTTACAGTGGTTCTCTTTTATTCCCCAGGGCTGGTTTCAGTTGGTGTCGGTTGAGGGGGTGGGAATAGGTTGCCGCAGGGCTCAACTCTCTCTCCCCTCCTATTCAACATCTACATGAAACCTCTGGGCGAGGTTAGGGGTTTGGTATCATCAATATTATATCTTTTGACCCCAGGCATTCCAAACAAGGCTGTTGAGGTCCTGTCGCAGTGCCTGGAGGTCTGCAGATTTAGATGAGGAACTGTCTCTGACTCAATCCTACCAAGACTGAGTGGCTGCGGATGTTACAGATACCTAAATCTGGGGATATTCCATGTCTAACTTTGGATGGGGTGGCACTTCTCCATTCAGTGTTGTACAATCTGGGGATCTTCCTGGACTCATAGCTCCTGCTTGATGAGCAGGTGGCAGCTGTGGCCAGGAAGGGCTTTACACGGCTTCATCTGTGTGCCAGTTGTTCCTAACCTAGATCGGGAGGCCCATCAGACAGCTACTCATCCCGTAGTCACCTCACAGCTTGATTACTGCAGTGCACTCTACATGGAGCTGCCTTTGAAGACCACCTGGAATTTTCAGTTGGTCCAGAATGCAGCAGAGTATGCAATAATGGGCATGCCTTGGTATGCCCATGTGATGACCCTGCTTAGTGAGCTGCACTGGTTGCCAATTTGCTTCCAGGTGCAATTCAGGGTGCCGGTTATGGCCTATAAAGCCCTACATTGCCATAAGGTCTGGTTACTGAGGGACTGCCTATTTCCCATGGTATCAGCCCAGCCAGTTCGATCCAACAGGGTTGGCATGCTCCGGGTTCCTTCAGTCAAGCAGTGCCATATAACGGGACCTTGGAAGCATGCCTTCTCTGCCAGAGCATGGAAATGTGGTTCCCCCAGAGATGCAGGTGGCTCCCATCCTGATGGCATTCCAGAGGACCTTAAAGACCTGGCTGTTCTCCCAAGCTTTAAGTATATGCAACCTTGTAGGGTGCATATATGTTGCTACTGTCTGGATTTGCCATCTTGGTCATTGTTTATTTCATCTGGATTGCACATTGTTGTTTGTTTTTTATGCTGTGAGTAGCCCAGAGGTGACTGGGGTTAGGCAGCATCCAGGTTTAAATAAATAAATAAATAAATAAATAAATTTGGTGAAATGGTGGAATTGCACTATTAAAATGACAGAGAAAAATGGAAAAAGAGGAAGCTCAGAAAGTAAAACGGTAATTTTTTTAAAAAAAAAGTTTCTGTGAGGTTTTGAACAAGCCACTATTTGTAATGGAATAAAACTATTTTTTGCTTCTTTCAACAAATATCCATTTCTTGCAAAAGGCTACATACTATTCTTAACGTTACTACCACCATGGTAAAAATTCTCTCTTCATTTTTCCAATATTTAGAATACATTCTACCAAGATAAACAAATTCATCATTTTGCTCTAATTTTTTACCATTATTGTATAAGCTGTAACTATTCATTACATTTTCACTGTCAAGCATAACTACCTTGGTCTTCAGTACATTAATTTTCAGACCCATATTTCTTATTGCATCATTCAATCTATCTAGGATTCACTGCAAATTATTTAGGTTTTCAGCTACCAACTCACCATTGTCTGTAACTAAAAGTAGATGTACAATCACATCCTTGACTAACACATCTCTACCGTCAACAAAATTGCTTCTACATTTATCTATAAACGTACTAAACAACCTAGAGGACATCACACATCTTTGTCTTACCCCTACTCGGTGGTGAATCATTTGCAAATTACTCCACTTATTCTCAAAAAGGCTTTATTTCCATCATAAACAGAGCATTGAGGGACTGAATAAGTAAAGACAGAGTGGATACAAGGATACAAATAAAAGAATATAGATTTAGGGAATATAGACCAACAAAGAGCCAGCCAGAATTTATTTTAAAAAGCACAGAATAAATCAGAGTCTTGGTTTCTATGCCTCTCCAAGCAAACCTGCCTAAACAGTGTTTAACAGAAGAGTGAGACACCCAAACAGAGATTAGCTCTTCCCCAAGCACTGTGTTAGGCAGGAATTGCAGAGTGATAAACCTCGCTAGCTGGTTATTCATCAATACCACAGAACTCATCATGCAACTCAGTCCTCGGTCTCAGTTTTGTCTGTACATGGAAAGAAAGCTGAAACAGTATCAGAGCTCTGCAAAGACAGAAAATTGATTGAATCTCTGAAATACAGTATCTCCAAATCAATCCAAAAGCCCCTGATTTGACAGCTTGAACTGATTCCAAGTTGAAATTTGAAGGAGTAACCTCTTTCTTACTGATTTGCCCATTCTAAGCTTTGTTCAATCCTAGTAGACCGAAATTACAGCATAAGGCAACATGTGAAAGGTGCAACATCACTATATTAACCAATTACATTACATAATTATTTATGAGATATACACCAAAATACACTCCTCTTCTTCCTCTTCATCATTATAGTTGATAATCATTCAATCTTACTTCTCCTCTTGTTTAAACATCATGTATTTTTCCCCCACTGACACATAAATACACCTCTACAGAGAAAAAACTGAATTGGGACCCAATTTACTCTCTATTATTTTAATTATATTCTAACATGTGTGTTCAAATAGTATACCTGTGTACAAATATGCATTGCTTGAGAACATTTGTGTTCACTGGCACTCAAGAAAACACTCCTTATCTGCAGGGGACGGGGGGCAGTTCAGGGAAGGACGGTGGTGAAATATAATGTTCAAATCAGTTTTCTGTTCCAACAATTCTTACATTGCATTCAGCAGATTATGGCAGCTACTTTTCTTTTGTTTGTTTTCTGTTGCTGTTTCAGGAAATGGTAAATACATTGTACTATACCATTTTATGTTTTATTTTTTTTAAAACAGGTGACCTACACTTTCCATTTCAAATGCAGCTTCTTTAATGAAAATATTGTAATGTCAGTCCATGCAAAGCAAGTGCATATTAATATGCGTTTACATCTGTCTCATATTAATATTCATGCCTGAATCCACATCTCTACACAAAGCCAATTTTCTGACCATCTGTGTGATGGCTGGTGGATGCAATGAATAAATTTTATTTGTGAGGGGAGTGATAAATCATGTATCTTCGAGGGTTTTTTTTTTCATCCACAATCTTTGCTCTTAGGTGCTAAAATGTTTTCATCATGGTTTGGAATTTTTAAGCAAAACCAAGTGATTAACTCCTTCGCACCTTTCTGCAGCTCAGCCAGCTTTACAAAAGGATAGGGGAAACTGGAGGAGAGGAACATTAGTGGAAGGCTGTGTAAGAGGCACTGTTTCACTAACTTTATGTGTCTCCTGAATTGCATCTTCTTTTAGGAACTCATTTGATTTGGAAATGTACAGTCTCCCTTATTACTTTGGCCACTGACAGTTGTCTTTGATTTTCTAATAACTGATCATTTGTATAACATGTTCTGATGTTATATAACTTTTGCCAACTTTCTGGCATTGCTTTTGGAACAATTTCCCAAAGTGGGTTATTCCTGAACCATTCAGAAAAGACAAGCTGAAATTAAGAGATATCCATCAAGGATTAATTTGTTTATGGAGTTACCCTAGGCCAAATCTGTTTACAGTGCCAGAATTCAGTTCTTGCATCAGCTGCTACTTTTTTGTTTAATGAGGAAGAAAAGAAATCCAGAGCACTATCTTTTTATTCTCTAGAACTAAGCTCTTTTACCCATTAAACAAATCTCAGGCTGTCAAATCAGCTGACACAGCTCTAAGGAGAGGATGTTCATAAGTAGTGATTGAATTGACAGACTGGGCTAAACTATGGTTTATTTAATTACATTTTATTGAATACAGAACTAGCTAGGTTCTCACCACTCACTAAGACATTAACCCCAAATGCAAACCTGTGGATTTTATAGTCATCACTAAGAGAAGAAATGTTTGTGGCGTTGGTTACACATAGAATATATAGTATGTATCTTATTCATGAGAAGGGGATGTCTCACTCTTTCACACTCACACACACAGTGTTTCATATATTACTAAGCCCACACCATTAACTGTAACTGTTTCCTAATTAAATAATTATTAGATCTCTATGTTACAGCTCTATGTATACTTATATACATTTGTTTGAAAGCAATGGAACTTACTTCAGAGTGGACAACTTTCAAATTGGACAGTACTTACATTATTTTTGATCTATTAATATCTTCATTAATCAAATAAAACTGTGTATTTTAGATGTAAAAAAACCAATAGTCCTAAAGAAGCAGGCATACATGGTTTCAGATTAAGCCCAATGCCTTATCAAAAAAGGCATTTTTCTTTTTCCATTGCACAAAAACAAAACCTGTTGTAATACAGCATTTGCCATCTGCAGTTTTTACAAATATTTGTATTAGAAATTGTCTTCTAAAATATAGAAATCTGTGACCCATCAGTTGACTCATCAGTCAACTTAAATGTTTTAGTCAATTATCCTATGATTATAGTTGAATGAATATCTCATAACTATGCGTATTTACAGAAAACTACATCCCATTGAATTTATTTGTAAGTAAATGTATTATGAGAGCTCAGACAACTTATTGCAGTCCTAATTCCGACAGCAAGCAAAAAAAAAATAGAAACAGGTGCATATGTTTGCAAGCTTCTGCGAGCTGTTATATTTGTAACATTTCTATATTATAGGTAATAAATAATTTCAGCTTCATATTTTCTTCTTCAAAAATATACTAATTTACTTTCATTATGCATAATAATATGGAAGTTAGAATTGAAAAATCTGAAGATTTAACCAATGATTTCAAAGATATCCTCTGGTTCTCCTTCAACCAGAGAAACCTCTCTCAGGAGCAGACCTATCTTAGTTTGTCCAGGTTAGAATTTATGCAGATAACCATTTTGCATTAAAAATAGTAACATTATGTTAAAATGGTTCAAAAAATCTGCGTGGAGGAAGATTGCGAACAAGAGTGTATGTCTGTGTGTACTGTATGTACATGAATCTGTGTGTTTCATATACGCCCATGGTTGTACAATTTTTTCTTTTTTGTAGGCCAAAAGAATGTCACCAGTATGCAGCCTGTTTCTGACTTCAACACACAGGCATATTTCATTTTGAAAAAAATTTGTTCACTGACGTGAAGTTCAAAAAGGAATTTTAAATGAGTTTTGTACATCATCTGCATAATTAGCAAGAAATCATTTGTAGCTCCAATCAGTGCATGCAATTTTAATAAATTGCTCTAATAACAACTCTACAGAAATTAGACAAAGCCGTCATTGGGTCAATCAATGGAGCTCAAGAAAATAGCATTGTAATGAAACTTCAAATGACAGTGTAATTCTACCTCATTCTTCTTCTTTTTTTCATTATTTAGACAAATAATATTTTACTGAAAATCTTTCTCAAATGGAGGACAGAGTGGTTTGCAAGATTGTTAAAGAAGATAATGCCTTTCATCAGTAAATTGTTATCCAAGCTGGGTAGACACTGAAAAATCTTGTAACAGCTAATGAGTGGTGCATAACTTACCATTTTTAAGAGGAACTTAGCTCACCATTGATATATCAGTTGATAATGCTGTTACTGCTTTCTTATTGTAACTATAAAAATATAAGGAATTGGACGCTAGCCCATGAAACTCTAGGCTTCAATGCATCTGTTTCAAGGGGCCTCAAAGCTCTTTGGTGGTCTTACCGTAACAAAATCTCTTCTTCCATATAAATTAGGTAAGAATATTCAGCCCCCTCCCCCATTTTATCTTCAGAGGTAGCTCTCTCAGATCCAATTTAGATAGATTGTCCATTATATCACACCAGGGTCAGGTTCACACATAGTGCTTAGTTTGTTTGTTGAATAAACCATGATTGGCTGATTTCACAGAACACACAGAGAAGTCATCCTTAAATCCATGGTGGCTAGATTTACACAAGCTTAGCCAAAATACTAGGGCTACATGCCTTGACTGTAGCACCTACAGCTCCTCCCAAGTTACTAACAAAGTTGTAACTTTATTTTTTTTATTTCTTATTGAATAGGTGAAGATAAAGGCAAACACTGGCCTGAACCAGAGTGAGAATGCCCTAGTACTTGTGAACATATTTGTGTTCTTTTTCAGTGAAGGATAAGGAACAACTAGGTAGATCTATTCACAATTATTATCCATGATAGCTATATGAACCTTTCATACTTGGAGGCAATATAGTTTTTGGGAACAAAGTATAAGAGAGAACTCTTATCTTTATAGCCTGGTTGTAAGTCTCCCACAGCCACCCATCTGTAAAAGAAAGCTGAACATTAGGAACATTATTCCTAATGTATAGCCTTCAGAGAAGTTTGATGATGGAACCAATTATCTTACTGGAGGTCTTTAGAGAGAGAGTGGAAATCTCTCCAGATTCTCTAATTCTGGATTTCCTGCACTAAACAGGGAAGTTCTACTAATCTGTATCTATTTTTATATCTATTTATTATATTAATTGTATAAATTGTTGGTTTATATATTTTATATTTCATGTTTTTATCTAATTATTTTTATTGTAAACCGCCCAGAGTTCCCCGTTGGGGGAGATGGGCGGTTATATAAATTAAATAAATAAATAAATAATAATAATCTAGAAAAATCTTTCTTTACTTCAACAAAACTTGGAACAACAGAGGGGAGGAGAGTGTGGTGTCCTAAAATGTCTTAAATGCAAGTATGTATGCTATTCCTGGGTATCAGGCATAAAGTTACATTTTATATTCAATCAGTCTCAGATTGTCTTGAAGGAATGTTATTCTTCTTGATGTTGATAGGAGCATTTTTTTTCATTAACTTGCCCAGTAGCTAAGTCTCCAAACAAGGAATGATGGTGTTTGGCAGGATCTCCCTTTAAGCCAGAACTTATTCAAGCCACTAGAGAGCTGTCAGCTAGCATTCAGAGTATACTAAATTTGTGATATTAAGGTCTACCATTCTTTTTTTTTTAATAACATTTTCCAAGGATACTCTTAATGCAGAACCCAAACAATGCACACATCTAGTTTTATTAATTCTAATTAGGGCTATTGTTTGGTTGCTTTTTAATCCTTTTATGTGGAATGATAAAAGAAATCACATTTTATTTCCATGGGTTCCCTGTCCAAAAGCTGATTTATTTTTCATCTGCCATGGACAAAAATAATATTTACAGCATTGTATGAAAAAGACAATCCTTCTTTCTCCTCTTTCCCCTCCTCCTCCTTCATAAGGTTAGCAGACCTCCCACTGAGATTAATTATATGAGAAATAGAGACGAAACCATTCTCAGATTCTTCTATTAACTCTTCAGTAGCAATTGGAATAACAGGGAGAAGAATAAAGGAGGATTCTGCCATGTCCATTGCTCCATTTTTCTTAAGTTCTTGCATTGTGCTCTGGCCAGCCACCAACCAAAGTTGTAGATCAGGCCTGAAAAGTTTTTTTTTTTCCAGGCAGAAATTCTCAGTTGACCTTTGAATGGCATCAGGAACTGTAATTCAAAAAGTGGGTAAGTCCAACCCAAAGAAGTAAGGCCAACAGAAAAATTAAATTTGATTTAATATTAATTAAAATGTTATGCATTACAGTTAGTATGATTACTCCTGCATTCAATAATTTCTCTCTTCTTGGAGATGAGGGACAAAAATGGCAACATTTGGCATAAGGGTTAAGAGAAGCTTTGAAGACTTATCTAACCTGCAGAATTACAGCCTATTTTGTAAAGTATTTGATCCCCTGGGTAAATTCCAAAAATCACAGGAAAAATCTGCAACAGAGCTAATGTCATTGCCTAATTCAATATTGTATATGTGCGTGCCTTCAAATCAGTTTTTGATTCCTGGCGACTGCCTGGACAAGTCCCTGCAGTTTTCGTGGCAGGTTTTTTGGAAGTGGTTTGCCATTGCCTGCTTCCTAGGGCTGAGAGAGAGTGACTGGCCCAAGGACACCCAGCTGGCTTTGTGCCTAAGGTGGGACTGGAACTCATGGTCTCCCAGTTTCTAGCCCAGTGCCTTAATCACCACACCAAACTGGCTCTCATTCAAGATTCAATATCATGAGGTTACAATGTATAAGAGAAATATTTAGCCTTAGTAGAAATTCATTTTGTTATAGATTTCTTTCTATGCATCTGCAGTGTAATTCAAGTCCATTTGAAGGGCCGCAGTCCTATTTGTGGTGGAAATTAAAGTTTCCATATTTACTGCTTTGATATCCTGCCATTCCTCAGGATGCTCACCGTAGATAGGCAGGATCCCCTCTCATTGTATTCCAGAAACAACTCCTGTGGGGTAAACTGGACAGAGGAAGAATAACTGGCCTAAAGAACCCAAGGAGGTCCAAGAGAGGACTCGAACCTTGCTCTCCCTGATTTTCCTCCAAACACATGGCTTTCCCTTTGTCTTTCTCCTTCTACTGGATGCCACTACATCCTATAAAACCTTTAAAATGTTTTGTTCTTGACTCTGTAGATAATTGCCCACCCCTGTACTACAGAATCTACTCCAATTCCTTCCGAATATACAATCAATTTTAGGTCATTTAGGGTCGCTCATACATTACCTGTGCCAGGTATGGCATAATTAAACAGAAGTTCAGAATCTGAAGCAGAATAGCAACTTTCCCTTTGCCAAATAGACAGATGTATCTCAGCGATCACAGACTGTTGACTGCTCTAACAGGCTCTGTTAGGGACGGGTGTTTGCCTAAACCATCTTGCTTGCTTGCTCTTTCTTTTCGAGCTTCTGTGGCTGTGAAAATTGTAGATTGTTTTGGAAAAACTCACTGGACCTCCATTTTCAAACATTTCTAAAGGGAGTTTGCCTCCTTCCATCATAAAGCTTATCAGGCTGTCAATTATACAATCAAAATTTCAGATTTATTTTGGTCTCTTTGGTACAGCTGGAAGGGAATAAGATCCCGCTAATGTGGGCATGCAAATGTATAGTTGCAGCATACAATAAAGTGCCTAATTAGTTCAGAGATGGCATTTTCTATCCATTCCGATGTGCCAGCAGGTTTAAGGGGTAGTGTATGCATTTGCTTGTTTTGAATACATAGTGCTCTCTTTTCCCTCCCTCCTTGATTAAATTCCACTCACATTTTGCAGAGACAACTACATCTGCTCCATCAGTGCTATAAAATAGGTATTTCCTCAGGGGTATGTGAAGCATATATAAATCTCAGCTCCTGGTTGAGATTTGCATAGATACTGGCACACAGGTCACTGGTGCATTTAGTTTTCGTTGTGACTGGTGAGTTTTCAGGGGTCTAATGAGATTATGGGCATTTCTGCTTAGACACGTAGAGTGCAAGTACTACAACAAATAGGACCCTACAGTATACTCCACAATGGTTTAAGTTCGCAGTAGTCGCTTGTATAGATAATGGGGGATCACCATGAACCCTCTGGATATGAACAAATGTTATCGTGTGGTCCTTTGTTTGGTGCGTACATACATTTAATTCAGCCTTATGTTTTGTTGCAAGTAAATGATGCTTTGAGAAAAGTATCTTTCTGCATAACTCATTGGTGTTCAGACTTGCCGGGGGGGGGGGCAGGATTGCTCCTTCTCAAAGAATTCCCCTTGTAGCAATCCTTGCTGTAGGCCATTAGCCGTGAACATCTGCCCATTCTAATGACCACCCCAGTGTACACATACCTGACTGCCATCTAATTCAAATGCCACCCAGAGGACATAAATGTTAACATCCCTTGGGCGGATTACATCCAGAATTATTGACCAGCTACAATTACCATGTCATTTGACTTTTGGAGGTGAAAACAGGAACCTGGGTTCACAAGAAGGTCAAATGCTGATGCATTTTAAAGAAGGATGCCAGAAATATGAGGATTTTTTCTTTGTAATAGTGTCCACAAAGTACAATCTAAATTGACAATGCTTTCTTCTATAAAGTTCCTTTACGTTACCTCCTATTGTTTCCAGAGGGGCACCCATGGGCACCAGGGTCTTTACAGACCTCTTGCCTTGCCCCACTCTAGAGGATCATTTTTAAACAACATTTAAAAGGGAGCTAGTATAATGAAAGCAAAGCACTAGTCTCCAGGGTAATCCTTATTTCCAAAAATGCCCTGGGGTTCCACCTAGGCCCCATAGGTAACTTAAGAAGATAAAAGATTTGAGGAAGTACAATTCTGTGCATTGTTCACAAATATACCCATCTGACCAGAAAAAAAGACAAATGCAAGCTAGAAGTTAATAGTATGTATACTGGGGAGACAGGAAGCTAGAAAGCAACTCCAACAGTTTGTCTTCTGGCAAATGGATGTTTTGTGACCGACCACAACTACTGTGGCAGCCATTTTGTGAACAGAATAGTCCTCAGCATAGTAGACATGTTCTTTCTTTCTTTCCAGTTGCTACAACGTACTCTTTTTAAAATAACTGTTTTGCAGTCATAGTTCAAAATATCAAGCATATTACAATACAATACAGCCTAACAGTGTCAGGTAAATTCTTTTTGGCCAAAGGCCAAAACAAGAAAATTAAAGATTTTTAAAATTAGAATGGTTTTTAAATTAAATTTATAGCCAGAGTATGAATTATAGAAAGTAAAGCCAAGATATTAAAGCCATCAGAGGAATAAGGAAAGAGCAAAAAGGAAAACAATAAATCCTCTCACCTAAAACAAATTTATTGATTTGCTAGACAGTTAATGAGAGCCAGCTTGGTCTAGTGGTTAAGGCACCAGGCTAGAAACCGGGAGACCGTGAGTTCTTGTCCTGCCTTAGGCACAAAGCCAGCTGAGGGACCTTGGGCCAGTCACTTTCTCTCAGCCCTAGGAAGAAGGCAATGGCAAACCACTTCTGAAAATCCTTGCCAAGAAAACTGCAGGGACTTGTCAGGGCAGTCTCTGAGAATCGGACATGATTGAACAGATAAAAATTAAAATTAAAAAAGACAGTTAATGATCTTGCAGCAATAATGATTGCAAGACATTTGGCAACCTTTATGAAGATATTCACAGAGTTGTCAGTTAAAAGGAAGCAAGTGATCTCCTTGTCCAGTCTTCCATTACTATGAGTCAGAAGAGTTGTTAATTCGATTGTCATGTAAAAAAAACATCTCCAGAAGGCATGTGAAACTGTTTCCGTTTCTTCTAGAGAACATTGGACAAAGTTATTCTTGGACCTTTGAAATGTTTCTAAAAGGGAAGAAGGCAAATCATTAGATCAGGAAAGGGTAGAAATTCCCCTTGCCAAAAATATTTGCTTAGAATTGTGCATGAGAGAATGTTCTCCCAGACATCCCATGGCATATAAAGTAGAGATTTTGGACAAATTGTGCTAAATATCTGTGGTTACAACAATAAACTTTACTTACTATATCTGGGTTGAGGGTTTGTTGTTTCAAATCTAACCAGGCTGTTTCTGGACCAAGGAAGATCATATAGTGAACTGGAAAAAAAAACATTATATTTTAGATCACTCAGGATCCCTTCCTTTCATGAGCACATGACATACTCCTACGAGATCAGGGAAGCCAATGTATTACCAGAGGAGTGTAATTTAATCCAGAATTTCAGCCAACTAGTCACATATAAGTTTCCGGAGAAATTAGTCCAGATTCTAATCTTATGGTTGGCACAACATACTTTAAAAATATAAATTATGTGTCCAAAAGTCAGAAATCCCTTTTGTATTGTTTATTAAGGCAAGTAAGTCTAAATAGTTATTATAACCTTGGAGACAAAGTTTTAAAAGATAGGAAAATAAGTAATGGAATATTGAGAGGTCAGAAATCACAAGAAACTTGGCCAACTAAGTAGGTCTGTAGGTTTCCTACAGAATTTACCAGAAAACACTGGATAGAAGGAAGGTGGGGCCTGGTGGTCAATAACTGATCACCAACATGCTGGCCTGTTCTTCTCTTCCCTAGATAGTAGGTCATGACTAAGATTTCCATGCTACCCAAGCAGAAACCACATAACCTGTGGAAGTGCTGAGCCTTTTTTTTTTAGTCCCAAATGCCAGGAAACAAGGAGCAAATCTGGTTTTTTCCCTAAACCAAGGGTCGGCAAACTTTTTGAGCCGAGAGCCATTTTGGTATGCTCGTGCACATTTTGAAGTGCTCGAGAGCCAGGGGGCGGGGTTTGCGGGCGGGAGCCAATCGCGTGGAAGGGGGCGCTTTGGCGCGCGCTGATTGGTGGAGGCTCAGAAGGAAGGGCGCTGCCACCAATCAGCATCTCCGTTTCTTCTCCAGGGTTCTTCTCCTGTAGAAGAAACAGGGACGCTGATTGGTGGAGGCTCAGAAGGAAGGGCGCTGCCACCAATCAGCATCTCCGTTTCTTCTCCAGGGTTCTTCTCCTGTAGAAGAAACAGGGACGCTGATTGGTGGAGGCTCAGAAGGAAGGGCGCTGCCACCAATCAGCATCTCCGTTTCTTCTCCAGGGTTCTTCTCCTGTAGAAGAAACAGGGACGCTGATTGGTGGAGGCTCAGAAGGAAGGGCGCTGCCACCAATCAGCGTCTCCGTTTCTTCTCCAGGGTTCTTCTCCTGGAGAAGAAACAGGGACGCTGATTGGTGGGGGCGCCCTTCCTTCTGAGCCTCCACCAATCAGCGTCTCTGTCTCAGCGTCTTCTCCAGGGTTCGCGCCGCTTCCGGAGACCGGCTTTCTGATGTCGGTCGGCAAAGATGGAAAAAGAGCCAGCGTCAGGAGGCCAAAGAGCCAGATCTGGCTCGCGAGCCGCCAATTCCGACCCTTGCCCTAAACCAAAAGCATATACTCAGGTATAAATATATGATCAGTTTTTACATTGTGTACCCCAAAACTTGTTAGAATTGTCTTAGTCGAATTCTTGATCCAGAATCACAGGAAATGCTAAGAGCAGGTATTGCATACTATTTTATATGCCCAACTGAACAACAATCCAGCATGCAAAAAATGTTTTGGACTTCTTGACCAACATCATTGAGGTTGATCTGCCAAAAACCTGGTGATAGAATAGGTTTTGACCTTTAAAGCCCTACATGGCATGGGACCAGGTTATTTGAGGGACCGCCTCTTCCCGATTACATCTACCCGTCCCATCAGGTCCAGCAGGAGAGATATGTTGCAGGTCCCATCTGCTAACGAGTTCCATTTGATGAGACCGAGGAGATGTGCCTTTTCTGCTGTGGCTCCACCCTCTGGAACATTATTCCCCCCAAGGTGAGCTTAGCCCCATCCCTATTAGTCTTCCAGAAAGCCCTTAAAACATCGTTTTTCCAACAACCTTGGGGTTCCCATGGGGAGCCTGCGAGATGGCTGCATTGTGCTTAGGATGTTGTTCTCCCGCAATTTTGGTTTTTAGTTATGTTTAATTGTTTTTAATGGTTGTTATATTTGTTTTTAATTGTTGGTTGGTTGGAAACCACCCAGAGTCACATTAGTGGGATGGGCAGCTAGATAAATTTGCAAATAAAATAAAATAATAAAATAATAAAATAAAATAAAATATAAAATATAAAATATAAAATAAAATAAAATAAAATAAAATAAAATAAAATAATAAAATAAAATAAAATAATAAAATAAAATAAAATAAAATAAAATAAAATAAAATAAAATAAAATAAAATAAAATAAAATAAAATATAAAATAAAATAAAATAATAAAATAAAATAATAAAATAAAATAAAATAAAATATAAAATAATAAAATAATAAAATAAAATAAAATAAAATAAAATAAATAAAATAAAATAAAATAAAATAAAATAAAATAAAATAAAATAAAATAAAATAAAATAAAATAATAAAATAATAAAATAAATAAAAAGCAACAGGAGCTTCAATCAGCATCCATTACAGCTCTACCATCTTTATTCCACTGGGTTACGGTTAAGGTTAACTAGGCCCGGCCTAACAAGCAGATTGTTAGTATTTTTGCTTATTATAGTTTATCAACTGCCAGGTTTCAGGAATGTGCTTTTGGAATTTTCTGCTTTATGTGTCTTTGGATTTGTTTGTACCTTGACTTGGATTAATGAGGAGATGCAGTTTGCCAATCCGCCTAATGCAGCAAAATGTCCTGGACTGGCCCTGGACAGAAAAGTAGAAGACTTCTGCATCAGAAATAAGAGTTAGTGTTAGTGGATGCAACTTCCAGTATCTGTATCCAGGGTCCTGGACTTCAATTGGTGAGAGCAAACGAATGCTTCCCGGCATTTTCTCAACTTCTGCCAAAATAGGACATGCCATAAAGCAGGGATCAGTAACACTACCGTCATATTATTCTGAATGATGGTGCAAGCACCAAAACAGATCATTTTAAAAATTACTGCAGAAATCATACAAAGGTTACATAATCTCAGGATGTTTCAGCATTACCAGCTCCAGAGCTCATGAGATTTGCAGGCAAGACTATGAAACCTCATAAAATTTGGAAGTCTTGCAATATTGCAGCCATTTTTAAAATGATGTTCTGGGAGTGCTCTAGAAGACATGTCATCCATGTGTACTGTGTTGCCAATCTCTGCCATACAATGTAGAAACTGAAATGCCTTCTTTTATTTCTGAGCATAATTATTCCTTAAAATTACATTTTAAAGGCATACACAATAATCTGATGAACCCGTTTTCTGCTTTATGCACTTTATCTTGTATATATTGTTGTGGCTCACCTAAAGCAACCAAGTCAACAATAGAAATTCAATTCAGCAATATCCAGAATAGGCATCTTGATTCTAATTTCTTGGGTTAATATTTCACCACACACACATCCAAAATCACTGAACGCTAAAATTGGAGACACTACACAATACAATCTTATCGGAGAGAATATTTGTAGCTCAGGGTTGAACTGTGGAGTCCATGGTGTTCTCTGAGCCTTGTTGTTTTCTTGCAGACGTTTCATTGCCAGGCTAGGCAACATCTTCAGTGCGAAAAGGGAGTGGAACAAACAGCACAATAGACCCTAATCAAGGAACTATTAACTCAGTCAATCAACCAAGCAGCAAACAACAACCCAATCAAGGTACTACCAAGGAGAGAACAACACCCCCACTAACACAAGCAGGACAAGCCAGGGTATATAAACAGAGAGCAAGTCCCACTCCCTTTTTGCACTGAAGATGTTGCCTAGCCTGGCAATGAAACGTCTGCAAGAAAACAACAAGGCTCAGAGAGCACCAAGGACTCCACAATACAATCTTAAAATTAAGATGATGAAGAATGCCTTCCTGTACGTGCACAGCAGCTGCCACACCCAACATAAATAGCCATGTTGAAAATATATGGTCATCACCAGGCAATGTCTAACCTGGTCAGAGTAATATCAGCACCTTCATTACTGATTACTGATTCTCAGAACCAACAAATAAATGTCTTATATCTTCAAATTCAGAAGCAGCTTTACAAAATCTTGTATTTGCAGCTGTCACAGGATTGCAATGCCACTTAACTCTTGTGTCTACTCATACTAATTAGAACCAGTTTGAGAGATTTCATATTGTTTGTGCCTTTCTTTGACATCTGGCTCCTATGTTTCTGACAGAACAGAACAGAGAAAGAAGCATGGTTTTTCAATCAACTGGGCCTGTACAGAATATACACAATAAAGGATCTGCATGGATCCAATAGGCTCGCATCCATTTTGTCCTAATTTTATTCTTACTGACTACATGTTAGATGTAGTCTCCATTAGATCTCTCCTTAAAGGAAGCAAAGAGTATCTCAGAGCTATGTGAAGAAATAAGCCCAGGTTGCATAACAAAATTGGCCTGACGATTCTGCCTGCTCTCAAAGCATATTAGACCCTTGGGCTATTTCAGCTGTCTTCTTCATGTCTTCTAGTCCAAAATATCTAAGGAAAGGATAATTTCCCCATCCGTTTACAATCACAGTTAATGTTTCTGTCATTCCAGCCTGGAGTGTCTCTGGCAATGTTATGTCTCTCTAGGCCTCAAGTATGACAGACAGAATAAATCTCATAAGCCTGCTTAATTGGAGATTCTTACATTTTTGTACATTGTAGGAACATACACATACAACTACAGGCAATGACCTTTTACCTTCATCCAATGCTAGATTCAGTCTTGTGCTCTGGAACTTCCTTAGGAAATTGATAGAAGATGAAAGGTTTGTAATTTTGTGCAAAGTTGCTTACTTGGTAATACTGACATGACTCAGTCTCTCAAACTGGTGTGAGGCTAGGACTGGGCAAAGTCAGAAGAGAGGGCCTGAGACCATTACAATCACAATGCACAGATTTTATTCATTCATTCATTCAAATTTTACCACCACCCATCTCCCCCGAGAAGAGGGACTATGGGCGGTTTACAATAAAACTAACGTTAATGTCTAACATTCCTCCCATAGAGTAGTGATTGGCTCTCAGTCTGTTAGGACACACGGGAGAAAAAGATGTAAGATTTGAACGTTGAGATTAGTGTACGTATGACTTGAGCCTTATAGACTGCAGTCTCTGATTTTCTGCTAAAATTATGGTTTTCCTTAAAACTAGCTTATGAAGAGCTGTGTCTGCCTGTGTCAAGCCCCACACAGCTGGGCAAGATCAAGCAAGCAAGAACTGCACAAATTTCAGGAGTCTCTTTCATGCTAGTTAGAGGTAAATACAGAATCTTGGAAAATATAATAGGAATTTCTCTGACTTATTTATAGTGAGTTAATTAAGGAAGAGTCTCTGAAATGCTTCTTCCCAGATTTCTCTTCACCTGGGCTAAGTTGTCATTTATGATATACGCTGTCAACTGACTTACTTTCTTGATTGTTTATGTCTTTTGTGTTCTCATCCATTACTTTCCCAGCCTCCCCACATTTCTCTCACATCCTACAGGCTTTATAACTGAGGTATCAATCTGGGTTGATTCCATCATTGATGGAATTGAAATTGATGGGTTGACTCCAGCAAAGGAGATTGTTACCTTGTCATGGTGCTGGAGCTTGAGCACTTCAATGACGCCATGAGCTAAACCGTGAAGGGACACCCAAGACGGGAAGGTCATGGCAGAGAGGTCAGACTAAATACGATCCCTGGGGAAGGTAACGGCAACCCACCCCAGTATTCTTACCGTGAAAACTAAATGTACAACCAAAGATATGTCGGTGTACCATCGGAAGATGGGACTCCCAGGTCGGAAGATGGTCAAAATGCTACTGGGGAGGAACAGAGGATAAGTTCAACTAGCCCTAGATGTGATGACGCAGCTAGCTCAAAGCCAAAAGGACGGCTAGCGGCCGACGGTGCTGGTGGTGAATGACGAATCTGATGTTCTAAAGAGCAACACACCATAGGAACCTGGAATGTAAGATCTATGAGCCAGGGCAAATTGGATGTGGTTATTGGTGAGATGGCAAGTTTAAATATAGACATTTTGGGTGTCAGTGAACTGAAATGGACTGGAATGGGCCACTTCACATCAGATGACCACCAGATCTACTACTGTGGACAAGAGGACCACAGAAGAAATGGACTAGCCTTCATAATTAATAATAAAGTGGCTAAAGCAGTGCTTGGATACAATCCAAAAAATGATAGAATGATCTCAATACGAATTCAGGGTAAGCCATTTAACATCACAGTGATCCAAATATACACCCCAACCACAGATGCTGAAGAAGCAGAAGTAGATCAGTTCTATGAGGATCTGCAGCACCTACTGGATAATATGCCAAAAAGAGATGTTATTTTCATTACAGGAGACTGGAATGCTAAGGTGGGTAGTCAAACGACACCTGGAATTACAGGTAAGCATGGTCTGGGAGAACAAAATGAAGCAGGACATAGGCTGATAGAATTTTGCCAAGACAACTCACTGTGCATGACAAACACTCTCTTCCAGCAACCTAAAAGACGACTTTATACATGGACTTCACCAGAAGGTCGACACCGAAATCAGATTGACTACATCCTTTGCAGCCAAAGGTGGCAGACATCTATACAGTTGGTAAAAACAAGACCTGGAGCTGACTGTAGTTCAGATCACGAACTTCTTATTGCACAATTTAGAATCAGACTAAAGAGAATAGGGAAGACCCACAGGTCAGTTAGATATGAGCTCACTAATATTCCTAATGAATATGCAGTGGAGGTGAAGAATAAATTTAAGGGACTAGATTTAGTAGATAGGGTCCCGGAAGAACTATGGACAGACGTTTGCAACATTGCTCAGGAGGCACCAACAAAAAACATCCCAAAGAAAAAGAAAACCAAAAGGCAAGATGGCTGTCTGCTGAGACACTGGAAGTAGCCCAAGAAAGAAGGAAAGCAAAAGGCAACAGTGATAGGGGGAAATATGCCCAATTAAATGCAAAATTCCAGAGATTAGCCAGAAGAGATAAGGAATTATTTTTAAACAAGCAATGCGCGGAAGTGGAAGAAGACAATAGAATAGGAAGGACAAGAGACCTCTTCCAGAAAATTAGAAACACCGGAGGTAAATTCCAGACAAAAATGGGTATGATCAAAAACAAAGATGGCAAGGACCTAACAGAAGCAGAAGAGATCAAGAAAAGGTGGCAAGAATAAATGGAAGATCTGTATAAGAAGGATAATAATATTAGGGATAGCTTTGACGGTGTGGTCAGTGAGTTAGAGCCAGACATCCTGAAGAGTGAGGTTGAATGGGCCTTAAGAAGCATTGCTAATAAGGCAGCAGGAGACGACAGTATCCCAGCTGAACTGTTTAAAATCTTGCAAGATGATGCTGTCAAGCTGATGCATGCCATATGCCAGCAAATTTGGAAAACACAAGAATGGCCATCAGATTGGAAAAAATCAACTTATATCCCCATACCATAAAAGGGAAACACTAAAGAATGTTCAAATTATCAAACAGTGGCACTTATTTCACATGCCAGTAAGGTAATGCTCAAGATCCTGCAAGGTAGACTCCAGCAATTCATGGAGCGAGAATTGCCAGATGTACAAGCTGGGTTTAGAAAAGGCAGAGGAACTAGAGACCAAATTGCCAATATCCGCTGGATAATGGAGAAAGCCAGGGAGTTTCAGAAAAACATCTATTTCTGTTTTATTGACTATTCTAAAGCCTTTGACTGTGTGGATCATAACAAATTGTGGCAAGTGCTTGGTGGTATGGGGATACCAAATCATCTTGTCTGCCTCCTGAGGAATCTGTATAACGACCAAGTAGCAATGGTAAGAATAGACCACAGAACAATGGACTGGTTTAAGATTGGGAAAGGAGTACGGAAGGGTTGTATACTCTCACCCTACCTATTCAACTTGTACACAGAACACATCATGCAACATGCTGGGCTTGATGAATCCAAGGCTGGAGTTAAAATCGCTGAAAGAAACATTAACAACCTCAGATATGCAGATGATACCCCTTTGATGGCTGAAAGCGAGGAGGAGCTGAGGAGCCTTATGACGAAGGTGAAAGAAGAAAGTGCAAAAGCTGGGTTGCAGTTAAACCTCAAAAAAACCAAGATTATGGCAACCAGCTTGATTGATAACTGGCAAATAGAGGGAGAAAAAGTGGAGGCAGTGACAGACTTTGTATTTCTAGGCGCAAAGATTACTGCGGACGCTGACTGCAGCCAGGAAATCAGAAGACGTTTACTTCTTGGGAGGAGAGCAATGACAAATCTCAATAAAATAGTTAATAGCAAAGACATCACACTGACAACAAAGGTCCTCATAGTTAAAGCAATGGTATTCCCCGTAGTAACCTATGGCTGCGAGAGCTGGACCATAAGGAAGGCTGAGCGAAGGAAGATAGATGCTTTTGAACTGTGGTATTGGAGGAAACTTCTGAGAGTGCCTTGGACTGCAAGAAGATCAAACCAGTCCATACTCCAGGAAATAAAGCCAGACTGCTCACTTGAGGGAATGATATTAAAGGCAAAACTGAAGTACTTTGGCCACATAATGAGAAGACAGGATACCCTGGAGAAGATGCTGATGCTAGGGAAAGTGGAAGGCAAAAGGAAGAGGGGCCGACCAAGGGCAAGATGGATGGATGATATTCTGGAGGTGATGGACTCGACAGTGGGGGAGCTGGGGATGGCAACGGCCGACAGGAAGCTCTGGCGTGGGCTGGTCCATGAAGTCATGAAGAGTCGGAAGCGACTGAATGAATAAACAACAATCAATCTGGGTAAAGCTTGACAACAGTTCATGGATGGCTCATTACCCTGATAATCAATATTTCAGATATCTGACATGAAATTCTTATCTACTTGTTAGGGTGGGCTTTGAGACTTATTTTCTATCATGCACCAGGTTGAAAATAGTTCACATAATAGGGTAGCACTGATACAGTCAAACACTCTAGAGTCCAAAGCCAGCACAGGGTAATTAAAGTAGACCCACTTTAGAGTTCAAGCCCACAAAATCTAAAATCACTAGCAAGGCATCTTCATATGTAGATAAAGATCAGGATTTTCAGGAAATTTTGAGTCAAGGCACAATATCAAGCTTTTATATAAAGTGTTCCAATGTTTGATTTGTTTTAGACGGAGACTTAGATATTGTAAGGTCCTGGCTTCTATTTGAATTCAGCTGATCAGAGTTGATTGCCAAAACTAGACTACTCTGGAACAGCCTATTTCCAAGTACTGCAGATTATTATTCCTAAATTGATTACTAGTCCCAGACTGCTTTCCCAAAAAATCTGGCACTATTTTGTCTTTCTGTCCTTTGATGCTCAACATGAAGGCATCAACATTTTTGTGGGATTAGGGGATATATATGTTTTCGCACTGAAGATGTTGCTGTAAGGTCCCCCATCGGAACCTTCCACCCCAACACGTGCGCCAGACAATCCACATCGGGATACCGGCTGCAGGAGACAGAGAGAAGGAATGCGGCTAGCAGGAGAGCGATCGTTAACACCTGTCGATGTCAGACAACCCAATCATCTACAGCCAAGACAAGAGAGGAGCCAAGAAGGAAACTGACAGCACTGGCAATACACATTGAACTAAAGGGGGGAAACACAATAAAAATCAATCGTTTACCAAACCGGGGCATTCAGATCTTCACCGATGTTAGGGCTTGTATGTTTCCTTAATGAAGTTCATTCCGTTTAACTTAGTGTGAGGAGCTTTCATTGGGACATAACACCCGGAGCCATCACAGTTGCCTAACCTGGCAATGAAACGTCTGCAAGAAAACAACAAGGCTCAGAGAGCACCAAGGACTCCACAGATATATTTCTATCAGAATCAGAATTCAGGCTGAGAGACTTCTATGATGATTCATCAAGAGCTCAGTACTAAGCCCTGACACCACCAACTCGGAGTCATTTGGGTTTTGACCTAGCTTCTGCTCTTCCCTCTCCTCTTTAGGAAAGGATTTCTCCGAGACAGCAAGGAAAGTAGTACAGTTTGAACATGGCAGGAGAAGGAGAAATATGACTGCATAGGTGTGCATGCATAGCCATTTCATCTGCGGCATGGGAGATGACCAGGAATAGATTTTGAAGCAGTTGCACAAGTCTTACAAAAGATACAGATGCTTTAACAACTTGAACAGAGATGCTTCATTTGCACTTTCTGTGTTGCAAAATGCCTCTTTCAAATGCTTTGCAGAGCTGTATTAGGAACTAAGATCAGCTCTAGGTTTGAGTCCTGGCATACTGATTGGGAATTCTGGGAGTTGCAATCCCAACATGCTCACACTGCTTTTCAAATACCAGTCCACTGCTATAATAAAAAAGTTAAAAATCACCCTAACTTCACTGAGGAATCTTTAGGTGAGCTGAGATACACAGTCATCTGTAGGGTTGTGCCCATACAGATCACTATGCATCCATATTTTGGAACATCTCCCTTAGACCATCCTTCCCTAATTCATGTATCCTTCAGATGTATGCACTTCAGTTCCAGTATTCTCTACTCAGCACAACCAAGTGCTAAACGTACTCAGGTTGGGGAAGGCACCATGACAGGCAGCAAAATATTCTAAGTTCTAGACTGACCCCATGCATCCAGAGGGGCTGTTGGGGCTTATGATATAGGAAGTGCTATTAAAAACAAAACAAAAAAACTTCCTGTTGGGAAATACGTAAGTAGCAGCCATTCCCATTGTATTTCTATATGCCCCTCAGTAATGACCCTTTAAATGACATCCCCACATCTCTTGTGACTGCCAACTCCAGCTTAGTCCTGATGGTTGCTGGGTTGTTCACTAGATCTCTATCTATCTATCTATCTATCTATCTATCTATCTATCTATCTATCTATAAAATTTATATCACCGCCCATCTCCCTCCACCGGAGGGACTCTGGGCGGTTTACAACAAAATAATAAAAACAAAAAACATAAAATATACATAGAATATAAAAATACAAATTATAAAACAAGATTAAAATCCAAGAGGCAAGAGTGGTAAAACGATCTAACTTAATCCAATGTAGGAGAGGAGCTCTCTAAGCTTTTAGTCATCCCCAAGAGTGACTATTCCTTCCTTGGTCCCAAGCAAGGCGGCAGAGCCAGGTTTTCAGGTTCTTCCGGAAGGTCAGGAGCAAAGGGGCTAATCTCACCTCTGGGGGCAAGTTGTTCCACAGGGCAGGAGCTACTGCAGAGAAGGCACGCCTCCTGGACCCCGCCAGATGGAACTCTCTTGTAGATGGGGTCCGTAGCATGCCCTCTCTGCATGATCGGATGGGATGGGTGGATATATTGGGGATGAGGCGGTCCCTCAGGTAACCTGGCCCCATGCCATGTAGGGCTTTAAAGGTGATAACCAACACCTTGAATTGGACCCGGAAGCAAACTGGTACCCAATGCAGCTCATTTAACAACGGTGTTATATGTGCCGATCTAGGGGCACCAGCAATGGCCCGTGCAGCTGCATTCTGGACCAGCTGAAGCCTCCGGATACTCTTCAAGGGTAGCCCCGTGTAGAGCGCATTGCAGTAGTCTATATGGGAGATAACAAGGGCATGAGTGACTGTTCAAAGGGCCTCCCGATCCAGGAACGGGCGTAACTGGCGCACAACACGAAGTTGTGCAAAAGCCCTTCTGGCCACGACTGCCACCTGCTCTTCGAGCAGGAATCGTGAGTCCAGGAGGACACCCAGATTCCGCACCGGATCTGTCTGGGGCAGTGCAACCCCATCCAGAACCAAAGAGATAATGTCCCAGATGGGGAAGAGCCATTAATCCACAGCCACTCCGTCTTACCAGGGTTCAGTTGAAGCCTGTTGGACCCCATCCAGGCCCCTACAGCCCCCAGGCACTGAGAAAGAGCAGTCACAGCATCACCCGGGACAGAGATATATAGCTGAGTATCATCAGCATATTGATGATATCTTATCCCATGGTGGCGGATGATCTCATCCAGTGGTTTCATGTAAATGTTAAACAAGAGTAGAGAGAGAACCGAACCCTGCAGCACCCCACAAAGGAGGGGTTGAGGGTTGGATCTCTCACTCCCTATCACCACCGATTGGGACCGGCCCTGGAGGAAGGAGGTGAACCAGCGCAAAACTATGCTGCCCACCCCCAACTCCCTGAGCCGACCCAAAAGGATACCATGGTCGATGGTATCGAAAGCCGCTGAGAGGTCAAGAAGAGCTAGGATGGATGCACTGCCTCCATCCCGCTCCCGCCAGAGATCATCTATAAGTGCGACCAATGCTGTTTCTGTCCCATGTCCAGGCCTGAAACCTGACTGAAAGGGGTCTAGATAATTCGTTTCATCCAGAATCCTCTGGAGCTGCAACGCCACCGCTCTTTCCTCCCATAGCCTCAGGAGCTAAGGACACAATTAGATTATATAGTCAGATCTACCATTTTTTAAAAGGGGAAATGAGCCTACTTCAGGAAGTAAACTCCCTCCCACCCTAGAGGAGGACTATTAAATCTGGGCTGCAAAAGCCAGATGATCACTAGATGGCAGCAAAGAAAGATAGAAATCTCTATCTCTCTGCTGCCATCTAGTGTCATCCCAGATCTGGCAGTCATAACAAAGGTATTGTTTGCCCTTCAGGACAAAACCTAAAGGTATATTACATCCCCCATTTACATAGAATCAGGCCTGTAGATGCATTCTTAAAAACTGAGCTGTGGAATTGCATGACATACACAGTCCATACAAATGTCCAGACCAAGGAATCCCACTGCTGAGAACTGGCTTTCACATGCAAAGCCAATATACATACATATGGTTTACAGGCCATTCTAATGTTCTGTAAACTTCAGCTGTGATTATGTTCAGAGCTTCAACATACCTATAATGCTAGATTCAAACTGCCGCAAAGTTTTCAGCTTCCTTTCCTTTATGCATCCAGTTAGATCTACATAGCAGCAATTTAACTAGAATAAATTATTGTGTCTTCTTGAAAATATGGCTGGCAGGTGCACCTTCCTGCAAGAAGATTTAGCAGGGGCATCATTGTTCAGATTGCTGGCACCTGGCTGTTTATTATTTAACACAGCCCAATAAGAGTAATGGCAAAAATGAGAATCAATTTTGGAACAGATAAATGCATTAGACTCTGGGCATGTGTAAACCTAACATTATCCAGCTGCACTACAGACATTAAAGAAGTATAAAATCCAGTTTTGGCAGAAATTCAAGACTCTGCAAATGTAATGTCCAATGGACCTATTTAGTAATTATAGAGATAAGACAACCAATCACCTTTGCACCTCTACAGCAAACTCTTTAAAAAAAAAAAAAAGCAGCAGCAGTGGAATTGTATCTTTACTATAAAAGGATCTCTTCCATGTGAAAATACTTGCTCTGCTATGTGTTCCTCCTAGCATGGATCCAGCTGGGTGACTTTGGGCCAGTCACTGTCTCTCAGCATTACACTGGGAAGTTGAAAAATACCTATCAACCAATCTGCACTGGACCAGCGTGTTTGATTATGGTCCACAACATTCAGTAAGGCGTCTTTCATCCTGCAGTGAAATGATTGGGGGTGATTTCCTCCTCTTTGTTTGCTGTGAAATTTGATGGAGTAGTCAGAATTATTACTATCATTTAAGTGAGGAATTGTGTCCTCTGCCATCCAGATCAAATTCTCTGAAATACTGTTGATGCTTAAAAAAATAAAGGACTTTTATCTCCAGCCCTTCCACTGAAGGACTGGGATACTGCCCTCCGAAATATGGCTTATTATATACTGAGACTCATTCAAAGTCATTTATCTCTTATAGTTACAGATTTGAGGCATTTTGCTTACTAGCTGGTCTATGTCAGGCTCAAAGTAATTTCAAGCATGAACTATCATCATTTTTAACCTGTCCTCCAGTAAGTAATCCATACATTTGCAAGATATAGAAATTCAACAAATAAATAAATAAAATATAATTTGTATAACCAGTAATCTGAATCAGGATTATTTTTCCATAGAAAAAAACAAAAGAATAAACTCGAAATACCTCAACAAAAAAAAACCTAAGGATTAGCTGTTTAGAGGTGTGTGTTTTTTTAATCGTACTGATACTATACAAACAGTCAATTTTACAAGAGAAACCATTTTTTAGCAAAACTAAAGTACACAGGATTATTACTTTCAATATGAGAGGGCTACCTACTGTTTGGTAAATAGAGAATTTGCAACAGCCATGTTATAAAACTCCAGGAAGCAGCAACAATAAAGGTACAATAAATCATCTATTGTCATTTTAATTTATGTTTTTCTTATTATTCCAATTATAACATTCGACATAAGAGAGGAAGATCACAGCAGGACTGAAAAGGGTCTGTCACATAGACCAGCTGTTTCACCCATTCCCTCACACTAACTGCACTCGGTTAGGTAATGGACTTTGAGACAACCTACTTTGGGAAAACTCAAAGGACTAAAGAAGGAAAATGGAAGAATGAAATCTGTATAGATTTTATACCATAAAAAAGCAGGAGACTGGGAAAGGTCTTTATCAGTTTGACTCTGGTTTGAAAGGAAACCAAAATCTTGTAAATGCCGTACCTGGAACTTGATTCCACTAGGAGAATGAAAGGGCATTGAACAGCATTTCCACTACTCACTTGTGAAACCATTTTGCTTCCTTGTTCAATTCCTGAATAGTCACCATTGCAAAGAAAAGAGAAAAAAAGAACAAAAATCAAAATAAAACTGAAGATAACTTGTGAGCACTTCCTGGCATCTATAATTAGATACATATGCAGGCGTTCCGAAGGACTGTTACAAAGATGGAAAATGTACATGTCAATAAAAATCTAGTTGACGTTACTGTCCCCTGAGTTTGTTTGTTTATTTATTTATTAGATTTGTATAGCCGCCCATCTCACATCTGTGACTCTGGGGAGTTCACGTCAATTAAAAACAAAAGCAATAGTTGAACAGTATTCCAGCCCAACACATTAATTTAAAAAGTAGAAAATGTAACCATTTACATTTGCCACATCTCCTAGCATAATTAACTTTTGTATACATTTCCCCTTAATTAACATAGCCGTTAATCTATATTGCTAAGCCTTTTTTCATGCAAATTGTTCTTTCATTCTTTGATATATACATTTCCTTAATACAGGCTTATTTAATGTAAATGTCCTTAATATAACTCCTTTTTCCAATGTACTCCATCACCACCATTGGCGATCACTCGTAGCCGAGTAAGATTGTCTTCCAAAGGTAAAATTTTAACGGTGGATACGTAAGTGGCTATAAAGGCCAATTCTGGATCCGCACAACCTCCCACAATGAGGGCATAGGTTTCCGGGTGGGAGACGGTCATGATGAGGGTTTGCCTGACGTGCCTTCCTTTTAGCTCTTTTCTCCTTTTCGCCCTGTACTCGTGCTTCTTCAAAGTCCATAGCGCCATTAATAAAGGATGACCTCCAATTGAAACGCTTATGAGTTAGGGCTTCCCAGTTCTCAATGCTGATATTACATTTTTTTAAATTAGCTTTGAGAGTATCTTTGAATCTCTTTTGCTGTCCACCAATATTACGTTTTCCATTCTTAAGTTGGGAGTAAAGTAGCTGCTTTGGAAGACGATGGTCAGGCATTCGAACAACATGACCGGTCCAGCAAAGTTGATGTTGGATGATCATTGTTTCAATGCTGGTGGTTTTCGCTTCTTCTAATACGCTAACATTAGTCCGCCTATCTTCCAAAGTAATTTGCAGAATTTTTCGGAGGCAGCGTTGATGGAATCTTTCAAGAAGTTGGAGGTGGCGTTTGTAGAGGGTCCATGTTTCACAGGCGTGCAGAAGGGTTGGTAGTACAATGGCTTTGTAAACAAGCATTTTGGTCTCCCTGCGAATGTCCCGATCCTCAAACACTCTACGCTTCATTCGGGAGAAAGCTACACTCGCAGAGCTCAGGCGATGCTGAATTTCAGCGTCGATGTCGGCTTTTGTAGATAGATGGCTGCCGAGATAAGAAAAGTGGTCGACATTTTCTAGTGACACACCTTTAAGCTGGATTGATGGCGCTGCGGAGGGATTGGTTCGAACTTGCTGGTAAAGCACTTGATTTTTTTAATGTTAATCGAGAGGCCGAGCTTTTCATATGCTTCTGCAAAGATGCTTAGGATAGTTTGAAGATCTTCCTCGGAGTGTGCACAGACTACGTTATCATCAGCATATTGAAGTTCTATAACAGAAGTTGCAATTACCTTATTTTTTGCTTTCAGCCTACTAAGATTAAAAAGCTTTCCATCTGTTCGATATGTAATTTCTACACCAGTAGGAAGTTTCTCTTCAACAAGGTGCATAATCATAGCGATGAAGATAGCGAATAAGGTTGGAGCAATAACACATCCCTGTTTAACGCCGGATTCCACTTTAAATGGATCGCTTTGAGAGCCATTGTTATTCAGGATTGTTGTCATCATGTCGTCATGGAGTAACCGCAAGATGTTCACAAATTTATCAGGGCATCCGATTTTCAGAAGGATGGTCCAGAGAGCAGTACGATTTACAGTATCAAAAGCTTTAGTCAGATCAATAAACGCCATGTACAGAGGGCGGTTTTGCTCCTCGCATTTTTCTTGAAGCTGTCGTGCAGTGAAGATCATATCCACTGTTCCCCTGGAAGGGCGGAAGCCATTTTGCGTTTCAGGGAGGATGTCTTCTGATACAGATAGGAGATGGTTTGCAATGATCTTTGCCAGGATTTTGCCTGCTGTGGCTAGAAGGGAGATGCCTCGATAGTTTCCACAGTCTGTTCTATCACCCTTTTTAAAGATAGTGATAATTATGGCATCCCTAAAGTCTGCTGGAATCTCCTCCCTCATCCAGATTTTTTCGATGAGCTTATGAAGTTGTTGTGTAAGTTCAGGCCCGCCTTCTTTAAAGACTTCAGCAGGAATCCCATCAGGTCCACTAGCTTTGTTATTTTTCATTTGTTTAGTGGCTTTACTGACTTCCTCCAAACTAGGGGGTACTGCAAGCTCATTTCTTATTTGTTTTTGCGGGATTTGCAAGAAGACTTCATCAGCCACAGTAGAGTGACGATTAAGGAGATTGTAGTAATGCTCTTTCCAGCGCAGTGCAATAGACTCTTTGTCCTTTAGAAGTTTAGCACCATCTACTGAGCGTAAGGGATTTGTACCATGGTTTGTTGGTCCATAGATGGCCTTTATGGCATTAAAAAAGCCCCGTGCATCATGAGCATCTGCAAAATGTTGGGTTTCTTGGGCTTTTTTTATCCACCATATGTTCTTAAGTTCTCTAGTTCTTCTTTGGACTTCTGCCTTTGCACTGGCGTAGATTTTTTTCTTAACGGCACAGTTAATATCTTTTTGCCATATCCGGAAGGCTTTCCGTTTCTTGTCAATAATATGTTCAATCTCACTATCGTTCTCATCAAACCAGTCCTGATGTCTCTTAGTCTGGTATCCGATAGTTTGTTCACAGGCTGAAATAATAGAAGTCTTCAATTTAATCCAGTGTTCCTCAACATTTTCAGGAAGTTCCATAGGCAGATGTTCCTTGAGAGTTGATTGAAAGCAAGCTCGTTTAATAGGATCTTGAAGGGCCAGTGTATTCATTTTACGCCTTGGTTTTCTTCCTTGGAGCCTACGATGAGGGACAATCTTTATGGCCATCATGGATCGAATTAATCGATGGTCTGTCCAGCAGTCATCGGCACTCGTCATGGCTCTGGTGAGAAGTACATCACGACGATCTCTAGCACGGACAATTACATAATCTAAAAGATGCCAGTGCTTCGACCGTGGGTGCTTCCATGACGATTTAAATTTATTTTTCTGGCGAAAGAGTGTGTTAGTAATGACAAGGTTATGCTCTGCACATTTAGTCAGAAGTAAGATTCCATTCGTGTTGCTGTTGTCAACTCCTTCTTTCCCAATGATCCCTGGCCACAAATCAAAATCACACCCAACTCTTGCATTGAAATCGCCCAGGAGGATAATTTTATCCTCCTTTGGTATCTCTGATAAGATGGTGTCCAGCTGGGTATAAAATTTTTCCTTGATATCCTCATCTGCATCTAGTGTTGGTGCGTAAGCACTTAGGATAGTTGCCTGTTGGTTTTTGGCGAGTTTTATTCGCAGAGTTGAGAGTCGTTCGTTAATCCCAGTGGGAACTTCTGACAAGAGCTTCACAAGGTCGTTTTTGATAGCAAAGCCTACCCCATGTATTCGTCGTTCTTGTTCAGGCAGTCCTTTCCAAAAGAAGGTATAACCTCCTTTTTCTTCCTTCAACTGTCCTTCTCCTGCTCTTCGAGTTTCTTGGAGTGCTGCTATATCAATATTAAAACATCTCAGCTCCCTTGCAATAATGGCAGTCCTACGTTCAGGTCGTTCACCCACACATAAAACAAATTCACGCACAGGCGTCTTCCAACCACACCAAACCCAAAACAACCAAAAGTCCCATGGCGACTGACGAATGGCAACGGGGGCAGGACTGTGAAATCCGGAAGCTCCTAGTCATGGACCAGCACATGGGCGGTGGATACGGATTCAGTCGCCCTGACTCAAGGATCGAGGCAGTTGAGTAGTTTGGCAGCTGTATCCACGACTGAGCAGCCCTATTTAGGATCCACTCTGCTCACCCCATATGGGGAGGGGGCTAGAAAAGGTTCCCTAAACATAGTCTGCCAATGTACTACTACCATTTGTACTCAATTTTCAGTAGTGTACTTTCTTTCCTGACTCATTTTTTACAGATTTTTGATCCGGGAAAGATGAACACTAGTAGACCTTGATGCTACCAGCCATGCCACTTCAAAGTCCATTGGAAGCAGGGAATACAAACTGTTCTCATTGAATCTGCGGCCAAATTATTTTACGTCCTACTAAACTATATGGGTAATGCATACAGATTTCCCATTCCACACTAACCTAGCATGCTGTGTATTCACATGTTGAGGGGCACTAAAGGGTCAGTTTTGGCCTCCATAAAGATATTTAAATGTACTGACATTTTGTCTGTATAGGATCATACTTGATCCTATACATTCATTATACCTATACATTCATGCCATTTATATAGTGTTTTGCGTATTTTAATGATGCAATAACTCTGTAAAATAGGACAATATAATTGTATTATAGACACCTATGGATGAAAGCGAAGGCAGAAGATTTCATAGAAACCAACATCCTGATCAGTGCAAGAATCCAAATCAAGGAATCCAAATCAAGGAATCCAAGTTAAGGCAAACAGAAGACCATCCAGCCTCCACATGCACAAATCCAGTGAAGAGGAGCCTGACCCTTCTCTAACCAGTTCCACTGTTGAAGTGCTGAAACATAAATCCATTGTTACATGTCCTACATTCTGAAATGGTAGAGGACAGGTCTTGAATTTCTTTCAAGTTTTTGAAGAGTCCTATCCCCTGCTCTTCTTTATTCAAGGGGTTTCCCAAGTCCTCCAATCTCTCTTTATATGTTTCTGGTTCCCTGGTCATCTTTATTGCTCTTCTCTGAACCTGTTCCAGTTTGACTCAATCTTTCTTACAGTGGGGTGCCCAGAACTGGATATAACATTCAAGGTGAGTTCTGTCCAAAATAAAGGAATGTGGAACTGTTATTTCCCATGACTTTTTGAAGTGTAATATTATTATGGCTGCTGAGAGTTTTGATCCAGGTTTTTCACAACATATTCACATTAGAAACCTCAAAATTATCTGATTAACTTCCTAATATATGAATTATACTTGCAACAGAAGCATATTCTTAATTACCCATTGGACTCAATGGGACTTCAGTTTACCTGGAATCTATTACTATGAGTGTCATCTTCCCTTACTTGTTCCCTCATATTGTCATGGGGGGCTCGGGCTCGGAGTCAGAGTCTGAGTCAGATGACGAGGACGAGGACGGGCGGCCAGCCTCTGATGTAGAGTTGGAGGGTGAGCAGACAGCTCTAGAGAAACGGCCGCCTGAGCAGTCAGAGGAGGCACGGCTGGTCAGCGAGCAGCAGACACAGGCACCGCTGATTAGTGAGGATGAAGACTCAGAGCTGCGGCCCCCTCCCAGTGCTCGAGAAAGGAGAGCGGAAAGGAGAGAGGAACAGCAGAGGTCGGCGAGGCTACACACGAGAAAGCAGCCCCGCCCTCCTAAATATGCTCCACCCGGTTCTGCCTCTATAAAATGGGAACTGCAAGCCCAGACCGGTCACTGGAGACAACCGTCTGCTTACTGGACTCCATGTGCCTTGACTCCTGATCAGAAACCTCGTGACTTGACTCATGGACTTGCTTGACTAATCTTGTTTTGAACGTGAAACTCCTTTAAGGCAAGCTCGTGGGACTTTGGGGGCTTGTTTCTTTAGAGTGTGTGCGTTTGCGCTCACACTCCCTTGCCGCCTGTTCGTTAACTCACAAGTTTACCTCACAAGTTTCTCACTAAAATTTTACAACTGCCTCCCTGGTGTATTGCGTGTGATTGGGCTGGGACAGGACACATATAAGTGTTGGGATTGTAACTCCTAGGAATCCTAACCAGCATGTTCATTCACAGTTTAGCTTTATCTGTGAAACAGGCTACAGTGATTTGTTCAATAAACTAAGATTTAGTGTGAATCCAGTACCTTGGATTTAGGGTTAACTGAAAAACAGAGGCTCTGGCCTGGTTCATGCATAATGTTAAGCAAGAAAACCACATCATTGTTAAGCAACTTCATGAATAAGCCCTTTATCTCATCAAAACAGAACAAAAGCCTAGATCTGTATAAAATTTATAAATAATAATAAACTTTTCAGTGGTCCCCAACCTTTCTGGCACCAGGGACCGGTCGTGGAAGAAAATTTTTCCACGGACCGGGGAGGTGGGGTTTGCAGGCGGGAGCCAATCGCGTGCACCGGGGGTGGGGTAATCGCGTGCACCGGGTGGCGGGATTTGCAGGCAGGAGCTCCACGGCCCACTTCCTAACAGGCCGCGGCCCACTAGTGGGGCCCCTGCTGGGTTGGGGACCCCTGCTTTAAATAATAGCACCATCCATCTCTGTGTCCTCTTTCCATGCTCAGTCTGTTTCCAGATGCTACGTTTATCTGGGCAACATCAAGGTCATTGTTGTTCCCTCTTCCTAGAGTTTTCTTTTAAAACCATATTTAGAGTAGAATAAAATAGAGGATGTCTTCAAACAGAAAACTGTTCCCTGTTCAGCAGAACCCATGGCCGTCCTTGTGCCTCTATAGGTTCTTTGGTAATAAGAATGATTAGACTGGATTGGATTAATCAAAACCGTGAACTCACTCTATATTATAACTTCACTGAATGTTTAAAATCAGTTGAAGCAAGTACATCCAGCTAAGAAGTCTGTTTTAGATTCACTGGAAGAATTAAAATGAACATTTTCACAACTGTAGCATGAAAATGAATTAAAACTGCACACAACATAACCTCATGCTGTCTTTGTGAAATTACAGAAAAAAGTGTTGTCATTAAC
The DNA here is from genome assembly GCA_023362775.1 of Charina bottae. Lineage (NCBI taxonomy): Eukaryota > Metazoa > Chordata > Lepidosauria > Squamata > Charinaidae > Charina > Charina bottae. The sequence goes on along the minus strand of JALMGJ010000003.1, from coordinate 150,088,643 downwards.
TAGCTATATATGTAGCAGAAACTACAGTTTGTGTTCCAGTTATGTAATATTTTGACCATTTGCCTAAAATGTTTGCAAAGTAGTTCCACGCATAAATGTTCCCCAAAGGGAGCATACTGCATAATAGACAATCCTGTTCTGAGGGGTGTTAGATGCACAAGAATGCTAAGCCCCATATAAAGCGGTCACAGGCAGCAGGAGGACTTCTTCTGCAGCAGAGTTCCATATGTGAAGCAGAGTACCAACAAATATTTTAGATCCTTTCCTTTTGACGAACAAAATACAGCAAAATAAGCAAATGTGCACAGATGTTCTCGATCTGTCTTGACTTACTCATGTGATATAATTATGTATTTTTGGATACATATTTCCTCATTTTCACTTTTAGATAGACCTGTGTATGACCTCGTCTTGGAAAGCCTTTAGCAGAAGTCTTCATTAAAAATGATTCCACTGTTGGGGCAAACAAAATTAGAGGTTTCTGTCAGACCCAAAGGAACTATTCCTGCCCCTAAATAACACTCGCCCAACCTTAATCCTTTCTGACTAAAAGGAAAGGAATATCACTCACCTTCAGGATTCAGGATGAAACTGACAAAAGGCAGCAAAGACTGGGCCCGTGTAATCACCTAATGGCAGATCTATAAGGAAAAGGCAACAGTGTAACTAGGCAAAACTGTGGACATTTCATTCCAAATTAACGATACGCACCTAATCCCATCAATGTTCCACTGCTCATTAACAAAGGAACAACTGGCATTTCCAGTTGCGCTGCCACTTCAGAAAAGCACAAGTTTTCTTAACAACAAAAATGGGCCCATTTACATAGACAAGAACAATCCAGTTTTCTTCCTATGGTCCAAAAAGCCAGTCAGCAAATCGGAGCCCTGGAATTTCCCACTCCACAGTTCATAAATCCTACAAAATTCCTTACCTTTCTATTATTCTCAATTCTTCTTTTCTGTAAGCTGGAAGCCAACAATCATTGCTCCAATAAAGTGTGTGATCTTCCTCCTCAGATTTGTGCTCCATCTTTCATCATCCATGATGCAACTTACTCTACAGGAGCAAAACATTATAGAAGAAAAGTGTTTTCTTAGATAAATGACTATAGCACTGCCTATAGTTAATGTTCCATTTCTGAAAACTCTATATTTCAGACATGAGAATTCTGTCTAAGTTCCATGTGTAAAAAGCATGTCACCTCTGAAAGTGTATCTTGACTGCAAGAAGAGATCAACCTTAAAACTGCTTATCTCATTTGAAAAGCTGAACTTATTTGGAAAGCAGTGGCACAAATCCCTTAACTCTATTTCATACTGCTGATCACACATATAGTGGTGGGTGTCCCCTGAAAAGTACTGTATAATTAAAAATTCTAGGTTTGTTCAGATGCAATACCAAGTGGTTGGTTCTGTATTTAAAACTTCAAATTACAAATTATATTCCAACCACACATATCCATGACATTTGAGAAAATTCTGAGTGATTTCCCTGTTCTCTCATCTTCCCTAAATTCTATTCCACACTGCATCCAATTAGAACAGGAAAATATGCCAATCAAATTATGGTTTGTTGGTTTGCCTATAATATCTAACAACTTTAAGACATAGTTTCAGGTCTTGCCTACAGTTCTTTCCATATAACTCATGTAACCATGGTTTTGGTTTGCACCCAGACTGTTTCTATATGTGAAAATCCAGACTGAGATAGACCACATGCCTGGATCTCTGAATTTTGAATGGCACTTTAGACAGAGATCACCAAGCTGAATATGCCTTTTGGGGGAAAGGGAGAAGGTCAGGTGTTGACTACAGGGCTACCTTCTGAAATTTTCTACCTATCTTTTAAATAGGTGACCATCATCCCCTTGTATTAGCTAGCAAAATGTATAATGGATTAGTGGAAACAGAGGCAAAGAATTTGGCACCCTGAATTTGGAAGTCATTAACACTGCCCTGTGACCCAAGTGGAAGGAAATAAAATGCTAATGCTGTATCTCAGCATTAAAGTCAGAAGATATTTTAGAAATTTGCTCAGGTTTAATTGCCAGTTGCCTACAGGAGTACAAGACTGAGTTGTACAATTTGCTGATCAGCAAATTTAAGGTAATCTTTTCCTCAGAGAGGAAGTATCCCTTTTATCTGAATAGCAAAGATCAACTATGGTTTGATCGAGAATGCCAGCAGCTCAAAGGGAGATTTAGAGCAGCCTATGTTGTTTACAAACTTTATCTCTCTAAGTCCCATTGTTAGATTCTCTCTGTTCTCAGATCACAATATAAAATCAATCCTGAGAAAGAAAAAGCAGAAGGCTTTAAAACATGCATGGCATCAACTTACCCTTTTTGTCAGACAAAAGAAAATCTCTTTTCTGGTGAATTTCTGCCCAAGGACTTGGTGAATTAATTGAGAACCCAGCCAATCAGATCCCTGTTCAAATACTACATTATAGAGCTTTGTATACTGATCCTAATTACCATGGTGAAGATGTATATTATGATTTCAGCACTCTGGATAGCTGGCCTCCAGTTACTTTGGAAGAAGTGGTCACTTAAGGTTGGAAATTTATTTATTTATTTATAAAATTTATATCACCGCCCATCTCCCCCCACAGGAGGGACTCTGGGCGGTTTACAGCAGATTAATAAAAACAGAAAACATAAAATATGTATAAAATATAAAGTACAAAATTCAAACAAGCTTAAAATCAAGAGGCATAGATGGTAAAACGATCTTACTTGATCCAATGTAGGAGAGGAGCTCTCTAAGGTATCAGCCATCCCCAAGAGTGACTATTCCTTCCTTGGTCCCACGCAAGGCGGCAGAGCCAGGTTTTCAGGTTCTTCCGGAAGGTCAGGAGCGAAGGGGCTAATCTCACCTCCGGAAATGCCCAGGTAATGAGCTTATCTTGCCTGAAGTAATTAAACTGAACTCTAACTTGTGGGCTTCCTTGTTGGCATCTCTATTTACATTTACTGACCAAGCAGGGCAGATCCCTAAAGATGTGGTGGGGGGGAAGAGGGAGCGAGGTAGCAATAATAGTCCCTATTGTCAGGATGGAGGCTGAGTCCGATAAGTCCGATTTTGAAATAGAAGGGTCATTAGCATTCGAAGCGGGAAAGGACAAGTATGGCGTGAATTTTGAATCAGCTCCTAAACAGCTGATTGGAGACAGCGCAGAAGGAGACTCGCCTCCACCTATTAGCACGCAAGAATGGAGGTGGGAAAGGCGGGCACAACAACGCGAGGCACGATTGGTCCCCGCTCACAAATGGCGCAAAAATCAAAGGGATAAAAGGCGAGCGCAGCAGACAACCATGGCCAGAGACAACCGTTCACCTTCTGTACCAAGCCCTGGAGTGAATTGAGATTTCGTCGCCATGCCAGTTCCTCCGCCTGGACCCAGTCCTGAGACCGCACCAGGGCCTGACTCCCCAGCTCAGCCCAGCTTCGTGCCAGAACCCTGCTTCGCTGATCAGCCTAGCCTCGTGATGGAGCACAATCTTGCTGCTGCACCGAGTCCAGTTCCTGAATCCTGTCCTGCCTTCGCACCACTTTGAGCCTGAGCCCTGCCTTGCTGCCACCACGCTGAGCTCCATGCCTGAATCCTGCCTTGCCTTCGCACCCAGCCTCGAGCCGGAGATTCACCTTGCCGCCACCGCGCCAAGCTCCATGTCGGAATCCTGCCTTGTCCTCGCCTCAAGCCTCGAGTCGCAATCTCACCTTACTGCCGCCGCACTGCACCTCGTGCATCCTGTCTTGCCTTCACACCGAGCCTCAAGCTCCAATCCCATCTTGCCGCCACCACGCAGAGCCTTGCACCTGGACCGTCTCCCACAGCCATGCCAAGATCCGTGTTGGAACATTGTATTGCAGCCACATGGTGGCCGCCCGCATGCACACCAGCTGAGAACAAACCACCGTAAGCCACTCGAACTCTGTGAGCACCTCGTGACTCTTTTATTTCTCTGGTTATATTTGTGTGCCTTGCTTGTAAATAAAAACTTATTTCACCCCTTCCCTGCTTCAGGTCTTAGTTGGGACAGGACACATATTTACAAGAAAGACAATAAGGTCAGCTAATTATTATAGACCTTTCAGCCTATGTAGTATCATGAGCAGCAAATTATATGCAAAACATCTGAGTAATCAACTCCAAGCTTGGATGGAATCTGAAGAAATGTTAGGGGACAAACAAAACAGCTTTAGAGAAAGTTGGTCAATTGTAGACCATATTTTGGTATTGCACCACCTTATCCTGAGGTATGTATAGAATTCTGTGGGATAAGCTCAAGAATACCACTGTTGATAGGCATCTCATCCAGGATCTCTCTCTTCCCCGAGAGTTAGATGTAATAATCAAGGGCTGCTTGCAGATGCAATACATATTCAGAGAGGTGTAAAGCAGGGGTGTATTCTGGCTCTGCCTTGTTTAATCTGTTCATAAATTCTATAACTGAGACAGTGAAGAATTCAGATTGTCATTGAATTTCTTTCAAGTTTTTGAAGAGTCCTATCCCCTGCTCTTCTTTATTCAAGGGGTTTCCCAAGTCCTCCAATCTCTCTTTATATGTTTCTGGTTCCCTGGTCATCTTTATTGCTCTTCTCTGAACCTGTTCCAGTTTGACTCAATCTTTCTTACAGTGGGGTGCCCAGAACTGGATATAACATTCAAGGTGAGTTCTGTCCAAAATAAAGGAATGTGGAACTGTTATTTCCCATGACTTTTTGAAGTGTAATATTATTATGGCTGCTGAGAGTTTTGATCCAGGTTTTTCACAACATATTCACATTAGAAACCTCAAAATTATCTGATTAACTTCCTAATATATGAATTATACTTGCAACAGAAGCATATTCTTAATTACCCATTGGACTCAATGGGACTTCAGTTTACCTGGAATCTATTACTATGAGTGTCATCTTCCCTTACTTGTTCCCTCATATTGTCATGGGGGGCTCGGGCTCGGAGTCAGAGTCTGAGTCAGATGACGAGGACGAGGACGGGCGGCCAGCCTCTGATGTAGAGTTGGAGGGTGAGCAGACAGCTCTAGAGAAACGGCCGCCTGAGCAGTCAGAGGAGGCACGGCTGGTCAGCGAGCAGCAGACACAGGCACCGCTGATTAGTGAGGATGAAGACTCAGAGCTGCGGCCCCCTCCCAGTGCTCGAGAAAGGAGAGCGGAAAGGAGAGAGGAACAGCAGAGGTCGGCGAGGCTACACACGAGAAAGCAGCCCCGCCCTCCTAAATATGCTCCACCCGGTTCTGCCTCTATAAAATGGGAACTGCAAGCCCAGACCGGTCACTGGAGACAACCGTCTGCTTACTGGACTCCATGTGCCTTGACTCCTGATCAGAAACCTCGTGACTTGACTCATGGACTTGCTTGACTAATCTTGTTTTGAACGTGAAACTCCTTTAAGGCAAGCTCGTGGGACTTTGGGGGCTTGTTTCTTTAGAGTGTGTGCGTTTGCGCTCACACTCCCTTGCCGCCTGTTCGTTAACTCACAAGTTTACCTCACAAGTTTCTCACTAAAATTTTACAACTGCCTCCCTGGTGTATTGCGTGTGATTGGGCTGGGACAGGACACATATAAGTGTTGGGATTGTAACTCCTAGGAATCCTAACCAGCATGTTCATTCACAGTTTAGCTTTATCTGTGAAACAGGCTACAGTGATTTGTTCAATAAACTAAGATTTAGTGTGAATCCAGTACCTTGGATTTAGGGTTAACTGAAAAACAGAGGCTCTGGCCTGGTTCATGCATAATGTTAAGCAAGAAAACCACATCATTGTTAAGCAACTTCATGAATAAGCCCTTTATCTCATCAAAACAGAACAAAAGCCTAGATCTGTATAAAATTTATAAATAATAATAAACTTTTCAGTGGTCCCCAACCTTTCTGGCACCAGGGACCGGTCGTGGAAGAAAATTTTTCCACGGACCGGGGAGGTGGGGTTTGCAGGCGGGAGCCAATCGCGTGCACCGGGGGTGGGGTAATCGCGTGCACCGGGTGGCGGGATTTGCAGGCAGGAGCTCCACGGCCCACTTCCTAACAGGCCGCGGCCCACTAGTGGGGCCCCTGCTGGGTTGGGGACCCCTGCTTTAAATAATAGCACCATCCATCTCTGTGTCCTCTTTCCATGCTCAGTCTGTTTCCAGATGCTACGTTTATCTGGGCAACATCAAGGTCATTGTTGTTCCCTCTTCCTAGAGTTTTCTTTTAAAACCATATTTAGAGTAGAATAAAATAGAGGATGTCTTCAAACAGAAAACTGTTCCCTGTTCAGCAGAACCCATGGCCGTCCTTGTGCCTCTATAGGTTCTTTGGTAATAAGAATGATTAGACTGGATTGGATTAATCAAAACCGTGAACTCACTCTATATTATAACTTCACTGAATGTTTAAAATCAGTTGAAGCAAGTACATCCAGCTAAGAAGTCTGTTTTAGATTCACTGGAAGAATTAAAATGAACATTTTCACAACTGTAGCATGAAAATGAATTAAAACTGCACACAACATAACCTCATGCTGTCTTTGTGAAATTACAGAAAAAAGTGTTGTCATTAACTAGCTATATATGTAGCAGAAACTACAGTTTGTGTTCCAGTTATGTAATATTTTGACCATTTGCCTAAAATGTTTGCAAAGTAGTTCCACGCATAAATGTTCCCCAAAGGGAGCATACTGCATAATAGACAATCCTGTTCTGAGGGGTGTTAGATGCACAAGAATGCTAAGCCCCATATAAAGCGGTCACAGGCAGCAGGAGGACTTCTTCTGCAGCAGAGTTCCATATGTGAAGCAGAGTACCAACAAATATTTTAGATCCTTTCCTTTTGACGAACAAAATACAGCAAAATAAGCAAATGTGCACAGATGTTCTCGATCTGTCTTGACTTACTCATGTGATATAATTATGTATTTTTGGATACATATTTCCTCATTTTCACTTTTAGATAGACCTGTGTATGACCTCGTCTTGGAAAGCCTTTAGCAGAAGTCTTCATTAAAAATGATTCCACTGTTGGGGCAAACAAAATTAGAGGTTTCTGTCAGACCCAAAGGAACTATTCCTGCCCCTAAATAACACTCGCCCAACCTTAATCCTTTCTGACTAAAAGGAAAGGAATATCACTCACCTTCAGGATTCAGGATGAAACTGACAAAAGGCAGCAAAGACTGGGCCCGTGTAATCACCTAATGGCAGATCTATAAGGAAAAGGCAACAGTGTAACTAGGCAAAACTGTGGACATTTCATTCCAAATTAACGATACGCACCTAATCCCATCAATGTTCCACTGCTCATTAACAAAGGAACAACTGGCATTTCCAGTTGCGCTGCCACTTCAGAAAAGCACAAGTTTTCTTAACAACAAAAATGGGCCCATTTACATAGACAAGAACAATCCAGTTTTCTTCCTATGGTCCAAAAAGCCAGTCAGCAAATCGGAGCCCTGGAATTTCCCACTCCACAGTTCATAAATCCTACAAAATTCCTTACCTTTCTATTATTCTCAATTCTTCTTTTCTGTAAGCTGGAAGCCAACAATCATTGCTCCAATAAAGTGTGTGATCTTCCTCCTCAGATTTGTGCTCCATCTTTCATCATCCATGATGCAACTTACTCTACAGGAGCAAAACATTATAGAAGAAAAGTGTTTTCTTAGATAAATGACTATAGCACTGCCTATAGTTAATGTTCCATTTCTGAAAACTCTATATTTCAGACATGAGAATTCTGTCTAAGTTCCATGTGTAAAAAGCATGTCACCTCTGAAAGTGTATCTTGACTGCAAGAAGAGATCAACCTTAAAACTGCTTATCTCATTTGAAAAGCTGAACTTATTTGGAAAGCAGTGGCACAAATCCCTTAACTCTATTTCATACTGCTGATCACACATATAGTGGTGGGTGTCCCCTGAAAAGTACTGTATAATTAAAAATTCTAGGTTTGTTCAGATGCAATACCAAGTGGTTGGTTCTGTATTTAAAACTTCAAATTACAAATTATATTCCAACCACACATATCCATGACATTTGAGAAAATTCTGAGTGATTTCCCTGTTCTCTCATCTTCCCTAAATTCTATTCCACACTGCATCCAATTAGAACAGGAAAATATGCCAATCAAATTATGGTTTGTTGGTTTGCCTATAATATCTAACAACTTTAAGACATAGTTTCAGGTCTTGCCTACAGTTCTTTCCATATAACTCATGTAACCATGGTTTTGGTTTGCACCCAGACTGTTTCTATATGTGAAAATCCAGACTGAGATAGACCACATGCCTGGATCTCTGAATTTTGAATGGCACTTTAGACAGAGATCACCAAGCTGAATATGCCTTTTGGGGGAAAGGGAGAAGGTCAGGTGTTGACTACAGGGCTACCTTCTGAAATTTTCTACCTATCTTTTAAATAGGTGACCATCATCCCCTTGTATTAGCTAGCAAAATGTATAATGGATTAGTGGAAACAGAGGCAAAGAATTTGGCACCCTGAATTTGGAAGTCATTAACACTGCCCTGTGACCCAAGTGGAAGGAAATAAAATGCTAATGCTGTATCTCAGCATTAAAGTCAGAAGATATTTTAGAAATTTGCTCAGGTTTAATTGCCAGTTGCCTACAGGAGTACAAGACTGAGTTGTACAATTTGCTGATCAGCAAATTTAAGGTAATCTTTTCCTCAGAGAGGAAGTATCCCTTTTATCTGAATAGCAAAGATCAACTATGGTTTGATCGAGAATGCCAGCAGCTCAAAGGGAGATTTAGAGCAGCCTATGTTGTTTACAAACTTTATCTCTCTAAGTCCCATTGTTAGATTCTCTCTGTTCTCAGATCACAATATAAAATCAATCCTGAGAAAGAAAAAGCAGAAGGCTTTAAAACATGCATGGCATCAACTTACCCTTTTTGTCAGACAAAAGAAAATCTCTTTTCTGGTGAATTTCTGCCCAAGGACTTGGTGAATTAATTGAGAACCCAGCCAATCAGATCCCTGTTCAAATACTACATTATAGAGCTTTGTATACTGATCCTAATTACCATGGTGAAGATGTATATTATGATTTCAGCACTCTGGATAGCTGGCCTCCAGTTACTTTGGAAGAAGTGGTCACTTAAGGTTGGAAATTTATTTATTTATTTATAAAATTTATATCACCGCCCATCTCCCCCCACAGGAGGGACTCTGGGCGGTTTACAGCAGATTAATAAAAACAGAAAACATAAAATATGTATAAAATATAAAGTACAAAATTCAAACAAGCTTAAAATCAAGAGGCATAGATGGTAAAACGATCTTACTTGATCCAATGTAGGAGAGGAGCTCTCTAAGGTATCAGCCATCCCCAAGAGTGACTATTCCTTCCTTGGTCCCACGCAAGGCGGCAGAGCCAGGTTTTCAGGTTCTTCCGGAAGGTCAGGAGCGAAGGGGCTAATCTCACCTCCGGAAATGCCCAGGTAATGAGCTTATCTTGCCTGAAGTAATTAAACTGAACTCTAACTTGTGGGCTTCCTTGTTGGCATCTCTATTTACATTTACTGACCAAGCAGGGCAGATCCCTAAAGATGTGGTGGGGGGGAAGAGGGAGCGAGGTAGCAATAATAGTCCCTATTGTCAGGATGGAGGCTGAGTCCGATAAGTCCGATTTTGAAATAGAAGGGTCATTAGCATTCGAAGCGGGAAAGGACAAGTATGGCGTGAATTTTGAATCAGCTCCTAAACAGCTGATTGGAGACAGCGCAGAAGGAGACTCGCCTCCACCTATTAGCACGCAAGAATGGAGGTGGGAAAGGCGGGCACAACAACGCGAGGCACGATTGGTCCCCGCTCACAAATGGCGCAAAAATCAAAGGGATAAAAGGCGAGCGCAGCAGACAACCATGGCCAGAGACAACCGTTCACCTTCTGTACCAAGCCCTGGAGTGAATTGAGATTTCGTCGCCATGCCAGTTCCTCCGCCTGGACCCAGTCCTGAGACCGCACCAGGGCCTGACTCCCCAGCTCAGCCCAGCTTCGTGCCAGAACCCTGCTTCGCTGATCAGCCTAGCCTCGTGATGGAGCACAATCTTGCTGCTGCACCGAGTCCAGTTCCTGAATCCTGTCCTGCCTTCGCACCACTTTGAGCCTGAGCCCTGCCTTGCTGCCACCACGCTGAGCTCCATGCCTGAATCCTGCCTTGCCTTCGCACCCAGCCTCGAGCCGGAGATTCACCTTGCCGCCACCGCGCCAAGCTCCATGTCGGAATCCTGCCTTGTCCTCGCCTCAAGCCTCGAGTCGCAATCTCACCTTACTGCCGCCGCACTGCACCTCGTGCATCCTGTCTTGCCTTCACACCGAGCCTCAAGCTCCAATCCCATCTTGCCGCCACCACGCAGAGCCTTGCACCTGGACCGTCTCCCACAGCCATGCCAAGATCCGTGTTGGAACATTGTATTGCAGCCACATGGTGGCCGCCCGCATGCACACCAGCTGAGAACAAACCACCGTAAGCCACTCGAACTCTGTGAGCACCTCGTGACTCTTTTATTTCTCTGGTTATATTTGTGTGCCTTGCTTGTAAATAAAAACTTATTTCACCCCTTCCCTGCTTCAGGTCTTAGTTGGGACAGGACACATATTTACAAGAAAGACAATAAGGTCAGCTAATTATTATAGACCTTTCAGCCTATGTAGTATCATGAGCAGCAAATTATATGCAAAACATCTGAGTAATCAACTCCAAGCTTGGATGGAATCTGAAGAAATGTTAGGGGACAAACAAAACAGCTTTAGAGAAAGTTGGTCAATTGTAGACCATATTTTGGTATTGCACCACCTTATCCTGAGGTATGTATAGAATTCTGTGGGATAAGCTCAAGAATACCACTGTTGATAGGCATCTCATCCAGGATCTCTCTCTTCCCCGAGAGTTAGATGTAATAATCAAGGGCTGCTTGCAGATGCAATACATATTCAGAGAGGTGTAAAGCAGGGGTGTATTCTGGCTCTGCCTTGTTTAATCTGTTCATAAATTCTATAACTGAGACAGTGAAGAATTCAGATTGTCATGTCCCCTAATTTAGCAGGTTATTAGTGCCAGATACTGCTATATGCAGAAGTTGCAGTCCTTATTTCCTTCCTGCTCCCCAGTAGGGCTTAGAAAGACAATGTTATCTATTGTCTGCAAATGAAATAGACTGCAAATGAAATAGACTGGTATTTAACTTCCAAAAATCTAAGGTCATAGTATTTGCTCAAAGGGCCAAAGTACAAAGAAGGAACATAGAGTGGAATCCAATTGAACAGATTCCTACTCTTAAATATCTGCAAGTGGTTTTTCATCCCACAAGAATTTGGAGAGCTCACCAAGATTATCTCTCCCAGTTGGCATCAAGATCTGCAACAGCCATCAAATAATTCTCTATTTTTTAACTAAAGAAGACAAACTATTTTCTCAGTGGAAACGTTTCGCTCCTTATCCAAGGAGCTTCTTCAGTCTGAGCAAAGTTGGTAAGGGAATCCTAAATATGTTTCTAGGTAGCTGTGTGACCTTACACCTGGGGCTAGGTCATGGTTATATTGAGATGTTATTTTTAAGTCCTTTTATCATCTAAAGGAGGATCGTTAAGACCAACAACTTTTGTACAGGAGGATGGCCCAACACAGGAGAAGTAACACCACAGGACCAGAGTCAGCAGTTTATCTTCATCTAAAGGAAAAAGGACACTCATTTGAGGACATTAATGTTCACATTTTAGACAGAGAAGATAGGTGGTTTGAGAGAGGGGTCAAGGAATCCATTTATGCCAACTTGGAAAATCCTTCCTTGAATAGAGGTGGGGGCCTCAGGCACAACCTCTCCCCCATCTTCCTCCCCGCATTGTCTTCTGTGCCTAGGAAGATTAAGACCATTTCACAAGCTCAACAGCAGCATGGTGATCTTAACGATCCTCCTTTAGATGATAAAAGGACTTAAAAATAACATCTCAATATAACCATGACCTAGCCCCAGGTGCAAGGTCACACAGCCACCTAGAAACATATTTAGGATTCCCTTACCAACTTTGCTCAGACTGAAGAAGCTCCTTGGATAAGGAGCGAAACGTTTCCACTGAGAAAATAGAAATCCAGTTGACATGATTCAAGCTACAGACAATTCCACCTGGATGACTGAGAACCTTCATAGACATAAAGAAGACAAACTAGCACCAGCTTCTTTAAAACTATTCTTAGCTAAAAATATTTATTGTACAGAGCTCAGGTGGTCTTTATTTCAAGAAGAATGCTCTTGAGACGGTTCAAACCAAATTTGTGATGTCCGTACTTGCTCCACCCTTTATGTTAGGAACAGGGATGCCTAAAACTGAGGTCAGGGCACAGGTGCTATTATTATTATTGGCTGAAGCTCATTCTTCCCCTCAGGTTTGCTTCCACTAAGACTGGCTGATGACTTTCCATCAAGCTGGAACAATGTCATAGAAAAAAAATTAATGTCTTTTGAGTTATCAGCATATATGATCCCTGGGATATGACCATGCAAAACACACACTTCTGCATAGACTGAACAATATTGAGTTTCAGATAGAAGTAAACAGCTTGACACAGACTCATTTACCCCTGCAAGGTAAAGATCTGAAAAATCCACATCAGATGGGGATTCCTTTGGCATGTTTTTTCTCACAAAGATTGAGAATTTTCCAATCACCACTAATTCACAGAGAAACTAAGAGAGACCCGACATTGTCTCAAATTAGACAGTAATCCAGAATGGCTGGAATATATGGCAAAAAAATTCAATTTATGGAGTTTTATTAGCACCTTGATGAACTTATACAGTACTTGACAGTGGTTGCATTATATGGGAACTGAGAGCCAAGCTAAATGTTAGAGGAGCTACATGTTGGGCCCCTTGGAGGAGAAAGATGAAGGCATTATCTTGCAGTTTTGCTTGGTGGCTCAGAATAGACCAACAAATTGAAGAGCTTACAATGAGTTGCTTGGGTTGCAAACACAGTTGAAAGATGCAAAGTCAAAGCACTACTTTACCCATGAGAATGGCCTGCCTTGCCATGGTAAACAATGATTGCAGACTTTGGAGGACCATTTATGGGCACAATCTTTTTAGTTGTGGTGGATGCATATTCAAAGTGGCCAGAAGTGTTTTAGTGACTTCAACAATAGCCATAGATGTATTGAGAGGACTCTTTGTAAGTTCAAGTGCTCCAGAACAATTCGTAAGCGACAATGGGTCACAATTTGTAGCTGTTTGGTTTCAGACTTCCCTGAAAAAGAATGGAATCAGCATCACATCGCCAGCTACAAATGGATTGGCTGAAATGTTTTTTCAAAGTTTCAAGACTGCTTTGCAAGTGAAGATAGGAGGAAGCATCACACAAAATTGAAAGCTTGCACATTTTCTATGTGTGTATCATAACACAACAAAAAAAGTGAACAACCAGGGAAGTTTTTCTTAGGTCATACCTTATGTTCAAGACTGGATCTTCCTAAACCTAATTTGAACTCAGTTCCCAATGTTGGCTCTAAACCAGAAGCACAGGAAAGGGCTGCACTTTTATTTAACTAACCGTTCAGGGTTTTTTTCCCCAGCATCCAAGAGCTGCAATAGCATGGTTTTAAAAAAGGTAAAGGTTCCCCCGCACATTTGTGCAGTCATGTCTGACTCCAGGGGCCGGTGCTCATCTCTGTTTGTTAGCCGAAGAGCCAGCGTTGTCCAAAGACACTTCTGCGGTCATGTGGCCAGCATGACATGCATAGAACACTGTTACCATCCCACCTAAATGGTACCTATTTATCTACTTGCATTCGCATGCTTTCGAATTGCTAGGTTGGCAAGAGCTGGGGCTAGTGCGGGAGCTCACTCCGTCATGTGGGGCTAGGGATTCGAACCTCCAAACTTGCGATCTTCCGATTGACAAGCCTGGCGTCTTACCCTCTGAGCCACCACGCCCCATATACTAACACTAAAATATCTCCAAAAGCAGTGTTGCTAGAATATTCAGCATGACTTTTCCTCATCATATTCTGTGGTTCAGTTTCTGTTTGGTTTTTTGTTCTAACTAAATCCAGTGTGTTAAGTCCACTAAAGGTTTAATGAACCTATTTCACTGCTTCCTTTCTCTTTTGCTAAAAAAAAAAAAAGTGGAAATTTTATCTGCTATAATTGGGTGGTTTATTTATTTACAAAGAAAAGAGGGTTCAAAAGGGGTTCAAAGGTCAACTATACCACCATCTCTGAACCCTGCTCCAGGTTGATTTGACGGTGTCCAAATTTAACAGAAACTTTTTGGTGACTCACGGTCTTTTCAAGCTTCTATGAAACTCTCTTTCTCTTCCTATAACTGCCTGTGCAAGTAATAAATGTTCATTGATGTGCTGTGTTATTTTTCAAGTGGTGGAACTTTTAAGGATCAGCATGACAGTTGTACAATTCTTGCTGAATCCTGCAGTTGGAATGCCCTGGAACAAATCAAATCAGGATATCTGTAACCATCACAGCTCCCACAGAGAAAATATACTAGATACATCTTCAATTCATCTTCTTTTCCTCATTCTTACAAATAGAATCTTAAGACACCTTACACTTCTGTTCTGTACTTGTAGACTTCAAAAAACAGAACAAGCTCTGTAACCTCTGCCCTTCTGCTCACAGCTGGGTAGTATTAATCTAATACCTTCCTCAGTAGGGTTATTAGAAAAGCTGGTCAAGTGATCATTATCACCTTCCTCTACAGCTTCTCCTCATGCTATCAATTCATTTGCAAGTTGCAATCAATTGTGTGCTCCCCAATCTGATTTTAAAAGCTTGAATGCATTTTGAGTCTCTGCAATGAATGAAATCCTTCTCACCATGAATTGCCCAGTTTAAACACACAACACACACACACACACACACACACAGAGAGAGAGAGAGAGGGAGAGGGAGAGGGAGAGGGAGAGGGAGAGGGAGAGGGAGAGGGAGAGGGAGAGGGAGAGGGAGAGGGAGAGGGAGAGGGAGAGGGAGAGGGAGAGGGAGAGGGAGTCCTTGTTCATTCAGCCTGCTCATTTTAAACACCAGCAGAAATTTTGTCACCTTCAAAATTAGGTTTCATTTGTTAAGAAGATCAACTAGTTGCTTTGCATGGATTGTGTTTTTCTTAACAAGGAGACATTTTGGCTTTAGCAGCACTTCATACCTCCTTATAAAACAGAAGAAGACAATTACTAAAATGGTTTCGGTTTTGTCAGTTGAAATTACTATCTTCCCATTTTACTGTTTGTTTGTTTTTTGCCCCAATAATATGGAACCTTGTGTATATTCTCTAAATTATTTCAGAGCAAAAATGAGAGCTATCAGACCTAAAAACTGAAAATTACCATGGTAGAACAAAATAGACTCAAAGGAATCTGTTTTACATGAGGAGAAATGAAAATGTAGAACCATCCAGCAGATGGATATACAACCTGCAGACCCCAAAGTTTTCTATTTACTTTCTCCCGCCTTCTCCTTAGCTTCTACCAATTTTCAGGGGGGGGGGATTAAAATGAAATGTAGTGCTTTTAAGACTAGATATATTGGGAGGTGGGCAGAAGGGTTGAGGATAAATCAATATTAAAAATTCCAAATGAATTTTAAAATGTGGGATTTGACTCCACACATGCCCCCTTTCTGCTTTGTCTACTCCCACTGTTCCCTTATCCTGACCCATCCACATGTGGTCCCCAGCACGTTCTGCAAACCCTACATATAGCCCTTGACCAAAAAAGTGTGTATGTTCATGAGCTAATACGTAAGGGCAGCGTTCTATGCTCCTTTCAGTGTTAATGGTTGGGAGGTGCTTCATTGGCAGACTGATAGCTCTCCACTGGTCTCTGTTATCTGGGAAGAGCGCTGCTAAAGAGAAGGTTCGTGTTATTGGAGGCCCCATAGCATTTAAGTAAGGTCACCATATTTCCACCAGCATCAGCAGGCAAAAATCTCCAGTCAGGACCTTTCAGGTGCAGGGAGGAGCCAGTCTGGATCTACTAGATCCAAAGTCTATCTGATCCATCTGACCTGGGCCCATCAGTGATGCCAGCTCCGGAACTGGTGTATCTTGTGAATGAATATATCTGCTGGACTGACTAGGCCAGTTAAGCTATCCCTATATGATCTTCTGCCCAGCTTGACCCTTATCAGAGTTTGAAATGCAATGGAAGTTCTGTTTTTCTCTGATTCTACTTAGGAACGCTCTGTATATTATTAGATAACGCAGAAGGTTTGACATAAATTATTTTTGATAATTTATGCCAAATTATAGCAATGCATTTTAAATGTGAGAATATAATTTTCCAAATCAGCTTGATTAAAGAAGAAAGATGTTAGCGGTAGGACAAATAATATTAATGTACTTGCTAAGCACTTAAAATAATCTTTTTAATTTCTGTCAGCTAGCAAATTTGCAAAGTTTTAACCTTTCAACAAAGGTCTAAGATAACTATATTGCAAGTTCAAGAAAGAAGATGTATACATAACCCAAAAAAAAAATTATCTGCAACGACCAGTGACCCTGAGTCAAATGCATATTGTCGTAACAAGATTTCATTCAGCCAGATCAGCCTTGGGTTGGCTGCAGAAATTACTCCTATGGACACACTTAAACCAACCCAGGTGATTTATGGCTGGATTTCAGACAGTAGCTGTTGGAGGAGTTGTACTGGGACCAGGGCATAAGGCAGTTAACAGTCCCCCCACCCCCATCCTCACATAATGATACTACAATTAAAACTGTTCCTGTTCAAGCTTTTAATCACAGTACAGGAAACGTGTCAACTATCATATTTGACCAGGCTAGCCTGGCTGATAAATACTGAAGTGGCCGCTACAGGGTGAAGGGGGTGGGGTGGGAGTGGCAGTAATGGTAGCTATCTCCTGTCTTCTCTCTGCACAGTAGCCTGGTGAAGGATGGGGTAGCCCATTCACAGAGTTGAAATAACCTTCTTCTTTGTTATCTCTCCTGCAATTAATAGCAGCCTGGACAGACTTGTTAGTTGCATCAGAATCAGCATTAGGAAAAGGATAAAACCAGACCTCTCTAATGTGGCCACTTTTTAGCTGTGTGAACTTCAGCTGTATCATTCTCCAGAAAGCATAGCCATCCCTGTCTGTAGCTTGAATCATGTCAACTGGATTTCTATTTTCTCAGTGGAAACGTTCCGCTCCTTATCCAAGAAGCTTCTTCAGTCTGAAGAAATCCAGTTGACATGATTCAAGCTACAGACAATTCCACCTGGATGACTGAGAACCTTCATCGACATAGCCATCCCTGAAAATTCTGGGTTGGGGAAGATTAGGTTTAAATCAGTTTTTGGGTCAGGTTTGGAGGACTTAAATGCTAAGAAAATCAGTCTCCTCTCAGCGATGTCTATGGTGAGTGGCCAAAATCAACAAGATGGCAGACGGAGCATCACAATGCAAGCCATGCTGTGCTGGCTCACCTCCAGAACAGATTGGAGAGTCTTGGCAGTCGGCCAGAGGTAAGGAATGCAGCCCAGAGTCACTTTGCAAGGATAGCCAAGAGAGAGACAAACCAGTAATCTGTGTGCCGATAGTCAAAGGAGTGAAGCAAAGAGTAGTCAGTAATCCAAACCAGGTCAAGGAGTCCAGAAGTCCGGGTAACGATAATCCAAACAGGGTCAGGAACGCAGGCAACAAGACAGGATACCAGAGTGGTCGCGAAGCCAAAATGCAACATTGCTCCCACAACTCCCTCACTGCTTTGTTGGTAATTTATCAGGAGCTCAGGAGCTGTCCTCTGGGTCCTGCAAAGACTCTCCCTGCCCTCTGCGTAACTCCCTAGCAGCCAGCCGAGCACTTCTCCTCCTGTCCTTTAAGGCGAGGCGCACACGCCTCCGCCCTTTGGGGGATTCAGGTGAGCTGGGAGGCTGATGGGATCCAGCTGGCTGCTGGCTAGAGGGTGGGGACAAACCGCAATCCCCAGCTTGCTCCCCTGTAGCCTCAGTTGCTGGCTGCTGGCTAGAGGGTGGGGACAAACCACCATTCCCAGCTTGCTCCCCTGTATCCTCAGGTATTGCCAACTCCTGCGGTGCTGGGTCATTGTCTGGGACCGTGCCTGCGTCTGGGGCCTCGCCTGGCTCAATCCCCTGGAGGTTTGCCAGGGGCAGCTCGTCTTCTGACTCCTCACTGAGGCCCTGGGGCAGAGGCTGAACCAGGACACATGCCCCTTTTGAACATGCATGTGATATCAACACACATACAAAAGGGGCAAGGTTTACCTCAGGATGCTCTGCCCTCCATCTTGCCAATTTTGAGTCCTCCTACCCACCCACAGGCTCCTTTTTGAATCTTCCCCACAGTTATGATCACATTGGCTTGCCCTCCACACCTTACCCAGAGAGAAAAGGTGAGACAAGTTGAGCTGCTTCTGCTTTTCCTTATTCCTATAGCTGCTCATTCATTCACTCAACATAATACTCAGTAATAGCAGCAGGAGGCCACCTCTGTGTCTTGTCCTACTACAAACACACACACACACACACACACACACGCTATCAGCCCCATTAGGTAGACCAGACCAGGAAACCAACTTCACAGGAAGGCTAAAACTACTTTTACTGAAAGTGGCTATCTTGTAAGGCTTATTATGCCGTACCTCCTCTCCTTCTTATACTCCAGTGCAGTGTTTCTCAACCTTGGCCACTTTCAGATGTGTGGACTTCAACTCCCAGAATTCCCCAGCTGGGGAATTCTGGAAGTTGAAGTCCACACATCTGAAAGTGGCCAAGGTTGAGAAACACTGCTCCAGTGAATCAGGGAGGTGTTTGCCTACGCCACTTCTGAATATTATCTTGTTTCTCGGGACTTAAAAAATGCTTCGGCCCCTTTTGCCTAGGTATCTCTGTCAAGGTCATCTTCCTTACCCTCTACACATGGACATATATGAGACTCATGTGTATATATGAAAAATACGTTTTCTCATTTTCTAAAATTTATTTTAAATCTAGGAATTGATAGAGAGGAATGGGAATGACCATAGGTATAGGCATATGCACCCAGGTTAAAATTTAACGAATAAACTAAACATAACTACAGTATATTATAAGTTAGATAATTATGTTTTAAGTATTTATGTGGCTCTGGCAACTTTTTCAGTGTTTGCCCGGCATGCCATTCAGAGCTGCTCAATAAATATTGTACAGGCCTGCTTTAAATGAGTTAATTCAGCGCATACACATGAGCTACATGTACAATTAGTTTTGTATATAAGTAATAAGCTTTTGTATGTGTTTCTCTTCCTGCAGTATTTTCTGCATATGATAAAAAATTAAAATATTTTAAAATTACGTAAATGTGAGATTATAAAATAAAGCTATGGAACTTGGAGCCCAATGCAAACTTAATTCACAGTGTCTTTTTACATTCTAGCATCATAAAAGTGCTACAAAGGTTTTTTTTTAAACACACTATTTCAAAACACTACATCTTGAAGGGTATTATGAATTT
Organism: Charina bottae; assembly: GCA_023362775.1. Classification (NCBI taxonomy): domain Eukaryota; kingdom Metazoa; phylum Chordata; class Lepidosauria; order Squamata; family Charinaidae; genus Charina; species Charina bottae. The sequence goes on along the minus strand of JALMGJ010000003.1, from coordinate 150,069,149 downwards.
GTTGTTGTTATTATTATTTATTCAATTTGTATCTCACTTTTCTGCCCAGAAGGCAATCAGAGCCTCCTTTTAGCTACCAAGAGAGAAAATGGGTTGCTATGGAGATACTGTAATACTTTATCATGAACTCTTGACAACTTGCTGAGGAAACTGTAGAAAAGAATAAATAATATTAAGATAATAATGAATCTGCAATTTACCAGGTGCTAAGATATATAACGTAGCTCTCAAGAATAAGTAAAAAATAGACTTCCGGTGGGGACATGGCAGACTGAACAGCTGTGCCTGCGGGCTCCGTGGGCAGAACTGACAATGCAGCAGTTTTTTCGGGCTCAGGCAGGTTTTTCCTGAAGCCCAGGAGTGTTTTCACGGACAAAGAAAACACTTGGAATCATCCCATCTGTCCTCCGGAATGGCGACTTGTAGCCAGAGGATCACAAATAGTGTTCACACTCATTTGGTAAGAGCTGTCGGGAGGCTGGGACATCACAATTTCCAAGCCACGCTGTAGCCTTAGAGGGACACTAAGACCAGCCACCCCATTTCTAAATCACCCAATTTATATTTTTTTAAGTTTATGTACCCTAAAGGAGGCTTTTTACAGCAAGGAGAAGCGGGCTTTCTTGGCGCTTATCGTTATTTCTGGGGTTAATTTTAAAAAAATCTTTTTAAGTTTTGGCTTGTTTCCCATCCAAATATTAAGGAGGATTGAGAGTAAATAATTGTCTCCCTGTTATTATTTTGTACTGGATTTGAAGAAATTACCATTTTCCTACACGTTGAATCGGCTGATTTGAACCTTTAGCTTCCTGTTCACTTTCCCTTGAGAACAGTCTGCTATTCACTCTCACTTCATGTAAACAACTTTCGAACTCTTTCATATCTTCGACTTTCGCTGATTAAGTTTCTAGAGGGCTCCATAATCTACTGCGTGAGACATGGAGGATTTCAAGCAGACTCTCTCTGGCTTCCGTTGACATATTACGCAGATTTTTTCTGATTCTTACCAAGTTTTTGTGCAGGGCATTCAGAACATTGTGGAAAGTGTGAGTTTTGAAATGTTGCATCTGGTTGGGGATGTTGTGGATGAAATTGAGGAAACTGAGGAGTTTAACAACGTCGGGAATGTTTCTTCGACCTTTGCTGAGATGCTGGAGGAAGATTGGATAGTGGAGTTGAAGAAATTAAAGGGACAGATCAAGTTGCAAGCCATAAGTGAAATGGATCTTCTGACGGAGTGCCTTGGAAAAGAAGGGGTTAATATGTATGGGAGTTCTCTTGAAGAGAAGTCAGAGTTTTTGAGAGAGGCAGTTGGGCTGTTTGATTTCTTTAATAAAAAAGCTCTGTGCGTAATGTGGAGATATGTAAATGCTTTGGTTTATTTTGAAGTGGGATAAGGGTTTAAGAGTATTTATCTGGATTGCTTTAAAGGTTTGGCTGACTTCATTTACCTTTAATGATTTGGATTAAGATTATTAAGGTTTTGTTGTTTATTCGTTCAGTCGTTTCCGACTCTTCGTGACTTCATGGACCAGTCCATGCCAGAGCTTTCTGTCGGCCGTCACCATCCCCAGCTCCCCAATGGTTGAGTCCATCACCTCCAGAATACCATCCATCCATCTTGCCCTTGGTCGGCCCCTCTTCCTTTGGCCTTCCACTTTTCCTAGCATCAGCTTCTTCTCCAGGGTATCCTGTCTTCTCATTATGTGGCCAAAGTACTTCAGTTTTGCCTTTAATATCATTCCCTCAAGTGAGCAGTCTGGCTTTATTTCCTGGAGGATGGACTGGTTTGATCTTCTTGCAGTCCAAGGCACTCTCAGAATTTTCCTCCAACACCACAGTTCAAAAGCATCTATCTTCCTTCGCTCAGCCTTCCTTATGGTCCAGCTCTCGCAGCCATAGGTTACTACAGGGAATACCATTGCTTTAACTATGTGGACCTTTGTTGTCAGTGTGAGGTCTCTGCTCTTAACTATTTTATCAAGATTTGCCATTGCTCTCCTCCCAAGAAGTAGACGTCTTCTGATTTCCTGGCTGCAGTCAGCGTCTGCAGTAATCTTTGCTCCTAGAAATACAAAGTCTGTCACTGCCTCCACTTTTTCTCCCTCTATTTGCCAGTCATCAATCAAGCTCGTTGCCATAATCTTGGTTTTTTTGAGGTTTAACTGCAACCCAGCTTTTGCACTTTCTTCTTTCACCTTCGTCATAAGGCTCCTCAACTCCTCCTCGCTTTCAGCCACCAAAGTGGTATCATCTGCATATCTGAGATTGTTAATGTTTCTTCCAGCGGATTATTAAGGTATAATAACAAAAAAAAAAAGAATGATGTTTGGTTTTGGGTCTGACATGATTAAGATTGTTAAAATTGTTATATTATCAAGTATAATAGTAGACAATTGATATGTTTTTTTAGTTTGATCTTTATTATAGTAGACAGGAATGCATAGAATAGTAATAGGAAGGAAATAATTAAATAAATGTTATCTTTGGGGGGGAAGTTGATTAGGAGATATATATATATCTCCTAAGATATATATATTATTTTTTCTTTTAATATAAGGGGAGGGAGAAACTGTATTTAGTAATTTTTATAATGTGCCAATGGTATGATTTATAGAAACAATGTGACTTTGGTTTAATATAGAGTAAGGGATTGATTGTGGAAAATTGTTGTATATTCTTGCTGTTAAAAGTCGGAAGTCACCTTTCTCTGTAACTTCTTCAAAAAAAAAATTTTTGTGTGTGTTTTCACATCTTTTTAGTTTTTTTTCTTTGTAGTTTTTTATTTTTCTGTAGCTTTTATCTTTGTTTGAAATTTAATAAAATTCTTATAAAAAAAAGAATATGTTAGAAATAAAAAGAGGAAAACGTGGAGCACCACTTCAGTGACATAATCATGAAATCGTTTTGAGATCACCTCCCTGAAATATGTCTCCAGGAACAGCCATTAATTTATTTTATTCAGTTGTGACATGTATAGGCTTAATTTATCAATACATAGGATGAGCTGATGGGAAGCAGGCACTGCTAATTCCTGAGAGATCAAAGTACGTAAACAAACCCCATTACTCCTAAAACTGCTTCTTACCCGCCAGTTAAAACCTCCTCAGCCACTTTTCTCTTTCTCTTATGAAATCAGGGCAGCTTTTGCAGCCCCCCCTGCCCCAGGAATATGCCACCCTCCTCTCCCCGCAGGGCTAAACTCCCTGCCAGGGAACTGTGGCCTGAATCACAAGGTAACCTTGATTGCCTGCTAATTTACATTCGCCGCTAACAGCCAAGAAGAAGCCACAAAGCAGGGCAGCCTGGTTCTTAATATTTAGATACAGCAAAGCTGTTACTTCATTCTCACTTCTCAGGGAACGCAGGTATAATTTGTAGAGGAATTACAAACTGGAAAAAGGCAGCCACAGTAGCAGAAACTAGGAAAGGGGATTTTAAAAAATGGTTTAACTCACTTTCATGCTTCTGCAATTTACTACTGTATGTATCAGCACCACATCTGTGTATTACACTATGCTTGCTATTCCAAGGCACTTTGTTTTCCTGATTTTACATGCATATCTTTCCTTTCCCCCGCTTTTTGGCCCAAGCTAAGCCTCATTTCAGCAAGTTCTCTGATGCGTATCATCCCCAGAAGTCAATGAAATAACAGTGCATGAAGTGCTATAATTTCCTCTTCTATTCCAGTTACTGACAGAACCTGCCGTTTTTTCTGAGATTCTGTACGTAACATTGAGGGGAACACAGGACTGAAAGGCCTCTGAGTTTTGCTTATATATGGTACCATATTTTAACAGTAGTAATGTATGGCTGTGAGAGTTGGACCATAAGGAAGGCTGAGGACAGAAGAATTGATGCTTTCGAGCTGTGGTGCTGGAGAAGACTCTTGAGAGTCCCTTGGACTGCAAGGAGGTCAAATCAGTCAATCCTAAAGGAAATCAACCCTGACTGCTCATTGGAAGGACAGATACTGAAGATGAAGCTCAAATACTTTGGCCACCTAATGCGAAGAGAGGACTCACTGGAAAAGACCCTGATGCTGGGAAAGACTGAAGGCAAAAGGAGAAGGGGACGGCAGAGGATGAGATGGTTAGATAGCATCACCGATGTAATGAACATGAATTTGAGTAAACTCCAGGAGACAGTGGAGGACAGGGAGGCCTGGCGTGCTGTGGTCCATGAGGTCAAGAAGAGTCGGACATGACTAGACAACAAAATTTTAACACTGGCAAGGATATGCATATGCCTCTTTCAACTAAGAACCTGGAAGAAAAGGGAGAAAAGTAGGAAGTTCAATCTATTTCCAGATTCTTACCATTCTTACAGATTTTTTAAAACTCCACATGAAGATTTCCATTACAAAAATACAATTTAATATACTTGCACACAAATTATTCATATTAAAATATATTTTCCAGATGCACATTCTTTAAAACATTTTATCTTCAACATCTTTCCTCTATTTCTTTTTTATAATAAGCATGGGGAAGATTTTCAGCTTTGAAAACATCCTTAGTGGATGATGATGAGCAGAGGCTCTTTGGTAATTTAAGCAATTGTGGGGGGGGGGGGACTACCCTTGCTTTTAAAGTTCACCATTTCCATACATTTAGGAGCAAATTAAATGAAACATGATTTGCAGATACGCAATTAAACTTCCTTTTTGTTACAGGTAAATTGCAGCCTCACAAAAGTCTGAGTAGCCTTTGCAACAGCTCTGACCAAAAATGCCTCTTTGAAGCTGGTATTTGCATTTCATGGAAAGCTTCTGTTGGTGCGAATGGTAGTTCCTTTTGAGTAGCAACTAGCAGGTCTGGAGTAGTAATTATTTTCAGGACAAGGGCAGGAAGAGAAAGAGTTAAATTACCCTGTCCACTCCCCTAGAGCCTTAAGGTTGCTTTGGCTTTTCACAGCTGAGATTTCTATCACTTATATGTGCTTGTTAATTGATTATGATGATGATTATGTGCCATCAAGTCATTGTTGACTCTTAGTGACCATAAAGATAGATTTTCTCCATGATGATCTGTCCCTAACCTGATCCTTTAGCTCTTCCAATGGTGGACCCATCACTACTGTAACTGATTCTATCCACCTTCCTGCTGGTCATCCTCTTTTCTTTCCTTCTACCTTTCCCAGCATTACAGCCTTCTCCAGAGAGCTGAGTATTCGCATACTGTGTCTGAAGTAGGATAATTTGAGCCTGGTCATTTGTGCCTGAGTGAGAACTCTGTGTTGATTTATTTGATGATCCATTTGTTTGTTTTCCTGGCTGTCCAGGGTATTCTCAGGAGTCTTCTCCAACACCAAGTTCAATGTCAGTACTCTTCCTATCTTGCTTCTTCAAAGTCCAACTTTTGCTTCCATAGAGTATCACAGGGAATACCATGGCTTGCACAATTCTGATCTTTGTAGGTATAGATACATCATGCATTTATATATCTCTTCCAAGGCCTTCATGGCTGCTCTACCAAGTGCTAGTCTGCATGAATTAATCACATTCAATGTAATTAATACTAAGTCAAGCTTAGCCCTTAATAGAAAAAAAATTAGTGAAGTGTATGCAGGTGTTAGTAGGTAGAAAAATCTATCCCCAGAACTGAACTGAAGAGCACTTCAGCAATTCATTGAAGTTGTCAATTCAGAGAATATTTAATATTCCTATTTCTGGGGGGGGGGGAAATAGGCACTGGTATATATTTAGATTGGCATTTGACAGTATTACCAGGTTAGCTCTCATGAATTGGAGCGGACATGGGAAGCCACAAGCTATGCAGTAAGAAAAATTAATAAAAGTATCATCTGTTTTGAACTTGGATTACTTCCCACAGAGAATCAGGGATTCAAAATAAAAATCTAAGGAATCCTGTTTTGTTCCAATTGGACTGATCTTTAAATGCACTTTGTAGATCAAAGTTACTGGTTTTCTACTACATGTCACATGAGAAAAGATTTGATATTTTGCATCTGTTTTCTTATCAATACAATTTAGCCCTCATATAGTAATCAGAAGAATGAGATCTGTATTCATTCAGTTTAAAAACAGGGAGATTAATAAAAACAGTCCAATTTATTCTACTCTTACCACTTGGTCATTCTGAAAAAAAAATGGGAAGAGAATGAACATCATACATAGGATCACTGTAAGTCAAAAGGGCAAAATAGGGCCTAGAACAACACATAACCAGCATCTGTATTGTTCAAATGTAGTATTTTGCTGCCCTCTAGAAGTAGATTCATGAATATGTTTTGGTCTAATAAAGTATCCTAGAAAAATATGTTGGCCTTAGATAGAAAATTAAGCACACCTGTGTCCCTTTTGTTGTTGAACTATAACTCCCAGCATCCCTCACTGTTGACCATGCTGGTTGGGAATGCTGGGAATTATAGCCAACAATCATCTGGAGAATCACAGATTCAACATCCTTAAGTTAAAAGATACAGTTCTGCACATATGAACATATATCAAATTTCCATTGATTTCCACTATTTTGTAGATAGGCATTTGTTTATCCAGCAAGTCGTATCAACAGACATCCAAGTATAATTTTTTTAAATGAATTGGTTCATAATTCTACCCTTATACATCTAAAGTTGCCAAGTTTGAGAAATACTGAGCTAAGGTTACAATAATCTCGGGTGGACACAGGATGGGGGAAAACAAGGAGATTAATAGCTGAGGAAAGAAAAAGAAGGCAACTTTTTCCACCTGAGGGCTGCACATTCTCATTCTGTTCTGTGTAGGAGTACAAAAATCAGGATCATGGTAGCACCTTTCCCGACTAACAAATTTTATTAAAAGGGATACACTCTCATGAGCTGCAGCTCATTTCATTAGATGCATAGAGTAGGTACACTCCTGATACTTTGCCACCCTAGACTAACACGGCGCTCCTGCTATATTGTCCATGTAGGGGCGTGGCTGGTGAAATTGTGCCCTCAGTAGATGGTGCAACCATGTTGATCCTTAAAACTCCGACCCAAAATGGGAAAAAAGCATTCAAAACTGCCAGCTCCACTCTAGAGGTTCATTGGGTGGGTGGGTGTGCTCATGCACACAGGTCATGGATCCAATGTACGTGGCAAAACACAGCATGAAGGAATGAAGTATTGCTAAGAAATGTTAATAATTTCACCTTAGTTCAAAAGCCAATTAAGAAAATATGCAAACATCACCCTAAACTGAACAATCTGCATTTTCCAAGTACTAGCATACAGAAGTGTCATTTGCACAACACAGGAACGTCTCCCTGGCTCAGTCACCCACTTCCTTTCTGTGACTAGGGTTGCCTTCCAGCACTCACACGCTAGTGCCTGCCTTCCCACTGGCTGGAGCCAACAGACTCCTGGGCCCTTCCCTCATGGCCTTGCTTGGTAGACCTGAGAGCATCATCAGAAACCTGCTTGGCTTGCATTGCTGCTAATCAAACTGGAAACAGGCAGGCAAAGTTTATTCACCTGGTGGGAGGGGTAGGAGGATTGGACAACTGGTCTTTGTTAAGCACAAACCAGCCATTGAGATCACATTGATACAGTACAAGTAACTTCTTAAACGTAATTTTAAAGAAGGCTTTAAAAAAAAAGATCCCCCAAATTTCATTGTCTAAAACAGGGGTGGGGAACCTTTTTTCTGCCAAGGGCCATTTGGATATTTATAACCGGGGACCGGGGGTGGGGGGCGGGGTTTCTAGGATTTCCGCAGACCGGGGGCCAGAGTTTGTGGGCGGGAGCCAATCACAAGCACTGGGGGGCGGGGTTTGCAGGCGGGAGCCAATCGCGTGGAAGTGGCGGGGTTTGTGGGTGGGAGCCCCGCGGGCCTGACGTTGCCCACCCCTGGTCTAAAAGCCCAAAGCACAAGTGAATGGCAGCCTCATTTAGATCCAAATGGCTGGATGAGTCTATAGAAATGGCTACACCGAGATCCCACAGTATGATGCGTGTTGAACTTCATGAAACATTCACATATGAGGAATATAATGCTTGCTTACATTGTCAAGATGCCAACACTCCAGGGAGGAAGTATGGAAACTGGATTTCTTAAAGCATCATCTATCAAACAAGTCTCATATAGACAGCAGATATTAAGAAGCAAAAAAACTTTTTTTACATGGAAGGTTGTTTGGCATGCTGCTTGAAAATCCCGCCAAAAAGAGACAAAAGACAAAATTAATCTGGAACATAAGCAATCAAACCCAGAAGAAATCAAGGTTCTTACTGACAGTGTTTTGTTGGCTATTAAAATGAATAGCTTAATGCTTTCCATTCAAGATATTAATAAACACATAGAAAAGTGCATGCTTATACCAGAGAACTGGAGAAGTAAGAATTATGCTTTTGAATTTCTTGAAATTATCAGCAGCATTGTACAGAATTATATGGATGAAATAGCATTGGCAACATTTCATACTTTAGCTTTTGATGAAAGCACAGATGCATCCATCAACAAATACTTGGCCCTCTACTTTCTTACTTTGCTTGCTTGCTTGCTTGCTGAGGCTTGTATGCCACTCAATTCCCACACATTTTAAGTGGATTACAGACCACCAAACCATCAGGCTGAACACATCCAATCACATAGGATACACCTAACTAACACACCATGAGTGTACTGTCCACAGGGGTAGGCTAATCTTCCATGTCCCCAAATGCTTTCCTAAATAATGTCTTCATGGCCTCTCAGAAGCCCCCAAATGTGGAGGAGGTCCTGCTAACTGCAGTAAGTCGTTCTATAGAAGAGGAGCATCATTTGAGAAGGCCTCAAGATGTCTGTAGATGGCATTCTCTTGGAGTAAGGTCTCTCAACAAGCCTTTTCTTCTGAATGTTACCTGGAGAGCAGATTCAATCTGGAAAAGGTGGTCGTATAGCCTTGAGATGCTCAATCAGTCTTCCACAAAACTTTGCAAATTTCAAGAAATAGTGAATGCTTCTGAATATGATTTAGTGGCTTTCATGACATTGCCACAAAAATTTAAAAAGCATGGAATAGCAAATAATATTAAAATATTTGAATGATGTTTTGTCGAGCTGTCTTCATTATCCATGTTGTTTCAAAGTGCAATCTGACATCTGAAAGAAGCATTTCAATTTGCACATAGTAAACTAAATGAGATCAGAGGACAGTATCTCTGAGACTCAGTTTTGTGGAGTGATTAACGTTAAGGGTCTTTTAGATTTGAAGTCCCAAAGAAAATTATCAAGTGGATACCAACTTCATAATTACTTCATGAACATCCTGTGTGCCCATTGTGCAGACTTGCTTCCAGAGAATGAAGTCTGGGGGGCGGGGTTGATCTGTGAAATGATTTTAACTTTGCATTAGGGGAAAAATTCAGAATCAAATTGGTCTCAAGTTATCTGGTTACAGTGACATTCAAAATCTTGGGAAAGGATCTGGAAAAATGGATGGATACTGGAGAGACAGTCCTAGCATTCCATCAAAACTCTAAAACCAAATTCCAGAAAGATTTACAACTAAATCATTTGGATATGCTGCTGCATGGTAAAAGTATTCAGTTTTAGCGGATTTAGGCAAAGGTCAAAGATCACAAGGAAAATCTTTAAGCTGCGTTATGCTTTTCTCTAGGCAGTCTTGGACCCATTAAGTCGGCCCCTCTAAATAGGCCAACTAGCAGATGAAATTGCAGCTAGTGCACCTTATTATACCTTTATGTGTATTTTTAACAAGTAGTCAAATTATTTTTATCACAAATTCAGGAAAAAATAAAGCATATTATTTGTATTATGCCCTCTCTGCACTCAAGTCTTGGCACACATATTTGAACTCTGGTTCAAAAAAAGTTGCAGAAAAGAAGTCTTGCACACACAGTCAACCAAAGGTTTGAAGGAATGTTGCTTCCTGAGTCAAATCTAGGACACTCACTCATTCCTGGCAGCCTTTAAACTCTTGGAGCTTTTTTTTTACAACAAAAATGGTATTTTAGCCAAGGTCCTGGAATGTAAGGAAATAAGAAATAAGAAGAAAATATGTAGACTATACAAATACATAAATACATCATGACTGAGCTTCTCTGTAACAGAAAATAAGAAGTAAGCCAACACAACTTAGGGAGCTGGATTGTGTTAACTCATTTCTACAGACTTTCCTTTCTGACTATACCACTATTTATCATGTTAAACAAGGTAAAATTATGCAGTGTTGCACTGCTGGGTTATTGTCTCAGGACCAGTTCTCACTGCTAATTTTTTTCCAGCAGAAAAAGAAATAGAAAAAAATAGTATCATCCATGATTACAGCTATGTCTATGGCTGGGATGAATACATTTCCACATTGTGCTAATAGCAGGTATTTTAAATCCTGCAGCTCTTTTCCTTCAGAGAGGATACAGCTGTGTTTCATGAGTGGATATACACTGCTCAAAAAAATAAAGGGAACACTGAAACAATACAATGTAAGTCCAAGTCAATCACACTTCTGTGAAATCAAACTGTCCACTTAGGTAGCAACACTGATTGACAATCAATTTCACATGCTGTTGTGCCCATGGAATAGACAACAGGCGGAAAGCATAGGCAGTTAGCAAGACATCCCCAATAAAGGAGTGGATCTGCAGGTGGTGACCACAGACCACTTCTCAGTTCCTATGCTTTCTGGCTGATGGTTTGGTCACTTTTGAATGCCGGCGGTGCTTCCACTCTAGTGGTAGCATGAGACGGAGTCTACAACCCACACAAGTGGCTCAGGTAGTGCAGCTCATCCAGGATGGCACATCAATGCGAGCTGTGGCAAGAAGGTTTGCTGTGTCTGTCAGCGTAGTGTCCAGAGCATGGAGGCACCACCAGGAGACAGGTCAGTACATCAGGAGACGTGGAGGAGGCCGTAGGAGGGCAACAACCCAGCAGCAGGACCGCTACCTCCGCCTTTGTGCAAGGAGGGACAGGAGGAGCACTGCCAGAGCCCTGCAAAATGACCTCCAGTGGGCCACAAATGTGCATGTGGCTGCTCAAACGGTCAGAAACAGACTCCATGAGGGTGGTATGAGGGCCCGACGTCCACAGGTGGGGGTTGTCCTTACAGCCCAACACCGTGCAGGACGTTTGGCATTTGCCAGAGAACACAAGATTGGCAACATCGCCACTGGCGCCCTGTGCTCTTCACAGATGAAAGCAGGTTCACACTGAGCACATGTGACAGACGTGACAGGGTCTGGAGACGCCGTGGAGAACGTTCTGCTGCCTGCAACATCATCCAGCATGACCGGTTTGGCAGTGGGTCAGTAATGGTGTGGGGTGGCATTTCTTTAGGGGGCCGCACAGCCCTCCATGTGCTCGCCAGAGGTAGCCTGACTGCCATTAGGTACCGAGATGAGATCCTCAGACCCCTTGTGAGACCATATGCTGGTGCGGTTGGCCCTGGGTTCCTCCTAATGCAAGACAATGCTAGACCTCATGTGGCTGGAGTGTGCCAGCAGTTCCTGCAAGATGAAGGCATTGATGCTATGGACTGGCCCGCCCGTTCCCCAGACCTGAATCCAATTGAGCACATCTGGGACATCATGTCTCGCTCCATCCACCAACGCCACGTTGCACCACAGACTGTCCAGGAGTTGGGGGATGCTTTAGTCCAGGTGTGGGAGGAGATCCCTCAGGAGACCATCCGCCACCTCATCAGGAGCATGCCCAGGCATTGTAGGGAGGTCATACAGGCACGTGGAGGCCACACACACTACTGAGCCTCATTTTGACTTGTTTTAAGGACATTACATCAACGTTGGATCAGCCTGTAGTGTTCTTTTCCACTTTAATTTTTGAGTGTAACTCCACATCCAGACCTCCAGGGGTTGCTTACATTTGATTTCCATTGCTTTTTGTGTGATTTTGTTGTCAGCACATTCAACTATGTAATGAACAAAGTAATTAATACGAATATTTCATTCATTCAGATCTAGGATGTCTTATTTCAGTGTTCCCTTTATTTTTTTGAGCAGCTTATTATCAATATAACCAACGTTACTTAGACAGGTATATGGGTTTTGGAAGTTGGGCCAAAGAAGAAAAACCCAAGAACACGCAGCTTCTTTTCTTCAGGAAACTCAGCCTGACAGCAATACTGTGTGTAACTATTCCTCCAAATTTAGTCTGAGCAAGAGCCAAGTCAAGCTCTCCTGTTGTTCCCTAGACTCTGAACTAACAACAAATCTGAATGTTTGCTCAGCTGAAAGACATCAGGAAACTTAATGCAACACCACCATCTACTGACTGTTGCTATGAAATTAAGCCTTCTAAAAAAGGTTTTCCACATGTCTTTTCCAAGTCTGCCTACAGAATATCCCCACTTACTGCCACTTGTTAAGTTGCAGAAACGTATCACTGTACAGCAGCCTTTCTCAACCTTTTGACCCTGGAGGAACCCTTGAAATATTTTTCAGGCCTCGGGGAACCCCTGCACAATCAGGCTCAAATATAGGCCAGAAGTTACAAAATTGTTATATTTGTTTCATGTGTAGGCCTGCATATATGCATTAACAGTGTTCTTAAACTAAAGAATGAAAGTTACCTCTTTAATGTGAAGTTGCCTGAATTTGAAATAATTTTTTAAATAAATCGTGATCTCCCAGAGAAACCCTAGTGACCTCTCACGGAACCCTAGGGTGCCACAGAACCCTGGCTGAGAAACCCTGCTGTACAGTAATCAAATGGACTGCCTTGGAAATTCACAATACTACTGGTTCTTGTATAACATTGGCAACCCTCTGGTCTGCTTCTGCTGCCCAGAAACCAGTCTGTTGCCAAGCCCCCAATCTCCCAGATCCTGTGGTCAGATTCCGCATTTCATGTCTCCATAAACCAGGGCACATACCACATCAACCAATGACTGCCTGACTCAGCATTCACTTTCCAATGAATTCTTACCCTTTCAACTTTACTTCCATCTTTTTGTAATATGAAAGCAAACCCTGCATAACCTAGAAAGTTCATTTCAATTATAGATATTTTCCCCCCTTTTCCTCTTCCACATTAATAGTGACCAAAATGTCACATGTTTGGTATAGAATAGTGACCAAAATGTCACATGTTTGGTATAGAAGTTTTGGTGCAACTTAAGCTTCATTCTGAATTTTTTTTTACACAATCTAGTTCTGTCTGTCCTACCATTCTGTTTCCAATGGAGTCTAGTCATTTTTTAGCAAAGATGAACATTTTGATCAGTCTCAAGATGTCTGTGAACTGCTGTGTCAGCCTCCCCAAGTTGGACTTCTTTTACTGTGGTGACACTATAATACCTACAATCCTTGGGTAGTAAAGCTGCCTGCTGAACTGCAAAATGCAATGACCAAAGAGATAAATTCTGTTTTTGGAGTCAATGGTTCGGCGAGCATGGAAAAAACAAGGATGTATTAAGCATCCTTAAAGTGTTGCGGCAGATGCACCTTCTGGGAATGTTGTCCACGTATGCTTCACATTCTCCAGCAAAGGAGATCGTTACCTTGTCGTGGTGCTGGAGCTTGAGCACCTCAATGAAACCATGAGCTAAACCGTGAAGGGACACCCAAGACGGGAAGGTCGTGGCAGAGAGGTCAGACTAAATACGATCCCTGGGGAAGGTAATGGCAACCCACCCCAGTATTCTTGCCATGAAAACTAAATGGATCAGTACAACCAAAGATATGTCGGTATACCATCGGAAGATGGGACTCCCAGGTCGGAAGATGGTCAAAATGCTACTGGGGAGGAACAGAGGATACGTTCAACTAGCCCCAGATGTGATGACGCAGCTAGCTCAAAGCCGAAAGGACAGCTAGTGGCCGACGGTGCTGGTGGTGAACGACGAATCCCATGTTCTAAAGATCAACACACTATAGGAACCTGGAATGTAAGATCTATGAGCCAGGGCAAATTGGATGTGGTTATTGGTGAGATGTCAAGATTAAATATAGACATTTTAGGTGTCAGTGAACTGAAATGGACTGGGATGGGCCACTTCACATCAGATGACCACCAGATCTACTACTGTGGACAAGAGGACCACAGAAGAAATGGAGTAGCCTTCATAATTAATAATAAAGTGGCTAAAGCAGTGCTTGGATACAATCCAAAAAACGATAGAATGATCTCAATTCGAATTCAGGGTAAGCCATTTAACATCACAGTGATCCAAATATACGCCCCAACCACAGATGCTGAAGAAGCAGAAGTAGATCAGTTCTATGAGGATCTGCAGCACCTACTAGATAATACACCAAAAAGAGATGTTATTTTCATTACAGGAGACTGGAATGCTAAGGTGGGTAGTCAGACGACACCTGGAATTACAGGTAAACATGGTCTGGGAGAACAAAATGAAGCAGGACATAGGCTGATAGAATTTTGCCAAGACAACTCACTGTGCATAACAAACACTCTCTTCCAGCAACCTAAAAGACGACTTTATACATGGACTTCACCAGATGGTCGACACCGAAATCAGATTGACTACATCCTTTGCAGCCAAAGGTGGCGGACATCTATACAGTCGGTAAAAACAAGACCTGGAGCTGACTGTAGTTCAGATCATGAACTTCTTATTGCAAAATTTAGAATCAGACTAAAGAGAATAGGGAAGACCCACAGATCAGTTAGATATGAGCTCACTAATATTCCTAAGGAATATGCAGTGGAGGTGAAGAATAGATTTAAGGGACTAGATTTAGTAGATAGGGTCCCAGAAGAACTATGGACAGAAGTTCGCAACATTGTTCAGGAGGCGGCAACAAAAAACGTCCCAAAGAAAAAAAAAACCAAGAAGGCAAGATGGCTGTCTGCTGAAACACTGGAAGTAGCCCAAGAAAGAAGGAAAGCAAAAGGCAACAGTGATAGGGGGAGATATGCCCAATTAAATGCAAAATTCCAGAGGTTAGCCAGAAGAGATAAGGAATTATTTTTAAACAAGCAATGTGCGGAAGTGGAAGAAGACAATAGAATAGGAAGGACAAGAGACCTCTTCCAGAAAATTAGAAACATCGGAGGTAAATTCCAGGCAAAAATGGGTATGATCAAAAACAAAGATGGTAAGGACCTAACAGAAGCAGAAGAGATCAAGAAAAGGTGGCAAGAATATACGGAAGATCTGTATAGGAAGGATAATAATATTGGAGATAGCTTTGACGGTGTGGTCAGTGAGTTAGAGCCAGACATCCTGAAGAGTGAGGTTGAATGGGCCTTAAGAAGCATTGCTAATAACAAGGCAGCAGGAGACGACGGTATCCCAGCTGAACTGTTTAAAATCTTGCAAGATGATGCTGTCAAGGTGATGCATGCCATATGCCAGCAAATTTGGAAAACACAAGAATGGCCATCAGATTGGAAAAAATCAACTTATATCCCCATACCAAAAAAGGGAAGCACTAAAGAATGTTCAAACTATCGAACAGTGGCACTTATTTCACATGCCAGTAAGGTAATGCTCAAGATCTTGCAAGGTAGACTCCAGCAATTCATGGAGCGAGAATTGCCAGATGTACAAGCTGGGTTTAGAAAAGGCAGAGGAACTAGAGACCAAATTGCCAATATCCGCTGGATAATGGAGAAAGCCAGGGAATTTCAGAAAAACATCTATTTCTGTTTTATTGACTATTCTAAAGCCTTTGACTGTGTGGATCATAACAAATTGTGGCAAGTTCTTGGTGGTATGGGGATACCAAGTCATCTTGTCTGCCTCCTGAGGAATCTGTATAACGACCAAGTAGCAACGGTAAGAACAGAGCACGGAACAACAGACTGGTTTAAGATTGGGAAAGGAGTACGGCAGGGTTGTATACTCTCACCCTACCTATTCAACCTGTACGCAGAACACATCATGCGACATGCTGGGCTTGAGGAATCCAAGGCTGGAGTTAAAATCGCTGGAAGAAACATTAACAATCTCAGATATGCAGATGATACCACTTTGATGGCTGAAAGCGAGGAGGAGTTGAGGAGCCTTATGACGAAGGTGAAAGAAGAAAGTGCAAAAGCTGGGTTGCAGTTAAACCTCAAAAAAACCAAGATTATGGCAACCAGCTTGATTGATGACTGGCAAATAGAGGGAGAAAAAGTGGAGGCAGTGACAGACTTCGTATTTCTAGGCGCAAAGATTACTGCAGATGCTGACTGCAGCCAGGAAATCAGAAGACGTCTACTTCTTGGGAGGAGAGCAATGGTAAATCTTGATAAAATAGTTAAGAGCAGAGACATCACACTGACAACAAAGGTCCGCATAGTTAAAGCAATGGTATTCCCTGTAGTAACCTATGGCTGCGAGAGCTGGACCATAAGGAAGGCTGAGCGAAGGAAGATAGATGCTTTTGAACTGTGGTGTTGGAGGAAAATTCTGAGAGTGCCTTGGACTGCAAGGAGATCAAACCAGTCCATACTCCAGGAAATAAAGCCAGACTGCTCACTTGAGGGAATGATCTTAAAGGCAAAACTGAAGTACTTTGGCCACATAATGAGAAGACAGGATACCCTGGAGAAGAAGCTGATGCTAGGGAAAGTGGAAGGCAAAAGGAAGAGGGGCCGACCAAGGGCAAGATGGATGGATGGTATTCTGGAGGCGACGGACTCAACCATTGGGGAGCTGGGGATGGTGACGGCCGACAGAAAGCTCTGGCGTGGGCTGGTCCATGAAGTCACGAAGAGTCGGAAGCGACTGAACGAATAAACAACAAATGCTTCACATATGTTGTCCCCAAACTGTCCATAGCCACTTCATTGGTGGTCCCAGGAAAAGCATTTTCTATACCTGCATGCACACAGAGACAACCTTGGAAACCTTGGAAACAGCCATACCAAGCCTTCCAGAGGATTTGTTGACCTCAAAGCCTTGAGGAAGGGTGCTTTGTTCATACCAACATACTTGGTGAAGCATCCTTTTGAATGTTTTATACAGCCCTAATACTAATCACACAGCTGAGGAGTACCTTTATCCAATTTTATGGGTTTTTTAATTTTAATTTTATTTTATTATTAACAAGATTTATATTCCACCTTTCCTGAAAGATCTCCAAGCAGCATATATAGTACTTCTTTCTCCTTGGGATGAGGGTTCCATAACCTCAGAAACGTCTAACAGCAGGTCCTCTCCCACAAGCCTCTCTTGCTGATCCAAATAACAAGGCAAGTTCATGACAGGGATGGCAGTCCCTCACATGGTGAGTCCCTAAGCAGTTTAGGGCTTTAAAGAACAAAAACAGCACTGAGAATTGTGCCCAGAAAGGAACCAGCAATCAGTGCAGATCTAGCACTAAGACATCCTGTGATCCTGTTTTCTGCGCTACTTAGCAGCTTAACCACGTTTTGTACCAATGGCAATTTCCAAACCCTTTTCAAAGGCAGCCCCACATAAAGCATGCTGAAGCAGTCGATAGGATATAATCAAAGCATGGATGTCATTGAGTCTGAGCATCCCAGGAAGAGTCAGATTATTTATTTTACTTATTTATTACAAGTTCTTTTATTGCACTTCAATCATAATGATTCTAAGTGGTAAGTTGGTGCACTAGCCATACTTGTGCAAAAAATGCACTCTTACTGTTGATCTTTCAGATATTTCTTCCCTTGGCGAAGATGTTCAGCCACAATTGCCTTACAGAAAGTCTCACTTCTGGCAAGTTGAATTTTCTTGGATCTTTTTTGTGGCTTCCCCCATTCCCTCTCACTCCTGAGTAATCTTTCATCACTCACTCTTATTACTAGAACTCTTTCTCTTTTCTCCCCATTGTCTTAAGTTAACTCTGACTCACAAGTACTCTTTCTTTCAGTTTAAAATGTCCCCTCCTTTCTCCCTTTCTTTAAATTTCTGTCTCTTTTTTATTGGTTCAGGTAGTTTCACTAAGCTAGTGTTTCTCAACCTCAGCAGTTTTAAGATGTGTGGACTTCAACTCCCAGAATCCCCCCAGCTGGGGGAATTCTGGGAATTGAAGTCCACACATCTTAAAGTTGCTGAGGTTGAGAAACATTGCACTAAGCTAACCACTTCCTTTTCTTTTTCCTAGCCATTTCTTCCCACCTTGGTTTCTCTGGGTCAGGCCTATTTCCCTCAGTAGAGTCCCTAGATTTGTGCTTGCCCCTAGATCTGTTTTGTGCAACTCACAACTCTAACCTTTTGTTTCTTGTCCAAACTGTAGGTTTTGTTTGTTCCTCTCACCTCTCCTAATTCCAGGTTTCTTGCAAGCTCCCCTTTTTCTACTAAGAATCCCCTTGCCTCCTCCTGTGATTGAATTACCTTACAGTATTCCCCATTTACAGTACCTTTACACCCATGATCTCTTTCTTACATCCTGCTAATCGAGGAGAATATTTGTAGCTCAGGGTTGAACTGTGGAGTCCTTGGTGCTCTCTGAGCCTTGTTGTTTTCTTGCAGATGTTTCATTGCCAGACTAGGCAACATCTTCAGTGCGAAAAGGGACTGGGACTTGCTCTCTGTTTATATACCATGGCTTGTCCTGCTTGTGTTGGTGGAGGTGTTGTTCTCTCCTTAGGAGTTCCTTGATTGGGCTGTTGTTTGCTGCTTGGTTGATTGACTGAGTTAATAGTTCCTTGATTAGGGTATATTGTGCTGTTTGATTGTTCCTCTGGTGCTAATCCTCGTGTTAATCTTTGCATATCTGGGTATTGATTGCTGGCAAGGAGGTGTTCTGGTCTTCTGGCTTTTCTATTGTCTCTTATGAATGGTATGTAAATGTTGTTTACCTCTATGTGTCTGTTGATGGCTGCTTTGTCTGAGTGCCAAGCTTCCAGGAATTCTCTAGCGTTTTTGGATTTGGCTTGGTTTAAGATGCTCACAGTTTCCCAGTTGAAAGTATGGTTGAGTCTGTCCATGTGTTGTGAGATTAAGGAGTTTTCATCATGTCTTCTGAAAGCTATATGGTGTTCGTGGATGCGCTCTGCTAGTCTTCTGCCTGTCTGTCCTACATCGTGGCTCCTACAGTCCGTACACTGTATGTTGTAGATAACTCCTGTTTTTTTCTTCTTGGGCTACTGGGTCTTTTGGTTTACTTAAGATGTTCTGAAGGGTTTTGGTTGGTTTGTGTGCTACGGTGATGCCATGTGGTTGTAACACTCTATGCTGCTTCTAAAGCTGCAAAGAATTCTAATTTATTCACATCCTCTGTGTTGTAATTGAGGCCTCTCTGTAGGATATTGTGTTCTGTAGTGGATAATGGACGGCTGGACATGTAACGGGTGGTCAACATGTCCAGCCATCCATTATCCACTACAGAACACAATATCCTACAGAGAGGCCTCAATTACAACACAGAGGATGTGAATAAATTAGAATTCTTTGCAGCTTTAGAAGCAGCATTGAAAACTACAGGATTTACCACAGAAACCCAGAGAACATAAGACCGATAATCATAGCACAAACCAGAACGACATGGAAACAGAACCAACTGAAAGCAGAGGACAGAGCAGCACTCAAAAACCTAAAGAGGCATAATTCTCCCAGCAGACAAAGGCCGCACCACTGTTATTATGGACAGATCGCAATATATACAAAAGGCTAAGAATTACTTGAGGACAAACAAACATACACCCTAGTAAACACCAATCCCATACAGAAAATGGACAAAAAGGTAAAAAGAACTCTTAATGACCTCACCAAGAAAAGTCAACTCACAAAAGAAGAACAGAGGTGGATGAAAAGCATTGGACCAATCCTCCCACGCTTCTACGGACGCCCCAAAATACACAAACCTGGCATACCGCTTCGGCCAATTGTATCATTACCAGGGACTCCCCCTTACAACATAGCTAAAGAGCTCACAAAAAAACTTAGGCATCTTACAGAGGAGAGCGAATATTCTATCAACTCCCCGCTACAATGCCTCCAGAAAACCAAAGACTTAAAAATAGAAGAAGATGAAATTATGGTGTCATCCAATGTCATTGCACTCTTTACATCCATAGACCCAGCACTAGCAAAAGAATCCATGGCAGCAGTTCTACGAAACACATCCGACCTAGTCAAATACACTAAGATAGAAATACCCAGAATCATGGACCTCATCAACCTCTGCTTCACTACCTACTTTCAGTTTGATTGACAAATATACCAACAAATCAAAGGAACGCCCATGGCATCACCAATCTCAGGACTCATAGCAGAGATTGTAATGCAACAACTAGAAAGGATAGCACTCCCACGCATACAACCCAAAGTATGGATCCGGTATGTAGATGGCACCTTTGTCATAATAAAAAAGGAACAACTGGAGGAAACACATGAAACCATCAACAACATCTTCAAAGGAATAAAATTCACAAGGGAAGAAAAAAACAACACACTACCCTTCTTGGACATCCTCATCAGTAGAGGAAATTAGGGCATTCTAGAAACACAAGTTTACCGGAAACCTACCCACACTAACCAAGTGCTCCATTACCAAAGCAACAACCCAACCTCCCACAAGAGAAGCTGTGAAAGAACATTATTCAGACAAACACTAATGCACTGCAGCAACCCAGAACACCAGAAAAAGGTAACAGATCATCTATATTGCATCTTCCAGCAAACTGGATACCCACGCAACTTTATCAAAAAGTGCCTGACTACCCAACCCATGACAACACAACCAACAGAAGCTATGAAAAGGATAACACTGCCATACATCAGAAACATCTCAGAAACGACCAACAGACTGTTACAACCACATGGCATCACCGTAGCACACAAACCAACCAAAACCCTTCAGAACATCTTAAGTAAACCAAAAGACCCAGTAGCCCAAGAAGAAAAAAACAGGAGTTATCTACAACATACAGTGTACGGACTGTAGGAGCCACGATGTAGGACAGACAGGCAGAAGACTAGCAGAGCGCATCCACGAACACCATATAGCTTTCAGAAGACATGATGAAAACTCCTTAATCTCACAACACATGGACAGACTCAACCATACTTTCAACTGGGAAACTGTGAGCATCTTAAACCAAGCCAAATCCAAAAACGCTAGAGAATTCCTGGAAGCTTGGCACTCAGACAAAGCAGCCATCAACAGACACATAGAGGTAAACAACATTTACATACCATTCATAAGAGACAATAGAAAAGCCAGAAGACCAGAACACCTCCTTGCCAGCAATCAATACCCAGATATGCAAAGATTAACACGAGGATTAGCACCAGAGGAACAATCAAACAGCACAATATACCCTAATCAAGGAACCATTAACTCAGTCAATCAACCAAGCAGCAAACAACAGCCCAATCAAGGAACTCCTAAGGAGAGAATAACACCTCCACCAACACAAGCAGGACAAGCCATGGTATATAAACAGAGAGCAAGTCCCAGTCCCTTTTTGCGCTGAAGATGTTGCCTAGTCTGGCAATGAAATGTTTGCAAGAAAACAACAAGGCTCAGAGAGCACCAAGGACTCCACAGTTACATCCTGCTAATTGCAAACCCTGGGCCCCAGCCTCCTAACACACAAGATACTTCCTTGCTTCTAATAGCAAACCTGGAGAAGATGCTGATGCTAGGGAAAGTGGAAGGCAAAAGGAAGAGGGGCTGACCAAGGGCAAGATGGATGGATGATATTCTGGAGGTGACGGACTCAACCGTGGGGGAGCTGGGGATGGTGACGGCTGACAGGAAGCTCTGGCGTGGGCTGGTCCATGAAGTCACAAAGAGTCGGAAGCGACTGAACGAATAAACAACAAATAGCAAACCTCTAATAGTTTGTACCAGTTTCCCCAGTTTCCCAATTTTACTGTAACACGCTGGGTTATACGATCAGTAAATTAAAACTAATATTTCAGGAATCTGTAGGCAAGTGATATGCCATCTGGGCTTGGGATTCAGAATGGAGAACTCTAGGGGTCTATTTTCAACAAAGTTAAGAATGTTATTTTTTTTTCTTCTCCAGATACTGCTCATTTATTCTCTCCGTATATTTAAATTTTTCACTTGCCCAATTCTGAGCAATCGGGATGAATAAAAATATTATAAAACGAATTAAAATTAGTCATAAACAACAGCCAAAAAACCATACTATAAAAATTCAAATTATACTAAGTGAATGCCACCTACTGTTTGCTTACCACTAAACAGAGAAAACAAATTCAAGCAAAATGTCTGTGCAGAACTTTAGGAAAATATTCAAGTGCAATATCTGGCAGGTTGCCAGAGGAATAGAGTTGTACTATCGCACAATTTCCAAGACATATATTCCCACAAGCACTGGAAGTCTGTAGCTGCAGGAAACAAAGCCCGGGCATGGTGATTTGGCCATACAGGTTTTGAATTTTACCAGAAATGTGCATTTTTAATCATTTTCAGAATTTGAGCCTGTTTGGTGGCCCATGTTCACTTCCTGAAGTCCAGTACACATTATATTTAGTGGTCTTAATTTAAGAACACTGAGGTCAAAGCTACATGTTATATACAAAATCTATTAATGATGAAAATATCAGAAGTTCCAGTGGCACAAGGATCGTATAAAATGTAAATTGGCCTTATATAACATGTGTGACAATTCTCTAGCTCTGCAGATGAGAGCAAGTATAGTGCAGTGCCTGTTCCTGGAATAACATCCTCTTGGGAGGTTTGGACTACCATGCAAGCCTTTAGACCAGTGTTTCTCAACCTCAGCAACTTTCAGATGTGTGGACTTCAACTCCCAGAATTCCCCAGCCACACATCTGAAAGTTGCTGAGGTTGAGAAACACTGCTTTAAACATTTTTTAAAACCTGGGTTTTCCCCCAAGCTCTCAGGATAAGTTGGTGGTGTGCCCATTTGTTGGTTTTGGTTGTGATATGTGCTTCCCCCATTAGGTGATGGGTGTGTGTGTCATTTTTAGGTATTATATTGGTTTTAACTGTACACCACTCCTAGTGGGCTTTAAGAGTTGTTGTGTTTTTTTTGGGGGGGGGGTCTTTGAGTCAGTGTTGTCTCCTGGTGACTGCCTTGGCTAGATCCTGCAGTTTTCTTGGCAAAATTTCAGAAGTGGTTTGCCATTGCCTGTTTCCTAGGGCTGAGCAAGAGTGACTGGCCCAAGGGCACCCACCTGAGTTCATGCCTAAAGTGGGAGTAGAACTCACGGTCTCCTCATTTCTAGCCTGGCTTTAAGCTGTGAATTGAAATTATGAATTTTGAAAAAATAAAACGTTAGTCTACAATCTGGGAAGCATAGGATGAAGTTCACCTCTCTGAGTAATTTTTAGCCTGTCACTGTCTAAGCCTAACCTACATCCATAAAGATGTTATTGTTGGGGAGAAAAAAATGGAGGAAGGAATGCTATGAGTTCGAGTCCTGGAAGAAAGGCAGGCAGAGATATAAGGCAGGCATGCCTTACAAAGGCATGGCATAAAGGCAGGCATATAAATAAACACAAGAATTACAGTTCCTAGCAGCTTCAGTCAGCTACATTAAGGGGCCGCCGGTTCCTCACTGCTGCGTTCATACCTCCGTAGGGCCACAAGAGACTGGTGAAACAGACCAGCATGTTCCTCTAGTTTTGCATCTTGTTTCTGAAACTGTAACAAAAAACAAGATGATTCCAGAAGTTCCCGAGCAGAGCATAAAGCTAATCACCTTCTCCTGCTGCTCATTTTTTAATAGGATCATTCAATTTTATCATGACTAATAAACAATGATAGGATTCTCTCGAAGAGAATATTTGTAGCTCAGGGTTGAACTGTGCACCAGTCCTTGGTGCTCTCTGAGCCTTGTTGTTTTCTTGCAGACGTTTCATTGCCAGACTAGGCAATGAATTCATCTACTTGTGTCATCTACAGTACATACCGGATCCATACTTTGGGTTGTATGCGTGGGAGTGCTATCCTTTCTAGATATTGCATTACAATCTCTGCTATGAGTCCTGAGAGTGGTGATCCCATGGGTGCTCCTTTGATTTGTTGGTATATTTGTCCATCAAACTGAAAGTAGGTGGTGAGGCAGAGGTTGATGAGGTCCATGATTCTGGGTATTTTGATCTTAGTGTATCTGGTTAGGTCGGGTTTGTTGCGTAGAACTGCTGCCATGGATTCAATCGCTAGTGCTGGATGTAAAGAGTGCAGCGACATCAAATGACACCATAATTTCATCTTCATCTATTTTTAGGTCTTTTTTTTTCTGGAGCAATGTAGTGGGGAGTTGATAGAGTATTCGCTCTCCTCTGTGAGATGCCCAAGTTTTCTTGTAAGTTGGTTGTTGTGGGTTTTCCGGCCTGTGTGGCCGTGTTCTGGCAGTTTTTGTTCCTAACGTTTCGCCAGTAGCTGTGGCTGGCATCTTCAGAGGACAGGAGCACAGCTAGAAGATTCCATCTGTGCACACAGCCTGGAAAACCCACAACAACCATCGGATTCCGGCCATGAAAGCCTTCGACTATACATTTCTTGTAAGTTCTTTTGTTTATTCGTTCAGTCGTCTCCGACTCCTCGTGACCTCATGGACCAGCCCACGCCAGAGCATCCTGTCGGCCGTCACCATCCCCAGCTCCCCCATGGTTGAGTCCGTCACCTCCAGAATACCATCCATCCATCTTGTCCTTGGTTGGCCCCTCTTCCTTTTGCCTTCTACTTTCCCTAGCATTAGCTTCTTCTCCAGAGTATCCTCTCTTCTCATTATGTGGCCAAAGTACTTCAGTTTTGCCTCTAATATCATTCCCTCAAGTGAGCAGTATGGCTTTATTTCCTGGAGTATGGACTGGTTTGATCTTCTTGCAGTCCAAGGTACTCTCAGAATTTTCCTCCAACACCACAGTTCAAAAGCATCTATCTTCCTTCGCTCAGCCTTCCTTATGGTCCAGCTCTCACAGCCATAGGTTACTACAGGGAATACCATTGCTTTAACTATGCGGACCTTTGTTGTCAGTGTGATGTCTCTGCTCTTAACTATTTTATCAAGATTTGCCATTGCTCTCCTCCCAAGAAGTAGATGTCTTCTGATTTCCTGGCTGCAGTCAGCATCTGCAGTAATCTTTGCGCCTAGAAATACAAAGTCTGTCACTGCCTCCACGTTTTCTCCCTCTATTTGCCAGTCATCAATCAAGCTCGTTGCCATAATCTTGTTTTTTTTGAGGTTTAACTGCAACCCAGCTTTTGCACTTTCTTCTTTCACCTTTGTCATAAGACTCCTCAACTCCTCTTCTCTTTCAGCCATCAAAGTGGTATCATCTGCATATCTGAGATTGTTAATGTTTCTTCCAGCAATTTTAACTCCAGCCTTGGATTCCTCAAGCCCAGCACGTCGCATGATGTGTTCTGCGTACAGGTTGAATAGGTAGGGTGAGAGTATACAACCCTGCTGTACTCCTTTCCCAATCTTAAACCAGTCCGTTGTTCCGTGCTCTGTACTTACTGTTGCTAAAAGGTAAAGGTTCCCCCCGCACATTTGTGCAGTCGTGTCCAACTCTAGGGGCCGGTGCTCATCTCCGTTTGTTAGCCGAAGAGC